>OY740809.1:28855704-29268204 GCA_963514005.1 Raja brachyura | reverse complement strand
GTGGTAAACACTAATACCTTTCAGTCAAATAATTTCACATTTTATTTACAGAGAAGCAATATGGACTGATAATGTAGTTTGGAGAAACAGCAATTGACAGTCCATGCCAGTCAATGACAGTCCATGACAGTCAAGCGCCCACTTGCACTGGTTCCATTTTATCCCACCGTCACTAAAGATCCACCCCCTACATACCAGCGACAATTTACAGAGGCCACTTAATCTACAAAACCCACACGTCTTTGGGATAGGGGAGGGAACCGGAGCACCGGGCGCTGTCACAGGACGAACGTGCAAACTCCACACAGACGGTGCCCAAGGTCAGGATCGAACTCTTGTCTCTGGCGCTGTGAGGCAGCAGATCTATCAGCTGCGCCACCATGCTGCCCTTAGTGTTGCACAAACCGTGGGCCGACAATCAAAGGCACCATTTTTCAGATACGTTTAAATCACACTCTTTTTTTTCCATATGTCAGTTTTCTGCAAATGGATTTGATTAGCAAAAGCTTAACAGTTTGATTAAAAATGAACAATTGGCCTAGTATTCAATTTCCATTTCCAGAGAACGCTTCCCAGTTTTTGTTGTCCTGGCTACACACTACATACTGTTCCCATGTCGAGCTTGGTAGTTTATTATTGTCACGTGTACCAGAGTACAGTGAAAAGCTTTGTTTTGCCTGCTGTCCAAACAGATCCGATAACCTGGACTACTGTGTGCAGTTTTGGTCCCCTAATTTAAGGAAGGACATTCTTGCTATTAAGGGAGTGCAGCGTAGGTTCACAAGGTTAATTCCCGGGATGGCGGGACTGTCATATGCTGAGAGAATGGAGCAGCTGGGCTTGAACACTCTGGAGTTTAGAAGGATGAGAGGGGATCTCATTGAAACATATAAGATTGTTAAGGGCTTGGACACGCTAGAGGCAGGAAACATGTTCCCGATGTTGGGGGAGTCCAGAACCAGGGGCCACAGTTTAAGAATAAGGAGTAAGCCATTTAGAACGGAGACGAGGAAACACTTTTTCTCACAGAGAGTGGTGAGTCTGTGGAATTCTCTGCCTCAGAGGGCGGTGGAGGCAGGTTCTCTGGATACTTTCAAGAGAGAGCTAGAGGCAGCATTAAATGTTGATGGAGTCAATGGTGGGAAGTTTGGTCTGTGTGATCTTTGGTCTGGGCTACATTTACAACTCGCTGATTTTACAATCAAGTGTGCTTTCCTCTGAAGAAGAGTCTCGACCCGAAACACCACCCATCCCTTCTCTCCATAGATGCTGCCTGTCCCGCTGAGTTACTCTAGCTTTTTGTGTCGACCTTTGTGCTTTCCTTATTGGTGTAAATGACCAAAGATTGCTTGTCATTTGGCCGTAAATATCCACCACCCGTAGTATCCTGTGGAGAAATTATTTTGCCTTTATCGGGAGAAGTTGCTGTAGTTTCTGCCAGCCGTTCTGACTTTATCCCTGCAAATAAAATGTTTTCTGAGTAAATTGATTTCACACTACAATTAAAGGATTGTCCTGAGCTCAGATATATGACCCACTGTGCCTCTGACTCAATAGCTGACATAATGCTGTCAATGTATAGAAGTGCTCCTGAAAATCTACCAATCTCCAGCTTAAAGTCAGTAGGTCTATGTCCCATGTCCCTTCCTCTCAGGCCTTTCAGTTCCCTTCAGCATTTTGAAAACTTCACTAAAATCTCTGCTTAACCTCTGATTTGCAAAAATATAAATCAATTATGGCTACTCTCTACAATGTAATCTTTGAAATTAAGGTTACTTTTATGAATTCACCTCACGAGATCATTAAATTCTTCATAAGTTAGCAGTATGCTGATTGAAGTGTATAAAATTACAAGATAGAGTAGATAATCGTTTTTGCCCAGTGTGGAAACGTCAACTACTAGAGGACATGCGATAAGGGGACAAGGAGACGGTAATGGGGCAAGTTGTATGGTGGTGAGAGCAGATATGATTGCAATATTTAGGCAGCATTTAGACAGGTACATGAACAGGGCAGAATGGTGGTACAGCGGTAGAGTTGCTGCCTTACAATGCCAGAGACCCGGGTTCGATCCTGACTATGGGCGCTGTCTGTTTGGAGTTTGTACGTTCTCCCTGTGACCTTTGTGAGTTTTCTCTGGGAACTCTGGTTTCCTCTCACACACATCAAAGATGTGCAGGTTTGTAGGCTAAGGCTTGGTGAAATTGTAACTTGCCCCTAATGCGTGTAGGATATTGTCAGTGTGCGGGGATTGCTGGCCAGCACAGACCCGGTGGGCCGAAGGACCTGATTCCGAGCTGTAAATTTTCCCGTTGTGTGCAGGATAGTGTTAGTGTGCGGGGATCTGGCTGGTTGGTGTGGACTCTGTGGGCCGAAGGGCCTGTTTCCATGCTGTATCTCTAAACTAAACACCTAGGGTATGGAGGATATAGACCATGAGCAGGCCAATGGGATTAGTTTAATTGGCATTGTGGTTGGTACAGACTTAATGGGCTGAACAGCCTGTTCTTGTGCCGTACTATCCTACATTCTACTCCAGATCTGGTATAACCAAATGTCCATTAGGATTCCTTTCATTGAATTAGCCAACCGTGAATTGAAGTTGCCTCCCATTTTGACATAATGGTACAGTACAGTCTATTAAAACGCAAGCTAGTCTGCTGATCATCTTATAAATATTAATACATGCTATAACACACCTGGATAACTAGTATTCCCTGTAGCTAGCCCCTCTAATGTAGAGATCAGCATTCCGTTGGACCTTTTATAATAAGATGTTGATGACAGTTATAGAAATGGTGCTTGGTGGATGTCTTTCAACGCTCTCTGCACCTGCACTCATTCTAGTTTTTCACTCTGTAGACAATATGTTTTGTGTTGACTTTGTTTTGTCATCGTGCGTGGGATACCTTGGGCACTGCAATAAATACTAATCCATTTACTGCAGTAAATAGCATCTAAGACTGGGAATATTTCTTCGCCAGAAAAGCAGATTAAAAAAAAAAAGAATGACCTAGTCATATTTGGAGAAAGTAAATCTGAGGATTGCCTCTCCATCCAGCAACCACGCAGCATCATTTCATCCTGATTCTACGGTCGATTATAACAGAGCCAGGAATCGTTCTGGCATTGAATACTCGGCAACTCTTCTCTTTTGCACATGAGGTCTGTGGCCAGGCAGAATCAGATCCAACTCTTGATCAAAGATGCAAGTTGTTGTTCACTGCATGGACCTGCAGCTTTGACCAGCTGTCCATTATTCCCTGGCTAGCATCCTGTCACTGATTTAGCCATAAACTTAAGTTGCATTCCACATCGGTGTTCTTGTGCAGAACTGTCCATTAAAACGCACGCTATTCTCTTATAAATCCTCTTATAAATCTTAATCAGGCCGTGACTTCTCAAAGACATGGAGTTCCCGCTATATTTGCCGACCTTCCTAACCAAGATACCTCATCCATCCAAGCTCTGCTGCCTGGATCCCAACTTGCAGCCTGGGGGTGGTGGAGGAACAAGAGTGGAGAATGGGGGGGGGGTTCATATCTATGTTCTATTGTATTGTATCGACTCAGAGGGAGAATTGTGGCCCCAATAGTTTAGTTTAGTTTTGAGATACAGCATGGAAACAGGTCCCTACGGCCCACCAAATCCGTGCCGACCAGTGATCCCCGCACATTAATACCAATTTATAATTTATAATTTCAACTAAGCTAGTTAGCCTACAAACCTGTCGGTCTTTGGAGTGTGGGAGGAAACTGGAGGTCCCGGATAAAACCCACACAGGTCATGGGGAGAACGTACAAACTCCGTACACACAGGACCCGTAGTCAGGATCGAACCCGGGTCTCTGGTGCTGTGAGGCAGCAACTCTACCCGCTGCGCCACTGTGCCGCACTGCTGGCGCATTTCAGAACGGGATCTTATACCCGCAAAGATTTCTCGAGTGTTGCCTTCTGCCCAATCACTCACCGCGCTGGCATTAGTAGCAATATTGTCAGTGCTCACACTGACCGACTGATTAATGTCACCCAGGAATCTGCTGCTTGTCACTCATTTGGGACATTTGCAGAACTGTGAGGTGCCCTATTTGCAATTCAAAGCCATCAACAGCGACAGGAAATCATTATCATATTGCCAAAGGAACATAATTCATTACCAAATGGGAGCTCAGTACGTGAGTGTAATGTAATGTGCACAAGCAATAAACTATTGAATAGATTTAGGTGACTGATGGCTTTCTTTCCCAAAGACTTGCAGTCATAATTCTGAGCATCTCAGATTCATTAGTTCAAACTGCCTATTTCTGGTTTTAACATTTTAACGGGTAAACAAATAAAAAATCATGAAGCGGTGGGACTGGAGCAAGGGCTGTGGCTTGGCTATCAATGTTTACATTCGGCCTCCATCTTGCTGGTTGGTGCTGGATTCTGTCAGATGCCCTCACCACCATAGCCCTAAGCTGAATCATCACACTGCATCCATGAAACAAGACTGGATACAGGCACAAGGAGCTGCAGATGCTGGAATCTTGAGTAAAGCGCAAAGTGCTGGAGGAACTCAGTGGGTCCTCATCTTCTTGCGTATGGCGCGCACAGCCTAAAGTTGTAGGACAACTTGTTCTATTTGGCCTTATTTGATTGTGCATGCCGGTGATTGCATTAGTCGAAACAGGGCGGACCACGTGAAGATTGCAATCTTCCACCCCAGTGGGTCCTCTCAGAAACCACAATCTCCCCCCCCCCCCTCCCCAACATCAATATCTTTCTGCTCCACAAACCCATCACAATTTCTGTGTTTGTATAATTGTGGCCTTTCTGTGTATCCCAATCCCGATGCATTTCCATTGATTGAGTAGAGGAATCGAGAACCAGAGGACATAGGTTTAAGGTGAGGGGGGAAATATTTAATGGGAACCTGAGGGGTAACTTTTTTACACAAAGAATGGTGGGTGTATGGAACAAGCTGCTGGAGGAGGTAGTTGAGGCAGATAGTATCACAACGTTTAAGACATTTAGACAGGTACATTGATATGGTAGGTTTAGAGGTATATGGGCCAAATGTGGGGCAGGCAGGTGGGGCTAGTGTTGATGGGACATGTTGGTCGGTGTGGACGAGTTGGCCCAAAGGGCTTGTTTTCACGCTGACTGTCTCTACAATTCATCATTGGCAATCAGTTCTTGACCACTTGTTCTTGATTTAAAAAGGCGCAGCAGCTCATCTACTTTCTGAGGAGGCTTAAGAAAGCTCACCTGTCCCCTCAGATCCTGTGCAACTTCTACCGCTGTTCCATAGAAAGCATCCTGACCACGTGCTTCATGGTGTGGTACAGGGGCTGCACCACAGCTGACAGGAAGGCACTGCAACGGGTGGTGAAAACCGCCCATCACATCATCAGTGCCCCGCTCCATGCCATGGCTGTCCTTCAATGCACACGGTGTCTGAGACGAGCTGGCAAAATCATTAAGGACCCCTCACACCCCAACCATGGACTGTTCGCCCTCTTCCCAGCAGGAAGGCCGTACAGGAGCCTCAGGTCGGACGCACCAGCAGGCTAAGGAACAGCTTCTTCCCCAACACCATTACCCTGCTGAACTCACAGGCCCGCGCTCGCCCCCCTCTTTCTCATCAGTATTATTTATAGTTTATATAATTTATAGTTAAGCTCTTATACGCAAGAATATAGCACATGTCAATCTTTTGCACTTTAACAACTATCTGTATTTGTATATGCCTATGTACGTACACCAATATATCCTCATTTGTATATATTGTCTTAATCAGCATTTTGCTACTTTGCACCCTGATTAATGCAAAAATGCAGTTCGTTGTACTGTACTTGTACTATGTGCAATGACAATAAAGTTGAATCTAATCTAATCTAATGTTGTTTGTGACGCAGAACCAAATTTTGAAATATTGAGTCAAAACCTGTCTAAATGTTCCTTAGATGTTGCAATAGTGGAAACAAGGAACTGCAGATGCTGGTTTATACCAAAGATAGACATACATGAGGGGCGAGTGCCGGAGTAACTCAGCAGGGCAGGCAGCATCTCTGGAGAATAAGGATGGGTGGAATGTGTTTGAGGATGGTTCAGTGCGGTATTTACCATTTCCTCACTGTGGCACCTTGGTGATTGGAGCCCATGTAATGTTATAATGTCACTGCTTTATAATACTTGGAGTTATTTGTTGGTGCAGTGTGCATGTGGTTGCCCTGATGTGTGAAAGCTCATGTGTAATTGTGAGTCTATCTTTGTGCTTAAATTAGTTTGCAATTTAATTGTAGGTGCTCTTTGCTATTTCAAGCCTTTGAATAACTGGGAGGCAGGAGATTCATTCATTTAAATTATATCAGCCAAACTGTTTAAAAAATGTATGGATGTTGCTCAGTTAATTTGTAATTAGGGAGAAGTTGATGGTTTCTGGATGAGCTAACAGAGAGTATTCTTTTGATTCAAACTCCAAATGACATTGATTTAAATTAAAATTGGCCTCTCCAATCTGCAAAACACAAGTACCAATCTTCATCTGATGGCTTGTAATAAAAAGGAACTGCAAATGCTGGGTTCTGCCAAAGATGGACACAAAATACTGGAGTATTTTAAGGGCGGCATGGTGGAGCAGCAGTAGAGTTGCTGCCTTACAGCCCTTGCAACCGCCAGAGAGCCGGGTGCAATCCCGACTACGGGTGCTGTCTATACGGAGTTTGTACGTTCTCCCCGTGACCGCGTGGGCTTTCTCCGAGATCTTCCGTTTTCTCCCACATTCCGAAGACGTACAGGTTTGTCGGTTGATTGCCTTGGTAGTGTAAATTGTCCCCAGTGTGTTAATACTGTTAATAGTGTTAATGTGTGTGGATCGCTGGTCGGTGTGGACTTGGTGTATCTCGAGTTGTATCACTAAACTCGACCAAACTCAGCGGGTCAGGCAGCATTCCTGGGGAAATGAATAGGTAACGTTCATCTGAAGGAGGGGCACAACCTGAAACGTCACCCATCCATTTTCTCCAGAGGTACTGCCTGACCTGCTGACTTTAGTTTGGTTTAGTTTTGGGATATTGTGTGGAAACATGCCCTTCGGCCCACCGAGTCTGCACCAACCAGCGCTCCCCGTACACTAATACTGTCCTACACACAATTTACACTCTTTACCGAAGCCTATCAACCAACAAACCTGTACTTCTTTGGAGTGTGGAAGGAAACCGGAGCACCCGGGGAAAACCCACACGGTCACAGGTAGAACGTACAGACTCCGTACTGACAGCACCCGTAGTCAGGATCGAACCTGGGTCTCTGGCGCTGTAAGGCAGCAACTCTACCACTGCTCTACTGTGCCGCCCCATTTATTCCAGCATTTTGTGTATATCTTCAGATGATGGCTGTTCAGTTTCGGCTGACATTACAAATGTTACAACTTGCTTGGACATTTGCGTCTTGGATTCCAGTCAACCCCTCAATGGTATCACTCTGGTCTTCCAGCCAGATGATTGCGGGTTCAAGACTCTTCCCGTAGATCAGGGAAGAAAATCCAGATTGATCCTTCCATGTAGAAGATGTCTCACACCGCTTGCCTTCAAACAAGGCTCTGCATAATTTCCTGATGCATGAAAAATCGCTGGTGAAAATCTTTCAAGGCACAGTGAAGGAGTTCTCCCTCAAGTCCTAACCAATATTTATGGCATAACTATTGGTTGCAGCATTCCCTGCATTATCATACTGGTTACACTTCAAAAGTGCTTCATCAATTATGAAAAGTGTTATAAAAGTGGAAACCTATTTCTTAAAGCAGATTTTAGGTTTGGTTTCCACGTTGTGCCAATGCATTAGAACAGTGCAGTACAGGAACGGGCCACGGGCCACAATGTCCGTGCCACTAAAGTGTCTGCTTCAACCACCACCCCTGGCCATGCGTTCAAGGTTCCTCAGTGAAACGCCATCTCATCTTTGATCGGACTTTACTGGGCTCTATCTTGCACTAAATGTTATTCATGTTATTCCCTTTATCATGTATCTGTACACTGTGGATGGCTCGATTGTAATCACATATTGCCTTTCCGCTGACCGGTTAGCATGCAACAAAAGCTTTTCACTGTACCTCGGTACGCGTGACAGTAAACCAAATTCGGTCAGAGTGCGAACAAAACTCCTAGTTAATTGCCCCAAACCCTCCCAGCAAAGGTTCTGTTCCAATGTCTGCTCTTCCCCAGTGGTGAGCGGTGCCCATTTATTTGGCTGGGGAGGCACTGGTGGCGTGGTCCTGATGCTGATCGTGCTATAACGCCATAGAAACATAGAAAATAGGTGCAGGAGGAGGCCATTTGGCCCTTCGAGCCAGCACCGCCATTCATTGCGATCATGGCTGATCGTCCCCAATCAATAACCCATGCCTGCCTTCTCCCCATATCCCTTATTTCCACTAGCCCCTCGAGCTCTATCTAACTCTCTACAAATCCATCCAGTGATTTGTCCTCCACTGCCCTCTGTGGCAGGGTATTCCACAAATCTTTAAGACCATCTTTAAGTCCAGCCACACCAAAAATAAATGTAAAGCTCACACAAGGAATTGCAGATGCTGGTTGACAAGACAAAAAGATACAAAGTGCTGGAGTAACTCAGTAGGTCAGCCAGCGTCTCTGGAACGAAGGAATGGATAGGTGAAGTTTTGGGTTTGGGCCCTTCTCCATGCACAGAAGAAAGGTCCCGACCCCAAACCCCGCTTATCCATATCTTCCACAGATGCTGCCTGATCTGTGTGTAACTCTGGCACTTTCTCTTTTTTGTGAGGAATGTTATTTTCCCCACGTGTTTTAAATATCAAAACTAAGACTAATAGGTGATTTGTTTTGCAAATATTTTAAGGGCCAGTGAACCAAGTGGGTTCATAGAGTCAAGTAGCATTGGAATCTAACTTAATGGTGAGTAAACCAAATGACGGCCTTCTGTTGCTCTGGTGCTAACCCAACATTGCATTCACCTGAGATCCAATGCAGGCAGAACTGTTGGTCTGAAGAAGGGTCCCGACCCAAAAGCTCACCTGTCAATTTTCTCCAGAGATGCTGCCTGACCCGATGAGTTACTCCAGCATTTTGTGTCTATCTTTGGTCTGAACCCGTATCTGCACCTCCCTTTTATTACAGTACAAGTTGGTAAATGTGGAGAATGATGAGTTCAATGCATTCTGTTGAGGTTCTGCATTACACCCCTGAACCTTGTTGACAAAACTCTGGAGGGTTACACAAAAAGCTGGAGAAACTCAGTGGGTGCAGCAGCATCTAAGGAGCGAAGGAGATAGGCGACGTTTCGGGTCGAGACCCTTCTTCAGACTGGTGACAATACTCTGGAACCTGGCATCTTCATGTGATGTCTGCAACTTGCACCTAGAGTCATCGAGTCTTACAGCATGGAAATAGGCCCTTCGGCCCAACTTGCCTACACAAGCCAAGTTGCCCCATCTATGCTAGTTCCTCTTGTCCGTGTTTGGCCCATATCTCTCTAAACCTTTGCTCTCCATGTACCTGTCCAAATGTCTTTAAAATGTTGTAATAATACCTGTCTCATCTACCTCCTCTTGCAGCTCGTTCCATATACCCACCACCCTCTATGTGGGGGGCAAGTTGCCCTTCAGGTTCCTATTAAATCTTTCTCCTCGCCTTAATCCCAAGGCCTCTAGTTCTTGATTATCCTACTCTGGATTAAATACTCAGTAATGCAAATAGCTGATTCCACATTCCATTACAATGAATGTGGAGCACTATTTTATAACTGGTTGGTATAAAATGAGTTATTTGATTTTCCTCTCAGTCTCATAATGAACACCGAGGATAGATTAATTTAGGTTCAAATGATTGTGAAGGAGCTTTGGAAGCCATTTTGGAGGAGCTACAACCCGAGAGAGGGTTGGGCCTTCCATGCTATTGGTAGCAATGTGCGTGGTGCCATCTTTGAGCGATTGCCTCCCATTTCACAACCATCAGCGTTTTCACCTGCAGGGAAGGTCTGTCGACGGAACCTGAAGCTATATTTAGTCGCTGCTTCTGTGTTGCCAGAGGCTACTTCATGTTGCTGCACATTTTTTTAAATCTTCATGATGAGCAAGCAAGTTGAGTGAAAAATCACACTCACCTAATAAAATGGCACGCAGACGCTCAAAGGACTGAATGGCCATTCTGTTGCTGTAGTTCTTGGCACAGATCATTCCCTCACAGGACGGGACTTCATTCTGTGACATTCAGGGGGTATCGGCCCTCACTACATGAGTACGTCAGAATAACACAGGCAGCAACATGTTAACCAAAATAACAAACAAAATAATAAATAATTCTCATTTTTACTATGAAAAAATTCCAAACTTTTTGTTTATTCTGATCTTGAAATGTCAACCTTATCTTTCCTTTGCACTTGCAGCTTGGCACTTGTTTCCTCTGATACCTCATCCAATGAGTCATTGTAGTCTCTCCTTATACAGGTACAAACTTTAACACCTTGTTTCTAAATGTCGATTCCATGGATAATACTGACCCTGATCTTGCCACACCTCCTTGGAAGCAATCTTTATTTTTGGTTTAGTTTAGAGGTACAGCGTAGGCCTTTCGGCCTACCAAGTCCATGCCAACCAGCCTTATCCGACACACAATGGACAACTTACACTAGCACTATCCTGCACGCCAGGGACAATTTACAATTTTACCAACCAATTAACCTACAAACCTGCACGTCTTTGGAGTGTGGGAGGAAACCGGAGCACCCAGAGAAAACCCAGATTGTCACAGGGAGAATGTACAGACAGCACCCATAGTCAGGATCGAACTGAGGTACTGTGAAAAGATTTGTTTTGCATGCTATCTGATCAGATAATACTACACATAAATACAATCGAGCCAAACTCAAGTACAATAGGTGGAGCAAAGGGGAAGATACGGAGTGCAGTATATGGTCCTCAACATTGTAGACCATCAGTTCCACGGACACAGTCCAATGTCTGCAACTGGGTAGGGGTGAATCGGACAGCACCCTAACTATTAGAAACATAGAACATAGAAACATAGAAAATAGATTCAGGAGGAGGCCATTCAGCCCTTCGAGCCAGCACCACCATTCATTGTGATTATGGCTGATCGTCCCCTATCAATAACCCGTGCCTGCCTTCTCCCTATATGCCTTGACTCCACTAGCCCCTAGAGCTCTATCCAACTCTCTGTTAAATCCATCCAGTGACTTGGCCTCCACTGCCCTCCGTGGCAGGGAATTCCATAAATTCACAACTCTCTGGGTGAAAAAGTTTTTTCTCACCTTAGTCTTAAATGTCCCCCCCTTTATTCTAAGACTGTGGCCCCTGGTTCTGAACTCGCCCAACATTGGGAACATTTTTCCTGCATCTGGCTTGTCCAGTCCTTTTATAATTGTATATGTTTCTATAAGATTTCCCCCTCATCCTTCTAAACTCCTGTAAATACAAGCCTATTAACCATATAACCATATAACAATTACAGCACGGAAACAGGCCTTCTCAGCCCTTCCAGTCCGTGCCGACCATTTATTTTCCCCTAGTCCCATCTACCTGCACTCAGACCATACCCCTCCATTCCCTTCCCGTCCATATACCTATCCACTTTACTTTTAAATGTTAAAATCGATCCTGCCTCCACCACTTCTGCAGGAAGATCATTCCACACAGCCACCACTCTCTGAGTAAAGAAGTTCCCCCTCATGTTACCCCTAAACTTCTGTCCCTTAATTTTCATGTCATGCCCTCTTGTTTGAATCTTTCCTACCCTCAATGGGAAAAGCTTATTCACGTCAACTCTGTCTATCCCTTTCATCATTTTAAAGACCTCAATCAAATCCCCCCTTAACCTTCTGCGCTCCAAAGAATAAAGACCTAACTTGTTCAACCTTTCTCTTGAGGTAAGATGGTCAATTTGTGCATTTTACAAACAACAATGAGGCAATTTCTGTATTTAATTGCTTAGCAATAGTATTTAACAGATCAATTTTGGCCATCATACCAAAGAAAACTTGTTTTTATTTCTCTTCAAATCGTTGCACGTAGATGCAAGATGTTGACAGATTTGATGCTGCATCTTAAGTCCAGTGCTGCCTCTCTGCTCTGACGATGATGATACTTTATAGCCACTTGTACCTGGGTACAGTGAGATTCTGTGGTTTTGTATACAAAGTACACATAAAAGCCGACACAAAGACACCCCTTAATTCTCGGTGCCCCTCCCCACGCCGGGTCGCCGTTAGTTCTCAGTGCCCCCTCCCCCCTCCCTCGGTGCCCCCCCCCCACCCACGGCAGACCCCAATTTGTTCTCAGCGATGCGGCCCATCCACCTCAGCCCGACTTTCGGGACTCTGACTCTGAGGCTCCTGCCTCCGTCCATGTAGTTTGCAGTTTCCCCAGAGCCTCCTGACGACATTGCAACCAATTCTTTCAAGCGAGACTTGAAGCCACAATTGTCTGTCTCTGATGGTGGAATGCTGCTCCCTGAATGAAGGCAGATGTTTGCATCAAACCCCGGTGTGCTTGTACCTTCTGCCATTCCCCTAATTCAACGCATACCATCGTGTGAACCTGGTGACGTGTCGATCTACTGATAATGCAAGCTCTGTGTTGTCTAAAATGTACAGCAGAGCCGGCTGAATTTGGTATTAAAAGTCTTGCTGAATAAAAAAAATGTAAGGTAGAATGGTGGGGGCACAGATTCAATATCTTTGACCTCTCACCCACCACTTAACGATAAAAAAATTTGCAGAATCATTTTGAAGCCTAGCCAACATATTTAATCCTTCCAATTTTCCAGGGAGTGACTATCTAGCAACCCCTTAATTTAGGAGAAATAAATCCAAAAAGACAAATTATAATCCCGAGCAGATGTGTAACTTGCTGAGAGGGGGATGAGTGTTTATTGCATATGAAATAATTCTGTTTTTACCAGGATTATCGTCAGTTTTATTTAAGGTCAGTTCCAACTTCTTCATTCCTTCTTAAATCCCACAGATGTCATAGTGGCATTTAAGAAACTTTTGGACACGAATACGGATGTACCGGAAATATTGAGAGTTAGATTTAGCTCTTAGGTCTTGGGGCTAAAGGAATCAAGGGGTATGGGAAAAAAGCAGGAACTGGGTACTGATTTGAATGATCAGCCATGATCATTTTGAATGGTGGTGCTGGCTCGAAGTGTCGAATGGCCTGCTCCTGCTCTTATTTTTCCATGTTTCTATACCATTTCTAAAACATACTATTTCTACCAGAATGATGCCTGGATTAGGGGAGATGGTGGACAGACTAGGATTGTTTTCTCTTTTCCCCAGGCTTTGCAGGGAGACCTGTGGAATTCTCTGCCACAGAAGGTAGTTGAGGACAGTTCATTGGCTATATTTAAGAGTTAGATATGGCCATTGTGGCTAAAGGGATCAGGGGATATGGAGAGAAGGCAGGTACAGGATATTGAATTGGATGATCAGCCATGATCATATTGAATGGTGGTGCAGGCTCGAAGGGCTGAATGGCCTACTCCTGCACCTATTTTCTATGTTTCTATGTTTCTACCTGATAGAAGTATATAACATTGTGAGGCACAGGTAGGATAGACAGTCAGAACCTTTTTCCCTGTATGGGAGATTCAAATACCAGAGAGCATTGCTTTAAGGTGAGAAGGGCAACGTTTAAAGGAGATGTGCGGGCAACGTTTTTTACACGGAAGGTAGTGAATGCCTTGGAATGTGTTGAAGGGTTGGTGGTGGAAGCGGATGGGATAGTGGCATTTTAGAAGTTTTTTGGGTAGGCACATGAATATGCAGGGAATGGAGGGATATGGATTGTGTGCAGGCCTCGTGTTGGCCTTGGCATCATGTTCGGCACAAGCATTGTGGGCCGAATGGCCTGTTCCTCTGTTACACTGTACTGTGTCCTACTCTTGACTCACTAAGTAGTCCCTATCTCAGCCTTGAAATTATTTGATGGTTGTTTCATCTTTCATAATTCTCTGAGAGTTCCCGCGGCGAGCTGCGCGGGCTCGACCCACCTGCCGAGCAACCGTCCGATCCACCCGCCGACCGGAACGTGCCCCGGTAGACCCGACTCGCCCCAACAGGCCTCACTTTTAAATTAATTTTAATTTCAAGTTCTCGTGTACCTTGATGTGTGTTGTGACTGTTGGCAGACCAATTTCCCTCCGGGGATCAATAATGTTTTATCGTATCGTAGATAAAGAATTCCAAAGATTCTCTCCTCATTCCAGTTTTAAAGGGGCAATCCCTCATACACTTTGCCTGCTGGTTCTAAATTCCTATCCTCTCAGCATTTGAGACCCTTCCCCGAAACGTCGCCCATTCCTTCTCTCCAGAGATGCTGCCTGTCCCGCTGACTTACTCCAACACTTTGTGTCTACATGTGTCAGTTTGATCCAATGGGGTCAACGTTTAACCTTTCCTCCTAACACACACTCAGATTATTTCCCAATTGTAACCTGTAATAAGTTGCATGAACCCTATCATAAACTGCCATCCTTAATTCAGATCACTTGCCAGGACGGATTATTGTAGAATAGAATAATAGATTCTATTATCTGCTCCACTCATCCAAGGCATCCACTTGAATGTCCACCATTTTTCCCGACATCCCAACCTAACACCTGTCCTGCCCTTGAACATCATCTGCTAATACAACCCTGATAATGATTTGCCCTTGCTCCCTGATCTTCTGCCTATGCCCCCATTTATCATCTGCCACCCCACCCCCTCCTTTTGCATTCTGCTTGAATGAATGTCTTCTGTACACCATCCCAATCCTGCCCGCCTCAAGCGATCTGCTGCTCTTCCTCCACAGTGTCCCGTCATGATTGTCAAAGTCAAGTCAAAAGAGTTTATTGTCATGTGTCCCTGACAGGACAATGAAATTCCTTCTTTGCTTAGCCCAACAGAACATAGTAGGCATTGACTCCAAAACAGATCAGTGTGTCCATATACCATTTTATACGTAAATACACACATGAATGAATAAATTGATAAAGTGCAAATAACAGATAGAGGGATATTAATGTTCAGAGTTTTGTCTGAGCAAAGTTTAATAGCCTGATGACTGTGGGGAAGTAGCTATTCCTGAACCTGGTCGTTGCAGTCCTCAGGCTCCTGTACCTTCTACCTGGAGGTAGCAGGGAGATGAGTGTGTGGCCAGGATGGTGTGGGTCCTTGATGATGCTGCCAGCCTTTTTGAGGCAGCGACTGCGATAGATCCCCTCGATGGAAGGAAGGTCAGACCGATGATGGACTGGGCAGTGTTCCACCATACAAGATGTTAAAGGTTCAGCTGAATATCAGAGATCCTTCAATAGACAAATGGAAATTTGCTACAGGACATAGTTTGGGCATACCACCTCTACACCATCCCATCAATCGTACAAATGGCAGGCAGAGAGAGCACAGGTTGGATACCAGCGTAAATTCAAATTCAATCGTTGAAGTATCTATCCACGACTGTACATTGCTCTGGGATGCTCTGTGCAGAGCAAGACATTTTTCTTAAAGTCATTAATTGGACTCGAACGAGGGGATTTGTGGCAAAGTATGTGGATGATACGAAAATAGGTGGCGGGGCAGGTAGTTTAGTGAAAAAAGGGTCTCTGCAGAAGGACTTGGACAGGTTGGTAGAGTGGGCAGAGAAGTGGCAGATGGAATAGAGTGTAGCAAAGTTGTGCATTTTTGGTAGTAGGAATAAAGGCGTAGACTATATTCTAAATAGGGTGAGAATCCATAAATCGGAGGTGCAAAGGGACTTCGGAGTGCTGTTGCAGGATTCCCAAAAATGACCTTATGACCTTATTAAGCAGAAGTAATAATGGAACTAACTCTGCCTCTATCCTGCCTCTCTATAAAGAGGCAAACGTTGGTCACATTCCCTCCAACAGACCAGAGCACTTGGTAAATGTATGACCCACTTAAAATGGCCCTACACTGACGCAGAGTAGAAGGCCATTGAAGGCCTAGGTATCCATTCTCAGTTTATGGGGTGGACTCTATTCCAAGTGGAATAAAGAACTATTAAGCAAGTGAGAAAATTATTTGTCGGCTGTGCCACAGAGACAGTGAAGGAGCATTATAAAAGATCTTTGAAGTATCAAAATGATCCTGATATTGTGTACAGCTTAATGTGTCCACCTGTTTGACCTTGTATAGATGGGTCTTATAGAGGTCAGTCAGTCAGTCAATTTTATATGTATAGCACATTTAAACACAACTCAAAGTTGACCAAAGTGCTTTACATCAGTGCAGGTACTAATGTGCCACATACAACGGTACACAGACTTAACAATACATACATAAACTGTTTACAGTGCCCCCTCAGAGGGCCTCAAAAATGCTAGGGAGTAGAAATAGGGTTTGATCCTCGACTTACAGGAGTCAATGGAGGGGGTGGTTCTGATTAGGAGCGGGATGCTATTCCACAGTCTAGGTGCTGCAACCGCAAAAGCACGGTCACCCCTGAGCTTAAACCTGGACCGCGGGGTAGTCAGTAGCCCCAAGTCAGCCGACCTGAGGGACCTGGAGGTAGAATGGTGGGTTAGATGATTTTTTTATATCGGGGGTGTGGGGGGGGGGGAGGCAAGCCCATTAAGGGCTTTGTATACGAATAAGAGGAGCTTGAAGTTGATTCTGTACCGTGTATAAAATCATGAGAGGAATAGATTGGGTAGATGCACCGAGTCTCTTGCCCAGAAGGTGAATCGATGACCAGAGGACATAGGTTCAATATAATAGGAATCTGAGGGGTAACATTTTCACACAAAGGGTGGTGGGTGTATGAAACAAGCAGCCAGAGGAGGTAATTGAGGCAGGGACTATCCCAACGTTTAAGAAGCAGTTAGACAGGTACATGGATGGATGTGGACCAAACGCAGGCAGGTGGGACTAGTGTAGCAGGGACATGTTGGCCGGTGTGGGCAAGTTGGGCTGAAGGGCCTGTTTCCACACTGTATCACTCTATGACCCCCGGATTCTAGCGTGCATGAACAGCCTGGCTGTTGATGGCTCTTGTTTATTTTTGATGGGTTTGTGCAAGCTTGATCTCCCTATCAAAACAAAGCATCTTCGATGCCTGCACGCACGTTTGTGAGTGTTTCCAATCTCCTGCTCGACTGGACTTAATGTGACCACGAACGCACTCCCTTCTCATCCTCTGCTGTCTGCGCTTTTAATGACTTGTGTTTTCAGTGGTGTAGACCATGTACGTGGAGGTGGGGAAGATGATTATTCACAGGCGGTGAATATTAACAAGGTAGCAAGTAATAATTACGGTCAGTAATCAAATGCCTATTCCCAGTTGTTTGCCAATTGAGTGTTAAAGAGAACAAGTGGCTGAAATGAGGTTATTAAGTTGTAATTAATTGTCTTTGTCTAATTGGCACCAGCCAGCGCAGGATGTCAATCGTTTGTCTTGGTTTATTGACTCCCAGTAAAGGCCAGCAACTCTCCCATTTACTTGTTGCTGTGTAATGTGCTGCATGCAGCCTGACATTGCATTCAGCCAGCTCTGTGGGCTATGTTGGCCAATTGCCTGTGGCGACTTGAAGTGCATGGGGGCAGGTGCAAGGTTTTCAAGGCAGAGGTTGTGACGTTAATGTAGGCTTGGAGTTGTAAAACAAACCAGACCTGGGACCCTCATTTAAATACAGCCTCTCCCCCCACCCCCCCCCCCCCCCCCCCACACACACACACACACACACCACGCCAGTGCGGTGCTCCCCAACTGCCGCCCCTGTGCCAATGCGGCACTGCCTGTGTGCCAGTGCGGCACTCCTCCATCCGCCAGTGCACACACCCACAGTGCTGTCCCTCTGCCAATGTGCCATTTATTTACACTGGGAGTGGCTGATATCTGGAACTTGCTGCTGGAAGAGATGGCAGAGTCTGATCCATTCACTGCCTTGAGATATCTAGATTGCCAATTAAAAAGGCAATACGTAGATGTAGGCAAATAGGATTAGTCTAGATAGGCATACGGATGAGGTGAGGTATTATGAAAAGTTCTCAGGGATGGAAACCGGCTGTAACATGGCGGAGATTTGATTATCACCGATAGAATCACAGACTTAACCGCACCTAAGGAGAACCTTCAGCTTACTTTGTCTGTGGCATCAAAGAATTTACCAAACTCCATCTAGATTTCATGTATAGGAAGGAACTGCAGATGTTGGTTAAACCGAAGATAGACACAAAAATAACTCAGCGGGACAGGCAGAATCTCTTGAGAGAAGGAATGAATGGGTGACGTTTCTGGTCGAGACCTTTCTTCCGACTGAAAGTCAAGGGAAAGGGAAACAAGATATAGACGGTGATGTAGAGAGGCATGGAACAGTGAATGAAAAATATGCAAAAACAGGCCACTGTTAGCTGTTTGCTGGTGAAAACGAGAATCTGGTGCTTCATTTTTGGCGTACAGTTCAACAAAATCTTCTATACACCAACACAATCATACCCAAGTACAAGAGTGTAAAGCCCCTGTCTCACATAGGCATTTTTTTTGGCGACTAGGCTGTTGCCACATGGTCGCGGGGTGAGGCCTGTATGGTCGTGAGTAGTCTCCCCAAGTCGCCTAAAGAGTCGTAACGTTTTTCTGGTCGCCGCTGGATTTTGAAATGTTCAAAACTTCTCGGCGACCGTGGGCTTGACGTGTCTTGTCTTCTCTTGTTGTATGTGCTGTCGTAGGTTGTCGCCAGGATGACACAGTTTGACGTTAGATGTCGCCGGGTCCTGACTTTGGTGAATTCCATTGGCGACTGCCTACGTCAACCGGCGACTGGTATCGGCGATTGAATTGTCTTCAGTTGTCTTTAGTTGTCACCGACGGGGTTGTTGCTTGTCGTAGCTTGTCTTGGGTGGACGTAGGTTGACTTCGATTGTCGTAGGTTGTCCCCTGTGTGGTTGTAGGTTGTCGTAGGCGCGGGTCGTAGGTGGACGTCCTAATGGGTCGCCGGTTGTCGGTAGCTTGAAGTCAGCTCAATGATAGGTTGTCGTAGCTTGTTGTAGACATTATCGTGGGGGTGGGGTGGGGGGGGTCCAGTCGCCGCTTTTTCAGCGACCTGCTACGACTGAGACAGTTGCCGGCAGTCGCCGAAAAAATAGCCTAAGCTGGACAGGCCCTTAAGGACTCTGGATAGTGAGGAATGACATTCCCTCTTGGTCACCTTGCAGTGCTGGGAGACCAAGTTTCGAGATGACCAGAGAGCGTCTTGCTCTATTCTTCCAACATCACACGATGATCATCTCTGAGCACCGACCCGTATTGCTTCCGGTGATCTGGGCATATACAGGCTGATGTGATTTTGTGCATCAGATTTCGTGCATCAGCCTCCTGGAAACACGGAGCCACATTTAGGTCGGCCTGTTCCCAAGGCACCTCGTTTCAGAGCCACGAACTATGTCAGGGATGTTAAACCGTCTGCCAGGGTCCTGTGTATTCCCCAATAAACATTTTAAAAGTCAATAAAAAAAATCCCACGCTGGTTTTAATTCCTTTCCCACCTCAGGCTGCCAGCTTTAATTAGACTTATTCTTGGACCACTGCATCCTACACCGTTTGCTCTCAAAGCACCTTGAGATTCTACTCCTATTCCTTATGTCCTTATGACCTTATGACCTTGCCCTCTCAATTAAGCTGCCTTTACTTCCATCTCCGATGTTCATAAGTTCTTGGAGAATAATTAGGCCATTCGGCCCATCGAGACTACTCCACCATTCAACCACGGCTGATCTATCTTTTCCTATCTACCCCATTCTCCTGCCTTCGCCCCGCAACCCTTGACAACCCTTACTGATCAAGTATGTGTCAATCTCCGCCTTAAAAATATCCATTGACTTGGCCTCCACATCCGCATGTGGCAATTAATTCCACAGATTCACCACCCTGTGACTAAAGAAATAAGTCTTCTATCTCCTCATCTCCTTTCTAAAGGTATATATTTTTTCTGAGTCTCTGGCCTCTAATCCTGGAGTGGAACCATCTTCTCCACATCCACTCTGTCCAGTGTCTATTATCTTATTGTCCTATATAATCTATTATTCCAATTAAAGCAAAGGTCTTCCGATTGTCGGGAATACAATAAACGTATTTAAAATTCTGTGTGGCATTTCATGGAACAATGAGATTCACTGCCTCTACTACCTCAGAAGATTGAGGAGATTCAGTATGTTGTGGAACTTCTACAGTTGTGCAGTGGAGGTCGTACTGACTGGCTGCATCACAGGCTGGTTCAGAAACTCAAACATCCACGAAGGAAGGAGATTTCAAAAAGTAGTGAACACAGTCAGGTCCATCAAGGACACTGACCTTCCCACCATTGATGGCATCTGTCGGAGGCGATGCCTCAAAATGGCAGCCATCATCATCAATGACCACCCCACCATGACTACGCTTTCATTTCATTCCTGCCATCGAAAATAAGTGTTTGTAATAAGAAAACCGTGATCTCTAGGTTCAAGAACAGCTTCTTCTCAACAACCTTCAAGATTTTGAACACTACAAAGTGCTATGAACTGTGGATTAACTTAGCGAGTCAGGCAGCATCCCTGGAGGACATGGATAGCTGACGTCTCGGGTCGGGACTATTCTAAAGAAGAGTCTCAACTTGAAAATGTCAATAGACAATAGGTGCAGGAGGAGACCATTCGGTCCTTCGAGCCAGCACCGCTATTCAGTGTGATCATGGCTGATCATCCCCAATCAATACACCGTTCCTGCCTTCTCCCCATATTCATGTTCACCCATCCATGTTCTCCAGTGAAGCTGCCTGATCTACTGTTACTCCAGTACTTTGGGGTGGGGGGGGTGGGTTTGGGAACTAACATCTGCAGTTCCTTGGTTCTATATATGACTCATGGACTTTTGTGGGTACACTAAGGTGCTCGTGCCTTTTTTGCATTAGTATTAGAGTTAGTGGTTTATCGATTAAAAAAAATTATCATATGTTATCGAAGAGAATTGTGTTTACATATCTGTTCTGTTGCTGCATTGTTCAGATGTCGATACGTATGATAATTAAACACTCTTAGTAAACAAAATCATAAGAGGACTAGATCGGGTAGATGCACAGTCTTTTACCCAGAGTAGCGGAATCGAGGACCAGAGGACATAGGTTCAAGGTGAAGGGGAAAAGATTGAATGAGAATCCGAGGGGTAACTTTTTAACACAGAGGGTTGTGGGTGTGTGGAACAAGCTGTCAGAGGAGGTAGTTGAGGCAGGGACTATCCCATCATTTAAGAAACAGTTGGACAGAAACATGGATAGGACAGGTTTGAAGGGTTATGGACCAAGCGCAAGCAAGTGGGACGAGGGTAGCTGGGACATTGTTGGCCGGTGTGGGCTGGTTGGGCCGAACGGCCTATTTCCACACCGTATCACTCTATGACTCTTGGCTCCTGATCTCAAAATGCTGGAGACTCTGGTATCGTGTTGGAAGGTTGATATCCTACATTCCACTCATTCTAAAACTTGCTGCAGAGTCTTGCTGCAGAACCTGAAACAATGACTTATTATGTAATCACTGATTGCCAAATTGACTTTTTATTAGCATTTTTTTTATTTTATTGGTGCATTTGTTTTTGTGAGTGCGACAACAAATATTTTACACTTGCCTTTCAATTAAGCTCCTGCCGCCAGTTACAATGTCACACAAACTGTGCAGACTGAAAGATTCTTTGGGAATTCTGGATTTGGATGAAGATAACATGGAACTCATACACCAATATTTTGGCAATAGCAGAGATTGTATTCAAATGACTGTCAGAAACCAACAGGTTTTAGTTCATTTTTTTAGAGTCAGGCAATGCAGAAACAGGTTCTTCAGTCCATCTGGTCCATGCTGACTAAGATGCCTCATTAAGCTAGTCCCATTTACCTGTATTTGGCCCATGTCCCTGTGAACCTTTCCGATATATAGAAGTTGGGAGGTCATGTTGCAGTTGTATAAAGGGCCTGTCCCACTTGGATGTCATTTGCACGTCACGAAGATGGCGCACAAAGATTTTGTACATCGCAAAATCCCGGGGCGCCTGCTTATGTCACCACGCACCATTCTCGCGTAATGCGCACCATGCGTGCATCACATGCGCGTCACAATGCACGGGTCGTACGTCGTGACGCTAAATGATGTCGCGTAAATGATGCACAAATGACGCCCAAGTGGGACAGGCCCCTTAAGACTTTGGTGGGACCGCATTTAGAGTATATCGTGTTCAGTTCCGGGCACCATGTTATAGGAAAGATGTTGTCAAGCTGGAATGGGTACAGAGAAGACTTACTAGGATGTTGCCAGGACTACTGTATCACTCTATGACTATGTATCAATACCTTTCCTATCCATGTACCAATTTTTGCGATTTTCTTAATTTTTTCATTCTTTAATTGCTCTTGCACTTTAGGTGTATTTTTAACATTTTATGCAGAATTTGGATATTGTACCAAGTATGTTTTTGAGTATGAGAAATATTTGAAGTTTGGCAACTTGAATTGTAACTCAAGGCAGAGGCATGGCTCATCTGTCTGTTATTGTTTTTTGTCCGTTGTCACCACCTCTGGTTTGGAAGAAGCTGGCTTGGAAGAATATTCTTAATGTCAGGAAACAAAGATTTCCAACTACCTGAAATTGAGTCATACTTCCTGCCTGCCCGCTCTCACCTGCAGCTTTACAGCACCAGTTTTATCTCGGTCCCTCTTCGTCTCGGCATCCCCCCCCACCCCCCTCCCCTCCCACCACACCAGGTCCTTCTTTGTTCTGAGCGCCCCCACCTCACACTCTCTTGCTAACCGTTCCAACACCACCCACCCCTCTAAATGAGTCTTGGATGTCTTCGTTCAAAGACAGGTACATGGATAGGATAGGTCCAGAGGGATATAGGCCATATGCAGGCAGGTGGGACTAGTGTGGATTGGTCATGTTGGCCGGTGTGGGCAAGTTGGGCCGAAGGGCCTGTTTCCACACTGCATCATTCAATCTCTATGACTAGTGGACATGCACCCACAGTCTCTTAGTTTACTAAGAAGATTGAAGCTCCAGGTCAATGTTTGCAGTTCAATCAACTTTCCTTTAGGGATGAGAAATCCAGTGCTAGATGGGACTGACGTCAACCCTAACCTGAAACGTCATGTTTATTTTTGTTGATCTGTTGAGTATCACCAGCCATTTTGTGTTTTGTTGCAGAGGACACTTGTTTTTGTGCCTCCGTTTCATTAATATCATTTCATAAGCGATAGGAGCAGAATTAGGCCACTCAGCACTTCAAGTCTACTCCGCCATTCAATCATGGGTGATCTATCTCTTCCTCCTTCTCATTTTCCTGCCCTTTTCCCATAACCTCTGACGCCCGTACTAATCAAGAATCGATCTATCTCTGCCTTAAAAATATCCATTAACTTGGCCTCTGCAGCTGCTTGTGGCAAATAATTCCACAGATTCACTACCCTCTACTAAATAAATTTCCTTTAATTCTGAGGCTCTGATCTCTAGTCATAGACTCTGCCACTAGTGGAAACAAAACTCTCCACATCCACTCTATCCAAGCCTTTCACTCGTCTTTCACAAGTTCACCAGCTTTTGTAACCAAGCACAGAAACTAAGGGATAAGCAAAAATTGCTATCACCTATTTATCTGAAATGATTCGATATGACATAACACTGAACTCGATGGTTAAAAAATAACCAAAATAATACAGCGAAAAAGACACAAAGTGCTCGAGTAACTCTACGGGTCAGACAGCATATCTGGAGCACATGGGGAGGTGATATTTTGGGTCAGGTTCCTTATTCAGAATAGTACTGCATCAGACTAATTAGTACACTTACCTCAAAGAAGTCCATTCAAATTTCAAACAAGCAAACCTTCTAAATGAATTGAAATCATTCTAACTATAATTATATTAATTATAAGGGCCAACAATGCAACTGGATGAGGGAGAAAGCAGCTGTAATTACGTGCCGCTCATATTTGTGTAATGCCTCAAAGTGCTTTACATCAGTGACGTATGGGGACTGTTGGAAAGAATACTTGTGTAGTCGCCAACTAGAACCCCTCCGCTCCCACAAGCAGAGCAAGATGAATGTCCAATTAATTAACTTGTGATGCAAGAACAGGAGATTGCACAACAGGGCAGGTAGAATTTGTGGAAAGGCTTTATCTTCAAGCTCGATGTTTCAGATTCCCGCCAACATATTTCTGTTATTGTGATAACGTTGTGTGAGGAATGAGAATTGGCCTATGGACCAGATGAACGCGGACCTTCCTTGAGAAGGTTTTGCTGAACCTCTTGCACCTGACAGGTACTTTGCAGGAACTATCACAACATTTAAGAAACATCTAGGCTGCTGCATGGATGGGACAGGTTGAGAGGGATATGGGCTAGATGCAGGCAGGTGGAACTAGTGTAGATGGGACATGTTGGTCAGTGTGGGGCCGAAGGGCCTGCTTCCATGCTGTATAACTCCACCAGATAAAGCGATGGTTCCAGTCTGAGGTACACAAAAATGCTGGAGAAACGCAGCGGGTGCAGCAGCAGCTATGGAGCGAAGGAAATAGGCAACGTTTCGGGCCGAGACCCTTCTTCAGACTGATAGGGGGTGGGGGGAGGCGGGGAGAAGAAAGGAAAAAGGACAGTCTGATCCTGAAGATGGGGTCATTCAGAAAGTAGTGTCCTCTCCACACTAAAATTGAGAGTGGTAGGCTTCGTGGTCAAGGGTGGCACAGTGGCGTAGCAGTAGAGCCACTGCCTTACAGACTGCCGGTGGTGTCTGTACGGAGTTTGCACGTTCTCCCCGTGACCGTGTGGGTTTAAGACCGCTCTGGTCTCCTCCAACACTCCAAATACATGCAGGTTGTTTAGGTTAATTGGCTTCAGTAAAACTGTAAATTATCCCTAGTGCCGTAGGATAGTGTTAATGTACAGGGTGATCGTTGGTCAGCGAGGACTCGGTGGTCCGAAGGGCCTGTTTCTGTGCTGTAACTCTAGAGATTAATGTAAAGTCTAATCCACAAGAAGATTTGTATCCATGGTGTCCAAGGCTCAAGCATAGCTTGCGGTATCATCACTTTTAGAATTGCCTATATATCCTGCGTATGTATATACGTGCGTATATGTGTGTGGATATCTATATATATACACATATATACACATACATATGTACGCATATACATATATATGTACAAGTATGTGTATATGTATGCATATATTTTTTCATGCATATACATACATACATACATACATACATATCACTCCATGGCCTCTCCAACACCTTGTTTCTGTTATATCTTCTCTCTTTCCAATGCTCAGAGGTAATTGCACTCGCTTGCACGTCACTGATATTTATCGGTACATCACTGGTGGCCTTGCCTTCAGCTGCCAATCCCCTAATCTCTGGAATTTCCGCCTGAATCCTCAGCGCCACTCTTTCCACCATTAACATGCTCCAGAAAGCTCCGACTCTCTTGGCAATGTTTGCTTCAGTCAGCGCTCCCTCGTATCTCGACCTGGCTCGGTGTCAAGTGCTGCTGATGGCATTCCACCGCTGTTGCCTTGTAATGTTTAATGCATTGGGAATGCAAATTGTTGACGGCTCCCGGGTCACTTTGTTGAAGAAGGGTCTCAACCTGAAACACCCCCCCTCCCCCCCAAACCTTCTCTCCAGAGATGCTGCCTGTCCCGCTGAGTTACTCCAGCATTTTGTGTCTATCTTCACTTTGTTGTAACAGGTTTACCTTGCCTCGTGCCTGCGTCTGTTAGAGATAGCTCTGATCAGACATAAACTTCATAATTGTGTCATGAGACATCAAAACAAGAAGGTAATCTGATTGGAGCTGGGTTTATTTTTGTTTACCCCTCTGTTACCAAGAGGGCTTCAGAGATACAGCGTGGAAACAGTGCCCTTCGGCTCATTGAATCCACACTGACCAGAGATCCCCATACACTAGTTCTATCCTACAGACTCGGGACAATTTACAGCAGCCAATTAAACTACCAACCTGCGCGTCTTTGGAATGTGGGAGGAAACCGGAGCATCCGGAGACAACACACGCGGCCACTGGAAGAACGTTAAAAACTCTGTGCAGACAGCACCCGTGGTCAGGATCCAATACGGGTCTCTGGTGCGTTCAGGCAACAACTCTACCGCTGCGCTAATGTGCTTCCCTACCAGTTTCTTCAAAATACTTAGCTCAAATGTAAAAATGTTTTTAAAGCGCCACTCTTGGACCCGCTATTTTCCCTGCCCACCACTTCTGGGCTAAGTGAATTTATTAGGACAGCTTTGATTCAGGAAGATATTGGGAACAGAACTGGAGGTATCCCCTATCTAGTCTATCTATCGATCTAGTGTTAAAAAAAAATCAATGGAAATGATTGCACATTCTGGTCACACTGCTCATGTTGGAGCTGAGATTAGCCACCAGCCAACAATCACGAGCGGGATTTCTGCTTGGCAGATTCATATATCGTCTTGTTCTTTTGAACCTGAACATATACTGTGGTGTAAATGTGGCCCTTAAAGCAATTTTTTTAAAACCAATTATCTCCCCAGCTATCCTCAGAAGCATCCAGGCAGCTCCAGATAAGACCTTGCCCAGCCTATGTGTACCTAGCTTTTGAAAACTACACTCGCTGTGGCTGAATATAGGGAGGTTCTTTTGCCACAAGGAGTGCAAAAGAAAAAAGATTAGTTTTAGAGGTACAGCAATGAAACAGGCCCTTCCACGGAGTCCGTGACAACCGTTGCTCAGAAGATAGACACAAAATGCCGGAGTAATTCAGCGGGACAGGCAGCATCTCTGTTTAACGTTTCGGACCGAGACTCTTCTTCAGACTGATCTTTCAGACATCAGTCTGAAGAAGGGTCTCGACCCGAAACGTCACCCATTCTTTCTCTCCAGAGATGCTGCCTGTCCCACTGAGTAACTCTGGCATTTTGTGTCTATCTTCGGTTTAAACCAGCACCTGCAGTTCCTTCCTACACAACCACCGCTTACCTCTTCATACTAATTCTATGTTATCCCACTTACCAGTTTTACAGAGGTCAATTAACCTACAGACCCTCGTGTCTTTGGGATGTGGGGGGAAACTGGAGCACCCGCAGGAAATCAACAGGGTCACAGCGAGAACGTGCAAACTCCATGCAGACAGCACCTAAGGTCAGGATCAAGGACGGCACGGTGGCGCAGCGGTAGAGTTGCTGCCTTACAGCGCTTGCAGCGCCGGAGACCCGGGTTCGATCCCGACCATACGTGCTGTCTGTACGGATTTTGGCCGTTCTCCCCGTGACCGGCTTGGGTTTTCTCCGAGATCTTCAGTTTCCTCCCACACTCCAAAGACGTACAGATATGTAGGTAAATTGGCTTGGTAAATGTAAAAATTGTCCCTAGTGCATGTAGGATAGTGTTAATATGCAGGGATTGCTTGATGGAGCGGACCTGGTGGGCCGAAGGGCCTGTTTCCTCGCTATATCTCTAAAATAAACTAAACTAAAAAATCAAACCCAAGACTCTGATGCTGGGAGGCAGTAGCTTGCGTCACTATGCCTGCAGATGTATATTCTATAACACAACGCTCTCAATGCATGCCGGATCTCCTGGCGTCTCCCATTACTTATGTGAATCCATGGTTTGTTTCCTTTCCCAGGTTGGGGGCCTCAGTTGGAGGACTGAAATTTATTGCTAACCCGAGTGAGGCAACTCAATAGCTTGCTCGGTCACTTTAAAGATAGTCAGGTACATAGGTGTGGGACTGTCATGACATTTAGGTTAAAGGACATTGGGGTCTCTTCCCGGAAGGATAATGGTGAACGGATTTGCACAACAATGTGGAAGTTTCATGAAATAAATGGGCACAAAGTGCTGGAGTAACTCAGTGGGTCAGGCAGGGTCTCTGGGCAACGTGGCTTTTCCAGAGATGCTGTCTGATCTGTTGAGTTACTCCAGCACTTTGTTTCTTTTTTTTGTAAACCAACATCTGCAGTTCCTTGGATCTACTCGTGCTTTTAGACCATTGCACCAGATCTGGGAATAAATTGACAGAGACGGTGACTGTGGATGTTTGAGTCAATTATTTTCTAAGACAACACTTCAACAGGTACCTATGCAGGCTTGCTGAGGCATGGGCCCATGGTAGATGTCCCTCTCCCACACTAAAATGTATTCGTCCTAATAAAACGATTGAGTCACAGAGTGATACAGCGTGGAAACAGGCTCTTCAGTCCAACTTGCCCACACCAGCCTACATGTCCCAGCTATACTGGTCCCACCTGCCCGGGTTTGGCCTATATCCCATCAAACCTGCCCTATCCATGTACCCATCTGACAGTTTCTTAAATGTTGGGATAGTCACTGCCTCAACTACCTCCTCTGGCAGCTTGTTCCATACACCCATCACCGTTTGTGTGGAAAAATTGCCCCTCAGATTCCTATTAAATCTTTTCCCCTTCACATTAAACCTCTGTCCCCTGGCCCTTGCCCTTCAACCTTTCCTTAAAATCCCTCAATGAAAGAATCTGCTGTCACATGCTCCAATCTAGAGCCTTTAGTCCCAAGCAGTAGATTTTCAAATGTGAAAACATGCACGTGTGTTGAAATGCAGAATTTCTAGGCAGTGTTTTTTTGTAGCAGGTTGTATACTGTTATTGCAGGCAGAGAGAGCCTTGATCCTCAGAGTTAAACCGTATCATAGTCTTATTTGAGTTTTGTTGTACAAAATAGATCCAGAACGGTGACATGTCTGTTCGGATTAGGCCTGCAATTAACCTATGGCAGTTCTCATTAACGCTGCCATGTGCTAGTGACTCTGCAACTATAAAGGCCACAAGCTGTAAATGACCGTACACAGACGAGGCTCACAACCTCACAGCCTCTGGGCTGAGGAAGGGTCGGCCCTGCCACATAGTGTTTCAGCTCTCGCCTGTCAGACATTTGCAGCTGCTGGTTGGTTTATTAAACGGGCACGTCTCCTCACTGTAACCATGGCGTAACACGATGCTCGGGATGCAGTGGAATTTGTTCGCTGACAAGATTTTAGTAGACAGCGCGGTGGCACCATGGTGGAGTTGCTGCCTTACAACGCCAGAGACCCAGGTTCGATCCCAAACTATAGGTACGGAGTTTGTACGTTCTTCCCGTGACCCCATGGGTTTTCTCCGACAATCTTCGGTTTAATCCCACACTCCAAAGACGTACAGGTTTGGAAGTTAATTGGCTTGCTATAAGTGTAAATTGTCCCTAGTGTGTGTGGAATAGTGTTAATGTGCGGGGATCCCTGGTCAGTGTGGACGCGGTGGGCCGGCAGGCCTGTTTCCATGCTGTATCACTAGACTAAACTAAACTGGGATGGGTACTTGGATGGGAATGATGGAGAGGGACATTGTGCAAATGCGGACTTGTTTAGATGGGACATCTTGGTCGGCACGGATGAGTTATAGACAATAGGTGCAGGAGTTGGCCTGTTTCCGAGCTGAATGACTTTGCCTGCATGGCTGCAACTTTCGCTAGTCCCTGTTTTATTTTTCAATCCCTTAGCCAAATTATTCAAATCATAATGGTAAATTATTCTTGAATCACTTTCTACTATCCTTCCAGCCAGTGCAACGCAGAATGTAGTAAGTGTTGCATTAAAACATTTTGCCTCGTCTCCCCTCTGGCTATTTTAAATGTAACTTTGGTTACTGATCTTCCAGCCAAAGGTAATAGTTTCTTCCCGCTGACTCTATCAAAATCCCAGAAAGTTTTGCATACCACTGTTAAATCTCCCCTTAATTTCTTTTCAACAAGGAGGACAATAGTCTTGCCACAGAATTGAAGTTTTTCTTCCACCATTGCATTTTCGGAAATCCCTCCGCGTTCTTTTCAAACACCTTAACTTTCTTTCTAAAACGAGTCATGTAAATTTGGTTCAAAAGCAGTTACCATCTACCTCTTCGGAGACCCTCAGGCTATCTTTATTTGGACCATATTGGACTTTATCTTGCACTGTGTACATTATTCTCTTTACCCTGTGTCTGTACACTGTGGATGGCTCCATTGTAACCATGTATAGTCTTTCCGTTGACTGGATAGCACACTACAACAGGTTTTTCACTATACTTTGGTGTGCGTGACCATAAACTAAACTAAACTAGCTAGTTTAAAACAAAACTGCAAACCTCCTTGGTTTTTATGCTCTCTATAAAAAGGCACGGTCCACATTTTTTTTTAACAAAGTTGCCTTTTCAATTTATGTGCACACATTCAACATTTCTCTGCACCAGAAACTCCTTTAAAATTGTGCTCTAGGTTCATATTGCCCACTGCATTCTCAGCCACAGTTTCTGTTTGCTGCAGATTAACAGGCTCCAGGCAAGGTTGGTTTTGAACCACATCTTAGCAGAATCCAAGACTTTTGGAAGGGGCTAACTCCCATTAGCTGAAGTATATTTGATAGAAGGTGCTCGCCGCATCTTATTTATCGCCTCCGAGGAAGGCATGTGGAATGAATTAATTCTGTGAAGAATCCACTGGGGAAGAGTTGAATACCTGACCCGAAACATTACCTATCCATGTCCACCATAGACGCTGCCGGCCTGACCCACTGGGTTAATCCAGCACTTTCTGTTTTGCTCAAGAACTGGGTACAGACAGATTAACAGAACTTCTGCCATTCCAAAGATAGGTTGGCAAGTGCTTCCTTTAACAAAGGTGACCGATGGCAGAGAGATTGGAATGTTTAGGATGATTGATGGGGCTATTCACGGAGTCAATGAGTCATACAGCACGGAAACAGGCCCTTTGTCCCAACTTCCCCATGTCGACCAAGATGCCCTATCCATATAACCATATAACATTTACAGCACGGAAACAGGCCCTCTTGGCCCTTCCAGTCCGTGCCGACCATTTATTTTCCCCTAGTCCCATCTACCTGCACTCAGACCATACCCCTCCATTCCCTTCCCGTCCATATACCTATCCACTTTACTTTTAAATGTTAAAATCGATCCTGCCTCCACCACTTCTGCTGGAAGCTCATTCCACACAGCCACCATTCTCTGAGTAAAGAAGTTCCCCCTCTTGTTACCCCTAAACTTCTGTCCCTTAATTCTCATGTCATGCCCTCTTGTTTGAATCTTCCCTACCCTCAATGGGAAAAGCTTATCCACGTCAACTCTGTCTATCCCTTTCATCATTTTAAAGACCACAATCAAGTCCCCCCTTAACCTTCTGCGCTCCAAAGAATAAAGACCTAACTTGTTCAACCTTTCTCTGAAACTTAGTTGCTGGAACCCAGGCAACATTCTAGTAAATCTCCTCTATGCTCTCTCTATTTTGTTGACATCCTTCCTATAATTAGGCAACCAAAATTGTACACCATACTCCAGAATTGGTCTTACCAATGCCTTGTACAATTTTAACATTACTTCCCTACTCCTATATTCAATGCTCTGATTTATAAAGGCCAGCACACCAAAAGCTTTCTTTACCACCCTATCTACATGTGATTCCACCTTCAGGGAACTATGCGCAGTTATTCCTAGATCCCTCTGTTCCACAGCATTCCTCAATTCCCTACCATTTACCATGTACGTCCTATTTTGATTTGTCCTGCCAAGATGTAGCACTTCACACTTATCAGCATTAAACTCCATCTGCCATCTTTCAGCCCACTTTTCCAAATGGCCCAAATCTCTCTGTAGACTTTGAAAATCTACTTAATTATCCACAACACCACCTATCTTAGTATCATCTGCATACATACTTATCCAATTTTCCACCCCATCATCCAGATCATTGATGCACATGACAAACAACAGTGGACCCAACACAGATCCCTGAGGCACCCCACTGGTCACCGGCTTCCAACCTGACAAACAGCCATCCACCATTACTCTCTGACATCTCCCATTCAGCCACTGTTGAATCCATCTTGCTACTCCGCCATTAACACCCAAAGATTGAACCTTCTTAACCAACCTTCCATGGGGAACCTTGTCAAAGGCCTTACTGAAATCCATATAGACAACATCCACTGCTTTACCCTCATCAATTTCCCTAGTAATCTCTTCAAAAAATTCAAGAAGGTTTGAATTTTGACCTTCCAGGCATAAATCCATGTTGACTGTTCCTGATCAGACCCTGTTTATCCAGATGCTTATATATATTATCTCTAAGTATCCCTTCCATTAATTTGCCCACCACTGACGTCAAACTAACAGGTCTATAATTGCTAGGTTTATTCTTTGGACCCTTTTTAAACAATGGAACAACATGCGCAGTACGCCAATCCTCCGGCACTATTCCCGTTTCTAATGACATATGAAATATTTCTGTCATAGCTCCTGCTATTTCTACACTAACTTCCCTCAATGTCCTAGGGAATATCCTGTCAGGACCTGGAGACTTATCCTCTTTTATATTTTTCAAAACTGTCAGTACTTCCTCGTCTTTGAATCTCATAGTTTCCATAGCTACTCTACTTTTTTCCCTTACCTCACAGAGTTCAATATCCTTCTTGTGAATACCGAAGAAAATATTTTTTTCAATATCTCCCCCATCTCTTTTGGCTCTGCAGATAGCTGTCCATTCTGGCTCTCTAATGGTCCAATTTTATCCCTCGTTATCCTTTTGCTATTAATATAGCTGTAGAAACCCTTTGGATTTACTTTCACCTTTCTTGCCAAAGCAACCTCATATCTTCTTTTAGCCTTTCTAATTTCTTTCTTAAGATTCTTTTTACATTCTTTATACTCCTCTAGCACCTCATTAACTCCATGCCTCCTATAATTATTGTAGATATCTCTCTGTTTTCGAAACAAGTGTCCAATTTCCCTTGAAAACCATGGCTCTTTCCAATTTATACTATTTCCTTTCAACTGAACAGGGACATAAAGATTCTGCACTCTTACAATTTCCCCTTTAAATGTCCTCCATTTCTCTTCTACATCCTTCCCATAAAACAAAATGTCCCAATTCACTCCTTTTAAATCCTTACGCATTCCCTCAAAGTTAGCCTTTCTCCAATCAAAAATCTCAACCCTAGGTCCAGTTCTGACTCTCTCCATAATTATATTGAAACTAATGGTATTGTGATCACTGGTCCCGAAGTGCTCAGCAACGCATACCTCCGTCACCTGACCTGCCTCATTTCCTAACAGGAGGTCCAGCACTGCCCCTTCTCTGGTCGATACCTCTATGTATTGCTGCAAAAAACTATCCAGCACACATTTTACAAACTCCAAACCATCCAGCCCATTTACGGAATGTGTTTCCCAGTCTATTTTTGGAAAATTGAAATCTCCCACAATCACTACCTTGTGCTTACTACTAATATCTGCTATCTCCTTACATATTTGCTCTTCCAATTCTCGCTCCCCATTTGGCGGTCTATAATACACCCCTAAAAGTGTTGCTACACCGTTCCCACTTCTCAGTTCCACCCAAATAGCCTCCCTAGACGAGCCCTCTATCCTGCCAAAGCACTGCTGTAATATCTTCTCTGCCAAGCAATGCAACCCCTCCACCTCTGGTCCCTCCAATTCTATCACACCTGAAGCAACGAAATCCTGGAATATTTAGTTTCCAATCACAGCCCTCCTGCAACCATGTTTCACTGATTGCCACAACATCATATTTCCAGGTGTCAATCCAGGCTCTAAGTTCATCCACCTTTCTTACAATGCTCCTAGCATTAAAATATACACATTTTAGAAACCCACCGTCCCTTATTCTCTGTTTATTATCTTTTTCCTCTTTCTCGCCTACATTTTGAGCGCTTCCCTTCTCTGCCTCTTGCCCCACACCCTGTCCCCTACCCCCCTCTACCCGAGTCCCTCCCCCCAGCCTTTCTAGTTTAAAGTCTCCCCAGTGGCCTTTGCAAATTTCCCTGCCAGGATATTGGTCTCCCTCGGGTTCAAGTGCAACCCGTCCTATTTGTACAGATCATGCCTTGCCAAAAAGAGGTCCCAGTGATCAAGAAACTTGAATCCCTGCCCACTGCACCATCCCTCAGCCACGCATTTATCCTCCACCTTATCCCATTCCTACTCTCACTGTCACGCGGCACAGGCAGTAATCCTGAAATTGTTACCCTTTTGGTCCTTCTCCTTAACTTTCCCCCCAACTCCCTAAATTCTCCTTTCAGGACCTCTTCTCTTTTTGTGCCTATGTCATTGGTACCTTTGTGTACCACAACATCAGGCTCCTCTCCCTCCCTTTTCAGAATCTTTTGGACACGTTCCGACACATCCGAGACCCTGGCACCAGGGAGGCAAACTACCATCCGGGTCTCCCGACTGCGTCCACAGAATCGCCCATTCGACCCCCTAACTATATAGTCCCCTATTACAATTTCTACCCTTCTGAGCATCAGGGTCGGTCTCTGTGCCGGAGGCCTGGCCGCTGTTGCTGCCCCCAGGAAGGCTGTCCCCGCCAATCGTACTCAAACACGAGTACCTATTTTCCAGATGTACAGCCACCGGGGTATTCTCTAGCCCCTGCCTCTGCCCCTTGCCCTTCCTAACAGTGACCCACTTGTCTGCCTCCCATGGTCTGGGAGTGACCACCTTCCTGTAACTCCTCTCTATGACCTCCTCACTCTCCCTGACCAGACGGAGGTCATCGAGCTGCTGCTCCAGGTTCCTAACACAGTTCTTTAGGAGCCCCATCTCGACATACCTGGCGCAGATGTGGCGCAGATAGCCGTCTGGAGGGCTATCAGATTCCCTGACCTCCCACATCTGACATCCACAGCAGTACACTGCCCTGGCCTTCATACTCCCCCCTTACACAGGATACAATATCAACACAATACAAAGTACACAACAAACTGCTGGAATCTGACTGCCAATCAGCTGCTTACCCTAGTCCACTTCCCACCAATCAGCGGCTTCCTCAAAAAATCCCCAAAAAATACTTCTCCAAATGGAACGTTATGGATTTCGGTAAACAAGCCCGCGCTGGATTTTACACCTTACCGGTCGCGTGTCGCTCCTCCCCTCCTTCTCTCCCAACGGCTGCTGTGGGCCACTCTGTGGGCCATACTAGTCCTACCCGCCTGCATATGGCCCATATCCTTAGATACCTTTCCCATCCATGTATCTGTCCAACTGTCTTTTGTTGTTATAGTACCTGCCTTAACTACCTCCTCTGGCAGCTTATCAAGCAGATTTCCTTCGTCGGCTGAGCTTTTTTATCGCCACATGTGACAAGTCACAGTGAAATTGTTTGCTGGCATACCCAAGGTATGCAAATGGATGCCACATAAAGGGCGTTGACAATGTTACAAAGTAGTTGTTAATGTTGCACTTATCCAGGCAAGTGGAGACCTGTGCCCTGCCACAGTTTAATTTCCAAAAAATATATCACTTTGTGGAGTTAAATTCCACCAGCCATTTCTTTTTCTGTTTTTCCAATTATTGTAGATCTTGTTGTAAACCGGGAGATCAGGTTTACCTCTCCCCTTGGACTCCATCCAAGGACCCAAACAGTCTTTCCAGGTGCGGCAGAGGTTCACCTGCACGTCCTCCAACCTCATCTATTGCATCCACTGCTCTAGGTGTCAGTTGCTCCACATCAGTGAGACCAAGCATAGGTTTGGCGATCGTTTTGCCCAACACCTCCGCTCGGTTCGCAATAACCAACCTAATCTCCCGGTGGCTCAGCACTTCAACTCCCCCTCCCATTCCGAATCCGGCCTTTCTGTCCTGGGCCTCCTCCATGGCCAGAGTTAGGCCCACTGTAAATTGGAGGAACAGCACCTCATATTTTGCTTAGGAAGTTTACACCCCAGCGGTATGAACATGGACTTCTCCAATTTCAGCTGCTTTCTCCTCCTCGTCCCAGCTTTCCCTCAGCCCACTGTCTCCGCCTCTTCCTTTCTCCTTCCCCCACCCCCCTCCCCCTCCACCCTCACATCAGTCTGAAGAAGGGTCTCGGCCCGAAACGTCGCCTATTTCCTTCACTCCATAGATGCTGCCTCACCCGCTGAGTTTCTCCAGCATTTTTGTCTACATTCGATTTTCCAGCATCTGCAGCTCCTTCTTAAACAGCTACAGTGTTATAGATATGAATAAAGGAACAACGCTTTCTCTCTATTCATCCTGCCTATTCCTTTAACCATCTTAAAAGCCTCAATTGAGTTATCTCTTAATCCCAGAGCTCAAGGGTTTATGATCCTGGTATAAGCAATCTGATCACATCATTTAGCCCTTTTGCCCAAATAACATTCTTGTGAATCTTTGGGGTTGCAGTGCACAAGATAAACTTGATGTAAAAGGCTGCAGTGAAATGTAAAATGTAGAGAGACTGTGGTCTGAGGTTCTGCCGATGTTGCTTTGAACTGGAGGAAGGACCGATTCTACAGCATAACAGCAATTGCTTGCTGCAGCATTAATGTAGTGCCCCATCCCAAGGAAGGTTACACAAACAATATCAAGCAAAATATGATATGGTGCCACCTCGGGATCGAAGGACTGGGATAATAATCATGATGAAGGAGGAAAATCATAAATGGTGCTTCACAAGAGGAAAGTGATAGGTAGAGATGGAACATTTTACACGGGCATCTATCGCCAGGGTCTGTCACCTTGGCACTGCTGGACATTAAAAATGGGGGTATTTAAAATACCAGAATTTGGGAGGGGGGAGGGGGCGGACTTTTAATTTTGATGCCTAGAGAAGATTATTGACTAAGTAAAGATTACAAAATGGTAACATTAAAGATAGACACAAAGATGCTGGAATAACTCAGCGAGTCAGGCAGCATCCCTGGAGAAAAGGAATAGGTGACGTTTTGGGTCGAGACCCTTCTTTAGTGTCCAAAGAAAGGCCTCGACCCGAAATGTCACGTATTCCTTTTTTCCAGAGATGCTGCCTGACGCACTGTGTTACTCCAGCATTTGTGTCCATCTTCGGTGTAAACCAGCATCCATCCATCTGCAGTTCCTTCTTACACTTAGTCAAGCATTGCTGATCTGGGAGGCAAATGTAGGCTGTTGAGAATAGTAAAAATAGCGAAGGATGGCATTTGACCGATGGGCTGAGGGACACAGCATGGAAACAGGCCATTCAGCCCACAATGTCATTATATGGACCTCTATAGCTTCCTCTTAACACCCATTATCATATCTGCCTTGGCTGCCATCCCGGGCAGCGGGGTTCCACACACCCTCCACCCTCCACCCACTGTGTGTTGGTCTTTTTAAAAACAACCTTCCCCGCACATCTCCTTAAACTATGCGTCTCCCGTCTTAAAGCTTTGCTCAGTTCTTTGGGTTGGGGTTTGCACCCACAATTTTATGACCAAGCAGCATCTGACATTGAAAGATAGACACAAAATACTGGAGTAACCCAGCGGGTCAGGCAGCATCCCTGGCGAGAAGGGGCCGGGTGGCTCAGTCTGAAGAAGGGTCTCGACCCGTAACGTCACCCATTCCCTCTCTCCAGAGATGCTGCCTGTCCCGCTGAGCCACTCCAGCATTTTGTGTCTGCTTTCGGTTTTAACCAGCATCTGCAGTTCCTTCCAGCACAGACTATTTGAAGCTATGGCATCCACAATAGAGAGTTTTAATCAGGTATTAGTCTCAGACTGTCAAATATGTGGTGATCCACTGCTTGCGTGTTGGAATTTAAAATGAGCAAAATATACAGTGGAGGGACCTCTCAATTGTTCTCATAAATCAGTGTACCTTAATTATTACAACATAACATGTATTAGCTCTTTGATTAATAGCTGCACACTGCTGTATCATGGGTTATTTTTTAGTGTTGCTGTTCACTGTATGATTTGTAACACAGAGGATAGATGCCTTCTCTTAGGCTCCAGATCTTCTTTTGTCAAGTTAAGCTTCCCAGTCTCCAGCTCCCCGGAGCATTGAGTGCAATATAAATTCGGATTGAGGTTTACTTCTGTTTTAAAATTAAAGTCCAACAAGACCATGGCCAATCTGAAGCCTGGCCAAGCCATTGCCATAAATAAAACAATTGCAAACGTGCTATCGATCTGTTTGAGAGGGAAAAAATTGCTAAATATTGATCATGAACCGAGCACATATTCAGTAGAATGTAGCAAATCATTCTGATCTGGATTGAGTATTGAGCTAGGATGGTACAGCCTGGCCTGCCCCAGCGCTGAATGGTCTTTCTAACTATCCTGACCAGATCCAGATACAAATCGCTGGATCTTGTTGGTTTGAGGTTAGCTCGCCGCCTTCTAGAGTCATAGGGCCACGCAACATGGAAACGGGCCCTTCAGCCCAACTTGCCCACACCAGCCAACATGTCCCATCTACACTAGTCCCACCTGCCTGCATTTGACCCATATCCTTCTATACCTATCCTATCCATATACCTGTGTAAATGTTTCTTAAATGTGGAGATAGTCCCTGCCTCATCTACCTCCTCTGGCAGCTCGTTCCATGCACCCACCACCCTTTGTGTAAAAAAAAGTTATTCTTAAGGTCCTATTAGATCTTTCCCCCCTCACCTTTCTAATTCAGGTTAACACCAACTTGTATTTACATAGTTCCAACAATGTATTGAAACATTCCAAGATGGTTCACAGAAATACTGAGTTTTTATAGTTTTAAAGTTATACAGCCCTTTGGCCCAACTCATCCATGCCGACCCAAATGTCTATCTGACTGACTGCGTTTGCCTACGTTTGGCCTCATATCCTTCAAAGTATTTTCTATCCATGACTTTATCCAAATTTATTTTAAATAATGTGTTCCATTTGCCTGCATTAAGCCTCATAGCCTTCTAAGCCTTTACTATCCATGTGTGTATGTAAACAATGGAATTGTATCCACCTCTACAGCTTTCTCTTAAACGCCATTGTCATATCTATCTCAGTCACCAACCCTGCAGCGGGCTCCAGTCACCCACCAACGTCTGTGTGTTGTGTAAAATAAAATCCAACCTTCCCCGCACATCTCCTTTAAACATTGCCCCTCTCATCTGGAATCTATGCACAGTTCTTTGGGTTGAGGTTTGCACCCACAATTTCATCTGACATTGAAGATAGACACAACACGGTGCAGTAACTCAGCGGGTCAGGCAGCATCTCTGGAGAAAAGGAATAGGTGACCCTTTTGGGTCGAGAGACTTCTTGAAGTGCTGGAATAACTTGGTGGGATAGGCGATGTTTTGGGTCAGGACTGTTCTTCTGAAGAAGAGTTCTGACCCAAAATGTCGCCTATCTCTATGTCCTCCAGTGATGCTGCCTGACCCGCTGTGTTACTCCAGCATTTTGTGTCTGCCTTCAGTGTAAACCAGCATCTGCAGTTCCTTCCTACACACATCTGACATTGAATCTCTGAAACCCGGTTGCACAAGAGACCATTATAAACCCTACAGCTTCCTCTGTGAGCTCACTCCATTAATCAACAAATATGTGTGGAAAGGTTGCCCCCTCGGGTCCCTTCTAAGTGTTTTCCCCTTTCTCCTCAAGCCTATGTCCTCTAGTTTGAGACTCCCCTGCCCTGTGAGAGCTGTTGGTGGCTTGGCTATCAACATTCTGTCCATGTAAGAGGCCAGTAACAGACTTCGCCATGTCAGCATGGATCTAACTACCCCCGTTCCACCCTCCATCCCAATAGTGGCTCTCAGACAGACCGTGGAACAGATGCTGTAATAAATTTAACAGTCTGTGGGGAACTGTCGAAACATTCGTAAAAAAAAACTAAATTTAAAATGAAGCTCTTTTCCCCAGCATGCTGTTCTTGGGATAGCACTAACTTCAGCGTCCTTGAAACACTTTTGTGGTATTTGATCTGCAGTCACTGTTGTGCTGCAGAAGCCCATGATTAGGGAAAAAACAGTGCTAAGGAGACAAAGTGCTGGAGTGGCTCAGTGGGCCAGGCAGCATCTCCGGAGAACAGGGAGAGGTGATGCTTCAGGTATGGATCCTTCTTCAGACTGTCCAAGATGCAGGACAGAACGTCACAGAAGATCCATCTTCCCTGGGGCTATCAAATTGTACAACTCCTCCCCCTTCTGTCGTGGGGTAGACTGACCTCCACACCCCCGCAACACACACACACAATCTTTGCACATCCCCAATCCTTTCCACTCATCACTTTAAGTTGAGGGGTGGAGGGGAGGGAGGGTGAGGGGAGATGGACTGAGCTAATTTCACACTTCTCCGCAATTCCTTACAGTTCTGGGCAGGGCAAATGCCATACCAAGCTGTGATTGCATCCAGATAGGACGCCTCCAGATTCAGGGACAGTTTTTTCCCAGCTGTTATCAGGCAACTGAATCATCCTACCACGACTAGACGGCAATCCTGATCGACTATCTACCTCGTTGGTGACCCTCGGACTCTCTTTAATCGGACTTTACCTTGCACTAAACTCTCTTGCCTTTATCACGTATTTTACAGTAAATGGCTCGCTTGTCATCATGTATTGTTTAACCGCTGACTGGATAGCACGCAACGGCAGCTTTTCACTGCACACGTGACAATGAACTAAAGTGAAACTGAAACTTGAAACTGGCAAGGGTCATTAGAGAATGTTGAATTTTCTCAGAATAATGATGGGAAACTGAAACCAAGTTGAGGGATGCCGTGCACAATTGTAGCTGCTTTGATGAGCCCCGCATACAGAGGCAAGGAATGGAAACTCTCTAATTCCATATTGTGAACTCAAAATGGTCTATTCTTTCAACTGCACGCTTCAAACATTCAGTGGCGATGCAGACCGGACTCCCCACCGATGACTGTCAACATTTCACGCTGTCTTGGCAAAGCAAGCAAGATAATCAAAGACCTCTCCCACCCCGGTCATTCCTCTTTCTTCCGGCTCCCTTTGGGCAGAGGATACAGAAGCTTGAAAGGGTTCACCACCAGGCAGAGGAACAGCTTCTTCCTCACTGTTATCAGGCTTCTGAACAGCCCTTCCATGAGCTCAGATCCAGTCCGATTCTCCTTTACCCCATTGTGGACATTGGACTTTGTCTCTGGAACTGTTGTGCTATAATGCTGAGAAATATATTCTGCACTCTCTATCTTCCCCATTGCTCTATCCATTGTACCTGAGTTTGGCTTGATAGTATTTATGTATGGTACTATCTGGTTTGATTGGAAAGCACACAAGACAAAGCTTTTCATTGTACCTCCCTCGGTACAAGTGAAAATAATAAACCTAAACCTAAAATTATGTTGTTATGTTGTGTTAGTGGATGCATTTCCACGTGTGACCTTTTGATCATACCTACCAATTGCCTTACTGCTACAATCATTGAGAGTTTTTTCAATAGGCCGAAATTATCCCTCCATTTCCCGCTGTGAAGCTCTGGAATCCAATACATCATTTTCAGAGATAGGAATCGATAATTCTAACAGAGGGACTCGTCTATCCATTCGCTCTCTCTGGTGAACAGATGCAGGGTGGCATGGTGGCGCAGCGGTAGAGTTGCTACTTTACAATGCCAGAGACCCGGGTTCGATCCTGACTACGGGTGCTGTCAGTACGGAGTTTGTATGTTCTCCCCATGACCTGTGTAGGTTCACTCCGGGTGCTCCAGTTTCCACCCACACTCCAAAAACGAACAGGTTTGTCGGCTAACTGGCTTGGTAAAATTGTAATTGTCCCTAGTGTGTAGGATGGTGTATGGGGATTTCGGGTTGGCGCGGTCTCGATGGGCTGAAGGGCCTGTCTCTGCGTTGTATCTCTAAATCAAACTAAAGACGCTTGAAATACATTTCATCTCTCTCAGAAATTTGGTGGCGAGTCATGATAGAGCAAGGGAAACATTGTCTGTCTCAAGTCACGTTGAGAATGTTCTCAAGTCAGAATTAAAGGACGTTCTTTTAGGAAGGAAATGAGGAGAAATTTCTATGGTCTGAGGGTGGTGATTCTGGAATTCTTTGCCACAGAAGGCTGTGGAGGCCAAGTCAGTGGATATTTGTAAGGCAGAGATAGATAGATTCTTGATTAGTACAGGTGTCAGAGGTATGGGGAGAAGGCAGGAGAATGGGGTTAGGAGGGAGAGATAGATCAGCCACAATTAAATGGTGGAGTAGACTTGATGGGCCGAATGGCCTAATTCTACTCCTATTCCTTATGGCCTTATGACTGCATAGAGGCTGCGAGGTCTGAGCACAAATTTCGTACTGATTTGGAGGCAAAGTGTTTTCAGTGGAATGGAACCTAGTTTGAATGTGAACATTGGGTGCTGCTGCTTCATATTGCCAACTTCACTTTCGTTTCTGACGGGCATGAGTTTGAGGAAAGGAGCTGGCTTTCGGGAAGTGATTAACAGTGCCTCCGCTGTCAACACTGTAGCGCTTCTCCCTTCTTTGACCTTGCACTCCTGCAATGAAAGGTCATCTCGACAAGCAAACGTTCTGTTGTAGAAAGAGCTCATTGCCATGGTAACTAACTACGTTGGGCAGCCGCTCACCCAAGCCCCTCAGGTTTATCTGAGATTCTGCAGGAATTAATGATGAATTTACCTGACGCTGCTGTGATTAAAATCTCATGAGAAAAAATGTAGTGATTTTTTTTAAAAAAGTGTGTTCACTATCTTTTAGCATTCTTTATCAGTGATAAGGTATCAGCAGTGTCTGGCATGGACAAGCTGGGGGTCGGGGGGGGGGGGGTGGGGGTTGTTGGTGGTTCTTGATTAAAAATCTCACAATTCAAATAGCAAAATGGCCACCTTTCAGGTGGGAGACAAGGCAGGAAACAAATAATGTGGTTTGTACTTACCTGATGCAGTCTCCAACTGGGATGTGCGGCCACATTGAGGAGACCTGCTTATTATCAACCCCCATCCCTTCATTTGTAAGAGTGACCAGCCACCTCAATTGCTCTTCCGTTATAGACCTTGACAACGTCATTTCTGCTTCCCAGGAAGAAAAACATACTTTTCATAGAACATAGAACTCCAAAGATGTACAGGTTTGTAGGTTAATTGGCTTGCGTGAAAATTGTAAATGATCCCTCGTGTGTGTGTGTCGGATAGCGTTAATGTGCGGGGATCGCTGGTCGGTGCGGACTCGGTGGGCCGAAGGGCCTGTTTCCCCGCAGTGTCTCTAAAACTAAAACGGGGCAGCACAGGAACAGGCCCTTCAGCCCACAATGTTTGTGCCGAACATGATGCCAAGTTGAGCTGATTTAGAGATACAACGCAGAGACAGGCCCTTCAGCCCATCGAGACCGCGCCAACCAGAAATCCCCGTACACTATCCTACACACTAGGGACAATTTATAATTTTACCAAGCCAGTTAGCTGACAAGCCTGTGCAAGATCCATGTCGCTCTACGCCCTGCACTTCCCTGTTCCCAGCTAAAAGTCTCTGAAACACCCCAATCGTATTTGCCTCCGCCACCATCCCTGCCAATGCAACCCCAGCCCCGCAAATCTCTGTGTGTGAAAAATCTACTTGCATCTTCATTAAACCTTCCCCCTCTCACCTTATAACTATGCCTTCCTGTATCGGACATTTCCACCCTAGGGGTAAAAGGTTCTGACTGTCTATCTTATCTATGCCTCTCATAATTGTATAGAATTCCATCAAGACTCCCCTCAACTTCCGACGTTGCAAAGAACTTTCCTATTTCACATGGACTCGTGACTCTTTGGTATCCCTGTGCCGTCTTGGAACCTTGTGGACAGGCTGTGCATGTGGAATAATCAGGCCATTTGGGGTTTATTCTATAACAAGACATGATGGTGAAATTGAAAGCCTTTTGATTGCCTTCCTGACGAAGACAAAGACTAAGCTGTTGGCTGTGGGCTAGTAATGACTGGTTTTGTTCATTTGATGAGGAAATACAGTATACACTCATTAGTGCATTCTCCCAACGGGAGACAGTGGTGACTTATCATGACAACTTGAAAGCTAAAAATAAATGCTTAGAATGAAGAGTACGGTCCTGCACATCAAGCAAACTGCATTCATGGTGATGGCGTAAGGTTTAGTTTAGTTTAGTTTAGTTTAGCAAGGAGATACAACACGGAAACAGCCCCTTCGGACCACCGAGTCCGCACTGACCAGCGATCCCGGCAAATCAACGCACGCTAGAGACAATTGTATATTTATACAAGGGTACACAAAAGGCTGGAGAAACTCAGCGGGTGCAGCAGCATCTAAGGAGCGAAGGAGACAGGCGACGTTTCGGGTCGAGACCCTACTTCAGACCCCTTACATTTATACCAAGCCAGTTAACCTGTACGCCTTTTCGAGTGTGGACAGAGATCGAAGATCTCGGAGAAACCCCACGTGGTCACAGGGAGAACGTACTAAATCTCCATGCAGACAGCACCCATAGCTGGTATCGAACCCCGGTCTCTGACGCTGCAGGCACTGTAAGGCAGAAACTCTACCGCTGCGCCACCGTGCCGCCCTTAGTGCTTGGTTCTTTTTTAAATCGTGGGAATCCTAGGAATGTCTACTCTGGGAGTACTGAGGAACAGAGAGACCTCAGTGCACAGGACCAAGGGTCACACAGGTAGATAAGGTGCCATAAAACTCACCTGGATCTTGGCGAATTTTCTCTTTGCACTACCTGCTGTACTTGTGGATGGCTTGATTGTATCCATGTATACTATTATATGATTTAATTGGACAGCATGCAAAGAAAAGCTTTTTGCTTTTCACAGCACACCCGACAGCAATAAACCAATTCCAATTTCCACAGTGAAACCGATGAGCACTTGCATTGCCAGCGCATAGAAGGCTGTGACACAAGTGCTGAAAAGTCCGATGGGAATAGATAGGTACTTGATGGTCACCATGGGAACAATGAATTAACGGACCGGTTTTGTGCTTCAGCTCCATTCCTGAAAGAATCATTATGTGAGTTCGAACAGGGCATCACTGTGGCGCAGCGGTCGAGTTGCTGACTTACTGTGCCAGAGACTCTGGTTCGATCCTGACTACAGCTGCGTCTGTGCAGAGGTTGTACGTTCTCCATGTGACTGTGTAGGTTTTCTCCGAGTGCTCTGGTTCCATGGAAAAACATAGAAAATAGGTGCAGGAGGAGGCCATTCTGCCCTTCGAGCCAGCACCGCCATTCATTGTGATCATGGCTGATCGTCCCTAATCAATAACCTGTGCCTGCCTTCTCCCCATATCCCTTGACTCCACTAGCCCCTAGAGCTCTATCTAACTCTCTCTTAAATCCATCCAGTGATTTGGCCTCCACTGCCCTCTGTGGCAGGGAATTCCACAAATTCACAACACTGCGTGAAAAAGTTTTTCCCCACCTCAGTCTTAAATGACCTCCCCTTTATTCTAAGACTGTGGCCCCTGGTTCTGGACTCACCCAACATTGGGAACATTTTTCCTGCATCTAGCTTGTCAAGTCCTTTTATAATTTTATATGTTTTTATAAGATCCCCCACATCCTTCTAAACTCCAGTGAATACAAGCCTAGTCTTTTCAATCTTTCCTCATATGACAGTCCCGCCATCCCAGGGATCAATCTTGTGAACCTACGCTGCACTGCCTCAATCACAAGGATATCCCTCCGCAAATTAGGAGACCAAAACTGTATACAATACTTTGTGTACCCTCGATTCTCCAGCATCTGCAGTTCCTTCTTTAACACAATACTCCAGATGTGGTCTTACCAGAGCCCTATACAACTGCAGAAGAACCTCTTTACTCCTGTACTGAAATCCTCTTATATTGAAGGCCAACATTCCATTAGCTTTCTTCACTGCCTGCTGCACGCCAACTTTCAGTGACTGGTGTACAAGGACACCCAGGTCTTGCTGTACCTCCCCCTTACCTAACTTAACCTAACCCCATTGAGATAAAAATCTGCCCCCTTGTTTTTGCCGCCAAAGTGGATAACCTCACATTTATCTATATTATACTGCATCTGCCACGCATCTGCCCACTCACTCAACCTGTCCAGATCCCCCTGCAACCTCCTGACATCCTCTTCACAATTTGCACAGCTACCCAGCTTTGTGTCATCCGCAAACTTGCTAGTGTTGCTCCTAATTCCCTCTTCCAAATCATTTATATATATGCTAAACAGTTGCGGCCCCAACACCGAGCCTTGCGGCACTCCACTTGCCTCTGCCTGCCATTCTGAAAAGGGCCCGTTCACTCCTACTCTTTGCTTCCTGTCTGCCAACCAATTTTCTATCCATGTCAACACCCTACCCCCAATACCATGTGCTCTAATTTTAGTCACCAGTCTCCCGTGCGGGACCTTATTAAAGGCTTTCTGAATGTTTAGATACACTACATCCACTGGCACCCCTTCATCCATTTTACTTGTCAGATCCTCAAAAAATTCCAGATGACTAGTCAAGCATGATTTCCCTTTCATAAATCCATGTTGACTTGGACTAATCCTTTTACTGCTATCTAAATGCCCCATTATTACCTCTTTAATAATTGATTCCAGCATCTTTCCCACCACCGAAGTCAGGCTAACTGGTCTGTAATTCCCAGTTTTCTCTCTTGCTCCTTTCTTGAAAAGTAGGATAACATTAGCTATCTTCCAATCCACAGGAACTGATCCTGAATCTATTGGGCATTGGAAAATGATCACCAATGCGTCCACTATTTCTAGAGCCAGCTCCCTGAGGACCATGGGATTTATCATCCTTCAGTCCCATTAGCCTACGCAATACTATTTCTCGCCTAATGAACATTTCTTTCAGTTCCTCTACCCCCTTAGATCCTCTGTCCTCCAGTACTTCTGGGAGATTGTTTGTGTTCTCCTTAGTGAAGACAGATCCAAAGTACCTGTTCAACTCTTCTGCCATTTCTTTGTTGCCCATAATTATTTCACCCGTGTCTGCCTTCAAGGGACCCACATTTGACTTTGCTACCCTTTTTCCCTTAACATATCTAAAGAAGCTTTTACTGTCCTTCTTTGTATTCCTGGCCAGCTTCCCCTCGTACTTCATCTTTTCAGCCCGTATTGCCCGTTTTGTTTCCTTCTGTTGTCCTATGAAAGTTTCCCAATCCTCCAGCTTCCGGCTACTCTTTGCTGTGTTATACATCTTTTCTTTTAGTTTTATTCTATCCCTAACTTCTCTTGTCAGCCACGGTTGCCTCCTACTCCCCTTAGAATCATTCTTCCTTTTTGGAATGAAATGATCCTGCGTCTTCCGGATTATGCCCAGAAATTCCTTCCATTGCTGTTCCACCGTCATTCCTGCTAGGATCCCTTTCCAGTCTACCTTGACCAGCTCCTCTCTCATGCCTTCATAGTCCCCTTTGTTCAACTGCATCACTGACACTCCCGATTTAACCTTCTCCTTCTCAAATTGCAGATTAAAACTAATCATATTATGATCACTACCTCCAAGCGGTTCCTTTACCTCAAGTTCTCTTATCAAATATGGTTCTTTGGGCAACACTAAATCCAGAATTGCCTTTTCTCTGGTCGGCTCCATTACAAGCTGCTCTAAGAATCCATCTCAGATGCACTCTACAAACTCTCTTTCTTGGGGTCCTGAACCAAACTGATTTTCCTAGTCTATCTGCATATTGAAATCCCCCATCACCACAGTGGCATTACCTTTGTTACATGCCAGTTTTAACTCCTGCTGCAACTTACACCCTACATCCGGGCTACTATTTCGAGGTCTGTAGATAACACCAATTCGTGTCTTCTTGCCTTTACAATTCCTCAACTCAATCCACAGTGACTCTACCTCATCAGTCCATATGTCTTCCCTCACAAGGGACTGAATTCCATCCCTCACCAGCAGAGCTACCCCCCCCTCCGCTGACCACCTGCCTGTCCTTTCTATAGGATGTATAACCCTGAATATTAAGTACCCAGGCCCGATCCTCCTGCAGCCACGTCTCAGTAATCCCCACAATGTCATATCTACCACTGACTGAGCCTCCCACATTGCAAAGACCTGCAGGTTTGTGGGTTAATTGGCTTATATAAATTGCCAATAGTGTGTAGGGTTGCTAAACTGGGATAACATAGAACTAGAGTATCGGTGATCGTTGGTCAGCGTGGATTCAGTGGGCCGATGGGATCATTTCCACGCTGTACCTCTAAACTAAACATTCACACTCCCAACCCCTCCCATTTTTTGTCCCTACCTTTGTACAACCAGTAGGAAAACAGACTACTAGTAACGCAAAAAGGTGACTATACATCAAACAACATTTCTATCCATTGTGTAGGAAGGAACTGCAGATGCTGGTTTAAACCGGATAGACACAAAAATCTGGAGTAACTCAGCGGGTCAGACAGCATCTCAGGCTAAAAGGAATAGATGATGTTTTAGGTCTGAAGAAGGGTCTTGACCCGAAATGGCACCGATTCCTTTTCTCCTGAGATGCCTTCTGACCCGCTGAGTTACTCCAGCTTTTTGTGTCTGTTTTCAGTATTTCTGTGCAATTGCTTATATATTTAAAGCTGCAATGAAAAGGTTTCAAATAATTTTTTCAACATTAGTTTTAACCGAGCGTTGTTGTTACTCCAGGGACTTTGTTCATTGCATTTTCCTGGAGATGAATTAAAATTGGTGGAATCTGAGATAACTGGCAGACCTGGGGAATTCTCTTACCACTGTGGTGGAGTGAGCAAGGTGAGTTAACTTGTGGACTGACACAAAAAGCTGGAGTAACTCAGCGGGACAGGCGGCATCTCTGGAGAGAAGGAATGGGTGACTTTTCGGGTCGAGACCCTTGTTCAGTCTCGTCGTGGAGTCGGAGAGCAGGAGGCATCACAGAGGGGGAGCAGCAAGGGAGATGCTGCAGAACTCTCGTCGGAGAGAGGAGGAGAACATTTCAAAGTAGGCAGACCTCGAGGAGGTTTTTCAGTGGAGCAGACGAAATGTTCTGGAAGGAATCCGTCCTACGAGTTAACTTGTAGGTACCAGTTTGCATCACAGCAAGTGCCAGAGTTGCCAACCTTACATGATGGACCTGAGGGCTACAGAGCTAATTTCCAAGTCAGAAGTCTGAGCAACTCGTAACCAAAATCAATGGGTTATCTTGGATAAATTAATTTTCCTCTGAATGCTTTAGCGCATTAATTTTGACGGTAGACCTTACATCGAAGATCCTTGCAGCCTATAATGACCGGAGCATCTAAAAGCACAGACGAAGGCTCTTTTTGCTGACTACGTAATTCCCACCACTTCAAAAGACCTAATCATTTGGCTTCAGTCTATCAACTCTTACATCTTGAGACTGTGCATTTATTTTTCTGAAGGAAACGGGGAAAGAGTGAGACGTTATTTGCGTTTATAAATCACCTTTTGTGAACTCAAATTCTCAGAACTCTTTATACAGCAGACAGTGAGCTCACAGTGAGGTTATGTGGCAGTCGCTCTGACTTTTCTAACTCAATTTTCAATCTAAAGCTACTTGATTTTCTGCATTCATCTCAGACGTGTTTTGAAACTAATTTACACCCTTGATTGTATCCGCAGTGTTTTGAGATTTAATCGTACCCTGTCCTCTTCCATTGCAAGTGTTGTTCAGCTTGGTGTGTTAGTCTCATTCGATTGAGCCCAGTTTCATGTCTGCAGTATCTGCCTCTGTGCCCAGAGCAGTGACTAATTTCCCCACAGGTCTGCTGTCCTGTCAAGGTGTAAATGCAGTAAGAGTTCAACTGTGCAATATCTAGGGATCTGCCCTTGCAAGTGTAGTTTGAGTCCATTTCCATAAGCAATTGCATTTGCAACCAAGGGGGGCCTTTGTTTAGAGTAGAGTTCCGAGCTACCATGTGGAAATGGCAGAGCTCTCGCTCAACCTTTTTTCCCTGTTGCCAGCCGGGCAACCTTGGCAGCTTTTTAGGTTGCCAAATGACAGTTTATGTGGTCATTTAAGATGGCTTGCATGACGCATGCGATAATGTGCTCGGACGAAGTGCGTAGTTACCAGTCGGAAATTATACTCAACGAAGCATTCACATATTATTTCAGCTTCAAATAAAGTCACAAACTAAACATATTCACCAATCAAGACATGAAATATACCACAATGACATGGAGCAAAATTATAAGACAGTATCTCAACTCTTTTTACACATTGCAATTAATGCAATTTCTATTAGTTCTTTCCACTTCCAAACAAAAATGTGGTTGGATTATTCAGCGTATGATCAACCTGTGTCAATAAATCCTGGACCATGGTAACATACATGCGTATGTATAGTTGTGAATGTTGCTCATTAAATAATGACAGTACTGATACTCCACATTAAGAGCATTGATTTGCCGTTAAATTTAATTATTTAATAACGTGTCAACGGCAGCAGTGACAATCGAACACTGCGGTTTTAATGTTTCACGTGTTCACAATTTAATTAGTCCATCTTTATGGATCAAAACAAATAATAACATTGGGAAATAAAACACATTGATTGCATTCCGTTATCTAACATAGTCAATGTTCGCTCTGAAGACATTTCCAGCACAATAGTGTCAGGGAGGGGGGGGGATGGATAGATTGCAGGGGTGGTGGGTGTTAGAATGCAGTCAGTGCAGAATGGATGGATTGAGGCAGGTGAATTAGTGCGTGTTTGTTGGAGTAGGTAAAATTGTGAGGGGAGAGCACCAGGGATGTCAGTGGTGTTGAATGGGGGGGGTTCAGTACGGGATGGGTGGGGGTAGACAAAAATGCTGGAGAAACTCAGCGGGTGAGGCAGCGTCTATGGAACGAAGGAAATAGGCAAAGTTTTGGGTCGAGAGCCTTCTTCAGACTGTTCCCCCCATTCTTCTTGAACGGGAGGATCAGTACAGGATAGATTGGGGGGGGGGGGGGGAGAGGTCAGCACAGGATGAATGGGAGGGGGGTCAGTACAGTGTTGATTGGAGGGTCTCTGCAGGATGAATGGAGATTCACAACAGGATGAATGAGGGGTAGGGGGGAAGGTGCAGGGTAAATGGAGGGTGGGTCAGTACAGGATGAATGCGTGGATTAGTACAGGAAGGATGGAGGAGAAGTGCAGGATGGATGGGAAAGGGGTAATTTCAGGGTGAATTGGGGAACCAGTTTAGGATGGATGGGGGAGTGGCAGGAGAATCAATGCGAGGTGGATAGGGTGATCAGCACATGAAGAATAGATTTTGGGGGGGGGGGGTAGATGGGGAGGGGAGCACAGGGGATGCCAGTGAGGACTGAATAGAGGCGGGAATGGGTATCAGTGCGGGATGGAGAGGAGGGGTCCCAGGATAAGGGGGTGGAGGTGGCGTACAAGAGAGAGAGAAGGTGGGGGGGGGTGGGGAGGAAGGAAGGTCAGCGCTCCTCGGCCAACATCGCCCCGCTGCCTTGGCCGTTGGGAACTCCTCGCCATCGCCTCCCTCCTCCGCCAGCCAACAGCAAGGTGCAGGGCCGAGCGGTGCAGCTCACAGATCCTATAGCTATAAGATCTTTGGTGCAGCTGCTTCAGATGAGTCGGAGCGAATGACGGGCTTCGCACAGCGGCAGCAGCGGCCGTGACAGCGGCTCCATCTCCTCCTCCTCCTGCACCCCGCCCAGCCTGATAACGGCCTCTGCTTGTAAACCCGCTAACGGTGCTTTCAAAACAAACCCTCCCGCACGCCGAGGCCGGGAGGAGGGAGGGAGGGAGGGGGAGGCCTCGGCCTGCGGGAGGGTTTGTTTTGAAAGCACCGTTAGAGGGTTTACAAGCAGAGGCCGTTATCAGGCCGGGCGGGGTTTGGGAGGAGATGGAGTTGCGGCCGTTGCTGTCGCTGTGCGGGACTCGTCATTCACTCCGACCCTTCCTCACCCCGCATCAAGTTTCTTCACCCCGCACAGCCGTCGCCGACAGGAAACATCGCGTTCCTTTTCTCCAGAGATGCTGCCTGACCCGCGGAGTTACTCCAGATTTTTGTGTCTATCTGCGGTACAAACCAGTATCTGGTTACCAAGCCGGGCAAAATGACTCGGTGTTTAGGTTGCTCGGCGGCGCTTTGAGTGGTCATTGGCACCCGGGCAACCACTAATTTCGAGCCCTGAACGGGCCCTTCAGCCCACCGAGTCCACGCCGACCAACGATCACCCATACACTAGTCATCCCATTTTTCGCATCCTACATACTCTGGGCAATTTACAATTCATAAAAGCCAGTTAACCTACAAACCTGCACGTCTTTGGAGTGTGGGAGGAAACCGGAGCACCCGGAGAAAATCCACGCTGTTACACTGTTCAAACTCCGCAAAGCAACACCTGAGGTCAGGATTGAAACCAGGTCTAGTTTCGGCCATCGATCCTACTGCGTCTCGCTGGCCAAGCGAGCGCTCTGCCATTGAGCTAATTCCCGAGCTTCCCTTAACTTCTTTCCTTTGTGAAGGAAGCTTTAAAACTGTATACTTGGCATTGTTGCAGCTGAAATGCTTCCAGGTCCAGTCTGAAAACCACCCATTGTTACTCGGCATGTGGAGTTACAGATTTTGTTCGTGTTTTGTTGGCAGTGGAAGTCTGTGTGAAAGCTACCAGTGGGATGAGTCCAAGACTCAGCTATTTTCAGTGATGATCGGGATCAGAATTCCCATATCCATTTTGGGCAATTCATTGCTGTCTTCCTCTCCTTTGCTCAGAAGGCCAATTCTGGTCCCACTGTTTTCAAACCAAGTTCAGTTTAGTCAGTGCAAGTGGCTTAGTCATAGAGTCACAGAGTGATACAGTGTGGAAACGGGCCCTTTGGCCCAACTTGCCCGCACCGGCCAACATGTCCCAGCTACACGAGTCCTACCTGCCTGCTCTTGGTCCATATCCCTCCAAACTTGTCCTATCCATGTACCTGTCTAACTGTTTCTTAATGGCTTGTCTTTGGACAGTGCATTAGGCAATGAAACTGTTCACCCATCTTTTCATTCTCCATCCCAGTTCATACGTTCTAGGAACAGAATTAGGACATTCACCCCATCGTCTGCTCCGCCATTCATTCATGGCTGACCTATCTCTCCTTCTCAACCCCATTCTCCTGCCTTCTCCCCATAACCTCTGACACCCATCCCAATCATGAATCTGTCAATCTCCGCCTTAAAAATAACTATTATCTTGGCCTCCACTGCCTTCTGTGGTGATGAAATCCATAGATTCACCACCCTCTGACTAATGGAATTCCTCTTCATCTCCTTTTTGAAAGGTACATCCTTTTATTCTGCGGCTATGGCCTCTGGTCCTAGACTCTCCCACTAGTGGAAACATCCTCTCCACATCCAGGCCTTTCACTATGTGTTAAGCTTCATAGAAGTCCCCCCTCATCCACCTGAACTCCAGCATGTTCATGCCCAGTGCCATCAAACGCTCATCATATGTTAACCCGATCATTCCTGGGATCATTCTCGTTCCTCCTACAAGCTACGGTGTTTCCCAATTTCCGGCACGATTGAGGCAAATAAACTGCACTCTGTCAGGGTTTCTGAGGCTATGGGATAAGCGAGGTTCTGTTATTAGACCAAGGGAAGGCACAGTGGCGCAGCGGTGGAGTTGCAGCCTAACTGCATCAGGGAACCGGGTTCGATCCTGACTATGGCTACTGACTGTACAGAGTTCTCCCTGTTGTGACCTGCGTGGGTTTTCTCCGGGTGCTCCGCTTTCCTTCCACACTCCAGAGACATACAGGTTTGGAGGTCAGTTGGCTTTGGTAAGATTGTAAATTGTCCCTAGAATGTGTAGGATAGTGTTTTAGTGTGTGGGGATCGCTGGTCAGCGCGGACTCTCTGGGCCAAAGGGTCTGTTTCCGCACTGCATCTGTAAACTAAACCGAGCCAATGTCGTCATAATTAGCGGCTTGCCCAGCTGCAGCTGGCATATCATTGCCCGCCCCTCTGAGTCAGGAGGTTGTAAGTTCAAGCCTCGCTCCGGCACCACACACGTAATCCAGGGAACAGTGCGACGCTGACTGAGCTCAGCTCAATCTGACTTGTACTAAAGACGGGCCTCATCTGCCCTCTCAAGGGGCTACAATGGATCCTGCAGCTCTTGTTGTGAAGGAAACATCTCCGGACAGCTAAATCATACGAGAGCTGCTTTCAGCTGGACCAAATAAAACTGGAGGCTTGGCACCAGTCCAGCTTGTTACATTTTCTCCACAACTCCAGCAACCGCTTATTGTTCTGGCATTCCGGGAAAAGTCAGCTGCGATATTGTGTGTTATTTAGAGAAAGTGCAATTACCCAGCCCTTCCCTGCGGATCCAGGCGGCACATTACCTCTGCTTTCCCCAGGGGGCCTGCTGGTAGATGTATCAAATTATTTATTTTAAGAACAACTTGCCCATGAGGGATTTTGTCAGGAGGTAGTTTAATTCTTTCCGCAGTAATCATCGGACTCCTAAAACACCGTCTAGACTGGGGCTCTATTTTGCTGGAAAATTGAAGACTTGGGAGATGACCTGGTTAAGATTCACGGAGTAACGAAATCCAAACATCTCCCCAACAGGTCAAGGTGGCTCACCACCTCCTGCCCAAGGGTGAACAAGGATAGGCAATAACCGGATGGAAGGGAGGGGGGGGGGGGGGGAGAGGAGGGGAGGGGAGGGATGGTTGATGAAATGGGGGGGGGGGGGTTGATGAGTGGGGGAGTTGATAAGATGAGGGGGGGGGTTGATGAGTGGGGTGGGGGGGGGAGGTTGATGAGAGGGGTGGGGGGGTTGATGAGAGGGGTGGGGGAGTTGATGAGAGGAGTGGGGGGGTTGATGGGATGGGTTGGGAGGTTGATGAGGGGGGTTTCATGAGTGGGGTCATAAGGGGGGAGTTTAATGAGAGGGGAAGTTGATGAGACGGGGGTTGATGTAGTGGGGGATTCATGAGCAGAGGGGGGATTGATAAGAGGAGGAGAGGAGGTTGGTGAGAGGAGAAGTAGTTGGTGAGAGGAGAGGAATGGGGAGTTGAGAGGAGGGGGGAGTCGGTGAGAAAAAGAGGGGGGAGGGGGGTTGAGAAGAAGTGGAGGGGTGAGAGCAATTGTAACTCATGTTATAGTCCACTGGTTCAGGTGAATAGCTAAAGGGCAAATGGATGAAAGAGAGAGACGTGGTGCTTTTGGTGCAGGTTGGTAACAAAATTGGTATTGACATGGTGGACCACTGCTGAGCTGCACAACTTTAACTATAATTCTAAAATTATAGAACTATGGAAAATATATTCATAAGTGATCGAAGCAGAATTAGGCCATTCAGCCCATCAATACTCTGCCATTCCATCATGGCTGATCTATCTTTCCTTCTCAACCGCATTCTCCTGCCTTCTCCACATAACCCCTGACACCCATTAGATAAGTGGCTTGTGTAGATCTTAATGCCAACCGGATCTCATTGAGTCAAGTAGCATGTCCCTGCATTTTCTTTGTATCAGTGTGATATTATTTCAACTGCGACTTTCTGCCCAGATTTTGCCAATGTTTATTTGTTGGGGACAATTTGATAATTTGATCGTGTTTATGTGGTCGGGGTTGCACGATGTTCTAGTTGAAAATGGCACCTTCTCCCTTTCTGAGTTGGGCACTTATAGGTCAGATCCCTTCATCACGCATCTCTGGTTCCGCCTCTGTCCTTCATCTATTAAAGCCGTCTTCTGTGTTGTTGTTACTTCCAGACTTGTTTGTTCCAATGCTTTTCACACTGGACTCCCATTTTCCACCCTTCGCTAGTTTGAGTTTCTCCAAATTTCCACTTGTCTGTCCATCTGACAATGCCTCAATTAAAAATTCTCACTTGTGTTCAAGCTCCTTTAGACTTTAGTCCAGACTTGGACGTTAGAGATGCAGCGCAGAAACAGGCCCTTCGGCCCACTGGGTCCACGCAGTACTGGTATCCTACACGCTAGGGCCAATTCGACCAAATCTAATTAACCTACTAACCCGTACGTCTTTGGAAGTGTCGGAGGAAACCAGAGCACCCGGAGAAAATCCACCTGGTCAGTGGGAGAACGTAAAAACAGAACCCGTAGTCAGGATCGAACCCGGGTCTCTGGCGCAGTAAAGCAACAAGTCTACTGCTGCGCCACTGTGCCGCCCCCCTCCATGACTTTGCATCTCTGTGAACCCAGTGACAGGGGTTTGGGGAAAAGGCTGGAGAATGGGGTTAGGAGGGAGAGATAGATCAACCATGATTGAATGGCAGAGTAGACTTGATAGGCCGAATGGCCTAATTCTGCTCCTATCACTTATGACCCTATTAACAACCCTCAAATTTCAGCTCTGGCCACAAACAACGCTGTTTTCCTTGGCAGAGTACATATGGCTTCACGCTCTGTCTGTCTGTCTCTATCTCTCTCTCTGTGTCTCCACTTCCCATCCCACTAACATTATCCCACGTGTTTCAATGAAAAGATGCGTCTCTGAACCTGGTCTTCAGCACTATTATTATTTGATTAGACTCCCATTAATGATTTTCCCCATTGAACTTGCAATACAAATCCGAGTTGTTGTGGGAGTCTAGAGGGAGCAATACACTTAACCTGTAGCATAAAGAGATATTTTATACGTTTCCAGCACCGACCCACTCGTGGCTCAGCTGCATTTGCTGACCTTGTATCACCTTCAAACTGTGTTCCCTTTGCAGGTGCTCAGCAAATAAAGCAGAGCTGCATTTCATCAATGATGATTACACTTGAGTCTTGCACTCGGAAATGATGCAACCACAGTACGTCCTAACCACTGCACTGAGAGCTGCTGTAACTAATGTTCAGGGAGCCTTCATGCCGTCAATCCAAAATGGGTACTAGTGTATAACGATACAAATGGATATTACCGTCCACAAGTAAATATTATAGTTTGACTTTCTTCTACTGTTGGGAGGGGACCTCGGGAAAGAAAGTGAAAATCAGATGATTCCTGATCCTAGGTTTGGTTTAGATAGACAATAGACAATAGGTGAAGGAATAGGCTATTTGGCCTTTCGAGCCAACACCGCCTGTTCAATGTGATCATCCACAATCAGTATCCCGTTCCTGCCTTCTCCCCATATCCCTTGACTCCGCTATCTTTAAGAGCTCTATCTAACTCTCTCTTGAAAGCATCGAGAGAACCGACCTCCACCGTCGACTGAGGCGGGGAATTCCACAGACTCACAACTCTCTGTGTGGAAAAGTATTTTCTCATCTCCTTTCTAAATGGCTTACCCCTTATTCTTAAATTGTGGCCCTGGTTCTGGAGTCCCCCAACATCGGGAACATGTTACCTGCCTCTAGCGTGTCCAAACCCTTCATAGTCTTATATGTTCCTACTAAATTCCAGAGTATACAAGCCCAGCTGCTCCATTCTATCAACATATGACAGTCCCGCCGTCCCGTTCACCTTGTGAACCTATGCTGCACTCACTCAATAGCAAGATTGTCCTTCCTCAAATTTGGAGACCAAAAATGCACACAATACACCAGGTGTGGTCTCACTAGGGGCCTGTACAACTGCAGAAGGTACTCTTTGCCCATGTACTCAAATCCTCTTGTTATGAAGGCCAACATGCCATTCACTTTCTTCATTGCCTGCTGTACCTGCATGCTTTACAATTTTTACCAAAGCCAATTAACCTACAAACCTGTACGTCTTTGAAGTGTAAGAGGAAACTGGAGCACCCGGCAAAAACCAACGCAAGTCACGGGGAGAACGTACAAACTCCGTACAGACAGCAGCCGTGGTGATGATCGAACCGGGGTCTCTGGCGCTGTAAGGCAGCCACACTACCTCTGCCTCACCGTGCTACACAGAAGTAATCAGTGGAAGCATGTAACGAAAGACTTTGACACTCACCATGGGCAGAGTTGCGTCGAGATCACATTCCTTGAGCAAGGTATGGATGAGCATAATTTGGAGAACATGAGGGGTGTTCTTTCAACAGTTGTACGTTCTCCCCATGACCTGCGTGGGTTTTCTCCGGGTGCTCCCGTTTCCTCCCACAGTCCAAAGACGTGCAGGTTTGTAGGCTACAAGCAAATGATTTTTTTGTTCCCCACCACAGAAACCGAAGGTCATAAGGAACAGGAGTAGAATTAGGCCATTCGGCCCATCAAGTCTATTCCGTCATTCAATCATGGCTGATCTATCTCTCCCTCCTAACCCCATTCTCCTGCCTTCTCCCCATTACCCCTGACACTTGTATTGTTGTCCAAACTCGTATTTCTCCGCTCCTGTCTCAGTGTGGCCTATTCCCAGCTGATATTCCTTGGACCTTCCCTCTGAAGTTGCTTAATAATATAGCATTGTTGCAAATAGGCTAAGCAGTTGTGGTTTTAGGTTTCATACTGAAACACAAAATGTAGATTAATCGCTTACAAACAAATGCTACATCGGCAGGTAATAAGATATTCGAGTCATCGACAGCATGGAAACAGGACATCTTGTGTCTATCTTACATTTAAGTGGTCTTGTTCTTTAAAGTTGAGGTACAGATCAGTGCTGGCACAAGTCTTGTTCACTGCATGCTGTGGCTGAGCCACTCTTGGACACGTTAGACCAATTATGTGGGCTCTGGGCCAGATAGCCAGGCGGTTAATAAACAATAGTAGGAGGAGTAGGCCATTCGGCCCTTCAAAGCATTTCCACCCTCTCAATCAGCAAGATGGTGCTATTTGTCCATCAAGTCTATGTCACCAATTGATGTTTTTAATCTTTTGCCCTTCTGTCTGAAACAATACGTAACAATGAGGTGAAGTAATGACGCCGCAAGGCAGGCCTTTGTGCTAATGGTGCCAGTGATTTGAGATGATGGATTGCGAGTATCAGACAACATGGAAGTGCCAGCGTTTCTTGACTGCTAGGAAATAACAGCAGCTGACCAGAAGTACATGGCTGCCAGCAGCGTGTTTGCGATGAGTCAGATGCCGTGGGAAGAGAAGGACATTTAGATGGAGACACAAGGAGCAAAAACAAACTTGAGCAAAAACAAACAAAAGTGCTCGACAAACTCAACGGGTCAAGCAGCGTCTGTGGAGGGAATGGACAGGTGAAGTTCCGGGTCGGGACCCTTCTTCAGGCTGTAGTCGGGGAGAGAAAGCTGGAAAAGAGAGAAACCACAAGGAACCACAGATGCTGGTTTGCAAAAAAAAGAGACAATGTGCTGGATAACTCGGCAGGTTAAGGAGCACCCTGGTACATGCAGAGGTGACATTTTGGGTTGGGACCTACTTCAGACTCTGAAGTCTAAAGAAGGGTCTGGACCTGAAACATCACCTATCCATGTTCTCCAGGGATGCTGCCTGACCTGCTGAGTTATGCCCCTGTCCCACTTAGGAAACCTGAACGGAAACCTCTGGAGACTTTGCGCCCCACCCAAGGTTTCCGTGCGGTTCCCGGAGGTTTTTGTCGGTCTCCCTAATGGTTGAAGGTGGTTTCCTTTAAAAACATTTTTAGTCGAAGCCATTGCGATGCTAGTTGAAGGTGGTTGCCGGAGGACAAAAACCTCCGGGACCGCACGGAAACCTTGAGTGGGGGGCAAAGTCTCCAGAGGTTTCCGTTCAGGTTTCCTAAGTGGGACAGGGGCATTACTCCAGCACTTTGTCTTTTCAAGGGATAGGTGGGGGAAGCAGGAGGGTTGATTGTCAGATGGGTGGAGTAAGTGATAAAGGAGACAAAAGGATGTCTATGAGGAGAGAAGAGAAGTGCAAAATGTTAGGATGGGGGGGGGGGGGGGGGATATAGGTGACATGGGAGAGGGGAGAGAGCAGGGATAAAAGTGAAAGGAGGGACTGGGGGTGAAAGGTGAGTGTATGAAGGAAGGGAAGGGGGAGGAGGGCCATCCTTCCACGGATGCTGCCTGATCCACTGAGTTACTCCAACCCTTTGTATGTTGCTGCTTGTCTTAATATCTAGCTCAGATGGAATAAGATCATTCATCGGGATGGAGAAGAAAGGCAACAAGCAAAAGGGTCAATTTACCCTTTTTGTAAAAAAAAAAAAAATTTTGGTTTACAAAAAAAAAGACTTGTCAGTCGTATTGATAATCCCCCATGTTGCCTGGGACTCATTGATCAGCTGTGATCAGGTATCAATGGATATTTGCACCTGAGACATGCTCCAGCTCAGAGCAAATTACCTGGCAGGTGACCGGTGACCTCTGGCAGCTTTATGACAGATCACTTTGAAAATAATAACAGGATTAGATATTGTCAACATGAACTCATGGAAGGGGAATCTGGTTCAATGAATCAGTTACTGGAGAGAACAGGAGTGAAGTGTAAAGAGACCCAGGTTCGATCCTGACTATGGGCGCTTGCCTGAACGAAGTTTGTACGTTCTCCCCGTGACCTGCGTGAGTTTTCTCCGGTTGCTCCAGTTTCCTCCCACACTCCAAAGGCGTACAGGTTTGGAGGTTTATTGACTTTGGTAAAGATTGTTAATTGCCCCTTGTGTGTGTAGGATAGGGCTAGTGTACGGGGATCACTGGTCGGCAAGGACTCAATGGCAATAAAGTCCAATTTTCTTCCCCTTTATTCTCCCGCGGTCGGGGCGGTCGAACCATCCGCAGTCGGGGCGATCGAAACTCCCGCGTCGGGGCGGTCGAAGCTTCGGCGGCTTGGAGCTCCCGAAGGCAGTCTTTAACCAGGGACCGTGAGCTCCACGATGTTAAGTCCGTCGGCTCCCGCGGTTGGAGTTCCAAGGTCGATCCCCGACGGGGATCATAAACTCCACGATGTTAAGTCCCACGGGCTCCCATGGTTGGAGCTTCCGAAGTCAGTCTCCAGCAAGGGCCTGCCAGCTCCTCGATGTTAGGCCGCAGTGCGGACGGAGATATGAATAGCAAAAAAAATCAGATCTCTTTCTGAGTTTTTTTTAAAGATTCGCCAAATACCCCCCCACCCTCCCAACACCCCCCATATATAACAAGCTAAAGAACACTAAAACATACATTTAACACATCCTAAAAGACCACAAAGAATGAAGGGACGAGACAGACTGTTATTAGCAGTGGTACACTGAGAGAATATATAGAGTCGCCCGTTTGGCACCATTTCCCAGTCTCTGTTGTTGTAAGTGCGGGGTTCTTGCCCTAACCATGTAGGCCCGTTGTCATAGCGACGTTGCAGGGTCGGCATGGCCTAGCGTAGCCATGGTGTCCTCCATCGCTGCAGGCCGCGTCCGGTCCACATGGTTGGCTTCCTGGAGCGGCGCCCGGTCCAGCCAAGCCCCAGGCTGCTTCCGGGTCCTCCAGCGGTCCACTCCCCCATCGAGGCCGTGCACTCCCTCCCGCAGCCAGTCTGCTCACCGGCCCTCCGGTGGGTTCCCGTGGAATTTGACAATTCAATTCAAGGTGTAAATTGTCTGATCCTGACTTGTGCAAAAAAACTGCACACACATCGTTTACCTCCTGAGAGTCTGGTGTACTCGAGACCATCACAGGCACATTTAAGATTGTACGTGGGAATGAATTGAAGATTCACACTATTCTTGTCCTGGCTTGCCAAATTCCCATCTAGCCTCGCTCTTGTTTTAGTAATGTTCACACTGTTAATGTCCTTCAATTTTTATTTGTATATTTGGTTGGCAAAACATAATCGTAAGATCATAAGTGAGAGGAGCAGAATTAGGCCACTTCCTATTAAATAGTGTTGAAAAATTATGTTCCAACATAATCATTTTTCAACATGTTGAAAAATTAGCGGCAACCAGAATTTTGATGCCATGGAGGGTAGCGATAATTCTCATGACGTAGGTGCAATGTAAGTGGGTTGCCAGGAGGTCGTAGATTGTCATAGTTTGTCATAGGGTGTCGCCCGTGCTGACCGGTGATTTTCATTGGCTCATTGGGGGGAAAAAAACGTAAACAATAGTTTTCGGAAAATCAAGGATAACCGACTGGTATTGTCAATGACCGCTAAGCTTCACCGCCGTGTATCTCTGGCTTCTTAAAAGTTGTTTCCACTCCTTCTCCCCCGCCTTCTTCTCCCCTCCTCATTTAAAGGACTTACGTGACCCTTCCCGTACACTGTGCTTTCACCGTCTTAATTACAGCGCCAACCTTCCTGTTCATTGTGTTGTGTGTCTGTATCACATTGGCTTTGCACCGTATGAATTTCACTCAGACAGCGCTCCCCCCGCTTGCCCTTTCCCCCGCCTGCATAACTGGCTGGTGAAAGAAGCGATGTGTGTGTGTTGCACTCTGACAGTTGCCATTCCAGTCGCTGTTTTTTCAGCGATCCGTCACGCCTTGACAGTCACCGGCAGTCGCCTGAAAAATCGCCCATAAAGGGGCTGTCCTACTTGGGCGATCAAATCCGTGAGTTCTGGCGAGTTTGCCCTTGACTCATACTCACAGCATGGTCGACACGAGGTCGTAGTAGGTCTTCATAACTCTCCTCCATGCTCGAGAGTAGTCCACGCGTACTCGAGGCCTCAGCTAGGTCACGGCGTATTTTTCAATATGTTAAAAAATGCCCTTGAGTAAAAAAAGGTTGCCATGGAAAAAATCAATACTTTTTTACTCGTAGGTTTTGTCGTAGTAGGTCGGATTGTTAGTCGTAAGTAATCGAGGGTAGTCGAAGGTAATCGTAGATAATCTTCTTCATAGTTGAAGGGAGGTCGAAGGAGATTGAAGGAGGTTGTCTTCACTCTCCACTATTCGGTGTCCAATTTTTCCGAAGTTAGTCGTAGCTAGTTGAAGCTAGTCTTCAACATAGTCGAAGGAGGTCTTCTACAGAGTTGAAGGAGGTCTTCAACATGGCATTTTTTCAAACTCTTCTCAACTCTTGTAAACTCGCCAATTCGGTCGCCTAAGGCAGCAATCTACCGCTGCGCCAATGTGCCGGCCAAATTGTGATAAAACACCCCAAGATGCCTCAAAGGAATAATTCAAACAGGTTTTACACCAATCCACAAAATCAGCTCAGAACTAATTTGAAATAATTTGGCAATTAAACTGGGTGTAGCTTCAAAATGACAAATGTGTGAAATAGCAGATTGCTGTTTGCCCAACCTGTGCTCTAGCTGCCCTGAGTGTTCAGGATTGTACCTTAGGGGTAATTTATGGAGCAGAGTTGAAGGAGCTTTATTCTGTATCTAATTTTTGTTTTACTGGCCCTGGGATTATTTAACATTGGCACCAGAGACTTAAAGTGCTGGATGGATGGAGTTCCAACGTCATCATCTAGCTGAATGAATGAACAGACTCGAGAGTGTGTTATCTTTACCTTCTTGTTACCCTCTTCTGGTGCGAAGTAGGTACAGGAAGGGCTCGAACTGCAGGAGCCCACCAACAAAAGCAACAAGGATTACCCTGGGGGGGCGGAGGAGAGAGAGAGAGACTGTTGCGGGAAAGTCTTTACAAAGAGGCACGTGTGTTCGGAGCCATGATTAAACCCACAAGTCTGAACAAATAGCTGAGTACAAGGAACATTATAAACTCCAACATCAATAAACTGCAGTCCAACTGACATGAAAGCAGCTGGTATTAGCAGTATGTGACGTTGATGAACGATGGGACAGGGCTGTACATTCTGTTGGTGGAATAACAGTGTTCTGAAGCGTGGTCATTGTTCAAACGTCCTGCAGGCAAACTCCTCACCTTTTTGCGTATTCGCCTTTATAAAGACTCTTTGGTACGGCACTTACCTGATGTATCCGAGGTACAGTGAAATGTATTTTTGTATGCAGTTCAGTACAAGTATCACTACACATAAGCACTTAGATACATATTAGATAAGCATCCCAGGTACAGTTCAAGTGTACAGCGGTAGTACACTATACTGAAGAAGGGTCTCGACCCGAAATGTCACCCATTCCTTCTCTGCCTGTCCCGCTGAGTTACTCCAACATTTTTGTGTCTCCCTTCAATTTAACCAGCATCTGCAGTTCTTTCTTACACTGTATACAGAGTCGCCAGTTTGGTGCCATTTTCAAGTTCCAGTTGTTGCGGGTGCAGGGACCTTGATCGTTGACGGTTGACTTTGACGAAGTTTGACTTTGTCCATCTTCATGTGAAGGAACAGATTTTATTTTTGTTAGAATTACATAGTGTGTGCAGCAATATAACAGGCCAGTTAGTCAGTGTCAGTCTCTATGTCCGATCAAACTTCCTCCTACCCTGTTCCATCTATCCTTTCGTCAGAAACATTCACTCCCTTTCTCTCTCGGGTATTTACAAAACTTTAAATTCATCCTGTAAATGTTTGCACCTTCGGCAACAATGTTATTCTAAAGTCTGAAGAAGGGTCCTGACCTGAAACGTCACCTATCCCTGTCCTCCAGTGATTCTGGCTGACCCACTGAGTTACTAATGTTTTTCTATTTTAAACCTGGCCATTTGTATATCACTGATTCCCTTTGCCCTTCCATTGGAAGCTTTAACTTCAGCTGCCTAGAACCTAGTTTAGTTTGGTCGAGGTTAGAGATATGAGTAGGGAGAATTTACAATTTTTACTGAAGCCAAATTAACCTACAAACCTGATTGCCTTTGGAGTGTGGGAGGAAACCTGAGCACCCGGGGAAAACCCATGCGGTCATGGGGAGAATGTAAAAACGGCGTACAGACAGCACTCGTAGTCTGGATCTCTGGCGCTGGGAGGCAGCAATGTACCACTGCGCCACCGTGCCGTCCTGAAAGTCTCTGAAAAAATATTTGCCTCTCTTTCCTCCATTGTTACAAACCAACCATTTTGACCAAATGTGGTCGTCTCTACATACCTCATTGTCAAATGTTGGCTCAAAGTACCGCTTACCTACTTTGGAGTTGCTAATTCCTGAAGATGTCTGATGTATCTCCATTGTCATTTCAGTATCTGTTGGTTCCTTCCACATTGTCCAAAAGCACCAACACTTCTGGGACCGAAGTGAATAAAAACTGAACGTTAACGTGGAATGGCCACCCACTTTGTATCCATTTTCTGTTTCCATTGAAACAATAGAAAGCACACAGTTGCCTGCTGGGAGATGACCAGAGGGCACAGATTTACAAAACAAAACTGGTAATAGCACGAGGGAAATGGAATTCTTTTCCACACAGTCCATTGTTAAGCTACAGGGCAACAAAAGCAAATTCAATAATAATGTCCGAATGGGAATTATTGGGAACTTGAAGCACAGACGGAAACATCTCAGTCTATTCCAGCTGTATTTGGTCCAATATTGCGGACAAATCACAGATGCTGGAAAGCTGAAATAACAATCCATTAGTGTTAGAAACACTCGGATGGTCGGGAAGCATCAGGAGACAAGGCACCGGAAAGAAAGAGAGACACAAAATGCTGGAGTAACTCAGCAGGACAGGCAGCATCTGTGGAGAGAAGGAATGGGTGACGTTTTGGGCCAAGACCCTTCTTCAGGTTGACCCTGACACACCTGCACTCCTCCGACCCCAACTCCCACCCTGGTTGTGTCTTCACCATTTTCACCCCATTCCGATACGGAACCTCTTCAGCAATGCAGAGTTACTGTGGATAGAATTGAGGAATTGTAAAGGTAAGAAGACATTAATGGGAGTTATCTACAGGCCCCCATACAGTAGCCTGGATATAGGGTGCAAGTTGCAGCAGGAGTTAAAACTGGCATGTAACAACGGTAATGCCACTGTGGTTATGGGAGATTTCAATATGCAGGTAGATTGGGAAAATCAGGTTGGTTCTTGACCCCAAGAAAGGGAGTTTTGATGCCTGCGTGACATCAACCATCCTTCTCTGCAGAGATGCTGCCTGTCCCGCTGAGTTACTCCAGCATTTTGTCTCTATCTTTAATTTAAACCAGCATCTGCAGTTCCTTCCTACACCTTGCACCTGAAAAAAACTGGTCTGAAGAAGGGCAGCATCGTGGCGCAGCGGTAGAGTTGGGTTCGAGACCTGGGTTCGATCTACAAACCTGTACGTCATTGGAGTGTGGGAGGAAACCGGAGCACCTGGAGAAAACCCACGCAGGTCACGTGGGAGAATGTACAAACTCTGTACTGACAGCACCCGTAATCAGGATCGAACCTGGGTCTCTGCCTTCCCATATCAGAATACATTGAGATGAAGGGTACACATGCTCCCACGTGGTGGAACAAGAGCTGATAAATTCATGATGCTTGACAGAATTGATGGGTTGAAAGGCCTTTTTCTGTACTGGTTTTTTACTTTGTTAAAAAAAAATTATTGCTTTGAATCTGAAACAAATAGATTTTTTTGTCTATCCAAGGGCATTCAGAAAACTTGACCCTCTGAAGAAGGGTCTCGACCCAAAACATCACCCATTCCTTCTCTCCAGAGACGCTGCCTGTCCCTCTGAGCTACTCCAGCGTTGTGTGTCTATCCACAACACAGAAATGCAGACACAGTGGTGCAGTGATTACAGGCCCAGACACCCAAGTTCGACCCTGACCTCGGGTGCTATCTGTGTGGAGTTTGTATGTTCTCCCCATGAACCCTGTGGGTTTTCTCCGGGTGCCCTGGTTTCCTCCCATATTCCAAAGATGTGCGGGCTTGTAGGCTCTGTGTGGACTTGTGACCTCTGTAAATGTCGGGTGTGTGTGGATCCCAGTGGACATGAGGTACCGTTTCCCTGCTGTCTTGCTAAACTGAACTAAACCAGCAATGATGTTCCAATGAGGGCACCAATGACGAAGGTGATCTGAGTCGTGGAACAATTTATTTTCCATTACTGTTGCCTGATATTTATAGGTGGAAAAACATCAAGTCACCAATGCTGAAACGTTTCAAATATCCCATTACAATAACACAGCAACAAATATATACAGGAATGTTTCCAGAGCAAGAGTTACGATAAAATCAACTACATTCCACTGTAATTGAAACCATGACAATGTATCCGAGGATTATTATTTAGTTTCCTGAATGGAACCAAGATGGATTTATATGGTCTTCTGATTAGATTCGCGGTTGATAGCTCAGCAACAGATCTTGTGGTTCCAATGCAGCTCCCATCGTGCTAATGAATCGAAGTAGTTTACTCTGTGTAGGGTCACAGATTATGCATTGGATGAGGATTGTGCTTGCAATTCCTTCTTCTAAGATTCCATTATGCACAGGGGGTCGCTGCTCTTGAAGTGGATGTAGCTACTGAAGAGGCAGTGGGTAACACACGATGTAGAAACAAGGAACTGCAGATGCTGTGTTACACGCAAGGAGACCATGTGCCGGAATAATCAGCCATGATCACATTGAATGACGGTGCTGGCTCGAAGGGCTGAATGACCTGCTCCTGCACCTATTTTCTACGTAACTCAATGGGTCAGGCAGCATCTCTCGAGAGCATGGACAGGTAACATTTCGGGTCAGGACCCTCCCTGTTGGGGTGGGGGGGGGGGGGGTGAGGGGGGGAAGCTGGAAGAGACGAGAGACAGGGCAAAGCGTGGCTGGTAATCACAATAATACTTTATTAGCCACGTATGTTTTGCAACATAAGAGGAATTTAATTTGCCAAGTCAGTCATATGGACATGTGGGGGGGGGGGGTGGGCATGATAGGCAGATGGTTGCAACAAAGGGCAGTGATAAAAGAGGAAGGGGTGAGACTGTGAAGAGTTGTGAAGCTAGAGGAAGGAATGGAGGGGAGGGGAGGGGAGAAATGGGATGGGAGTCAAGGTGGAGCACAGGAGATGGGGAGAAAAGGGACAAGTTGGAGAGAGAGGGGATAGGGGGATTGTTAGAGGTTACCTGAATTTAGAGAATTGGATGGTCATGCCATTGTGTTGTAAGTACCCAAGCAGAATACGAGGTAACACAAGCTGTTAACCGAACGTTGGTATTTAGCTGAAGAGAGTTAGTTGAGAGAGAGCAGTAGTTAGCCAAAGGGGGCCAAAGTTTACTGAAGAATGATAGGAAGGCCTGTTGCTCTTGTCATGTAATCAAGTGCGATTTCACAAATGGCAAGTGTATAAGGCAACTTTAAGTTTGAGGGTGAATTGTTGATCCGGCCAGTGCTTCTGTGGACACATGGAACTCAGCGGATCAGGCAGCTTTTCTGGAGAACGTGGAAAGGTAACGTTTCGGGTTGTGACAGTGCTTCTGTGTCCTTGGAATGTGTCCTTGGAATGTACCAACCTCCAGGTGAATATGAAACAGTGCCACTAGAACAATTTGAAAGATAACATTTTGCCCAGATGTGAATTGACAACCCTTGCCCACAGTAGGTGAATCGAGGTGCAGAGGACATAGGTTTAAGGTGAAGGGGAGAAGATTTTATGGTAATCTGAGGAGTGATGTTTTCGCACAAAGAGTGGTGGTGTGTAAGGAACGAGCAGCCAGAGGAGGTAGTTGAGGCAGGCACCATCCCAACGTTTAAGAAACAGTTAGACAGATACATGGATAGGACAGGTTTGGGCAAGTGGGACTAGTGTAGCTGGGACATGTTGGATGGTGTGAGCAGGTTGGGCTGAAGGGCCCTGTTTCCACACTGGATCACTCTATGACTGTCTCTGGCAGATAACCTACACCCACTATGGAGGTGGACTACGTATTCTAGTCTGGAGTGGGGTTGGAAAAGTCATTCAATTATACCAGTGGGGGAAAGAATAAGAGAGAGCCAATTGTAAATGACAGGATTTCTTTGTTCTTGGATTGAAGTTATTCCTCATCCAGTTATGTGGACGAAATAATGGAACTTCTCGGAGAAGACACATACTTCTGACGAATAGCCTAAAGTGTTAATTCTATTCCCCTATGTACAGATGCAGGCTAACCTGCTAAATATATCAATCATTTTCTCTTTCCAGTATGATCTTAATCTTAGTTCTGTAGATTCCAGGTTATGCAGTATTACAAGTTTCAGTTATGTGGGCTGTGGCTGGAGATGAGAGGCAGAACGTTGGTGTGGTGTTGGGACAAGGTGGAGAGGAGGGTGATTAATATTTTTCTACCTTTATAATCACGTTTTTTTGGATCAAACGTGAATGTAAAGATAAATGGAAAATGTTGCACCCATGCTCAGTAACAGGAAATCCATAAACTATCATTGGAGTATTCTTTCCACCAAGATGTTAAACTGAGGAGACACAAAGAACTTCAGATACACGAAACAACTGTTGCTGCTTTACAAAAAAAGGGCGTATGGTGCTGGAGTAACTCAGCGGGCCAGGAAACATCTCCAGAGAACATGGATAAGCGACGCTTCGAGTCGGGACCCGTCTTTGGACTGATTATGGTGTGGGGGAGAAAGCTGGATAGGAGGGACCTAATCCTCATGCCCCTGTCCCACTTAGGAAACCTGAACGGAAACCTCTGGAGACTTTGCGCCCCACCCAAGGTTTCTGTGCGGTTCCCGGAGGTTTTTGTCAGTCTCCCTAATGGTCGAAAGTGGTTTCCGTTTTAAAAATTGGTCATTTTTTAGTCGAAGCCAGTTGCGATGCTAGTTGAAAGTGGTTGCCGGAGGACAAAAACCTCCGGGAACCGCACGGAAACCTTGGGTGGGGCGCAAAGTCTCCAGAGGTTTCCGTTCAGGTTTCCTAAGTGCGACAGGGGCATTACTCTAACCCCCTCCCCACCACCTCCTCACTGAGTTACTGCAGCATGTTAAATTTGACATCTTGTTGAGTCTCAATGTCTGTAACTCGTTTTCGCGTAGACCACAGCTAACAATAGCCTGTCTCCTCTGTCATCGTTACTTTTTTGTATATCTTTCATTCATTTGTTCTACATCTCTCCGCATCACCGTCTATATCTCTCGTTTCACTTTCCACTGACTCTCAGTCCGAAGAAGGGCCTCAACCCGAAATGTCACCTATTCCTTTTCTCCAGAGATGCTGTCTGACCTGTTGACTTACCCCAGCTTTTTGTGTCTATCTTACGTTAAACCAAGGTCTTGTCTGCTGTCTTAGATGAGCATAATGGCATAGAGTGATACAGTGTGGAAACAACTTGCCCAACACCGACCAACAATGTCTCAGCCACACCAGTCCCACTTGCCTGTGCTTGGTCCATATCCCTCCACATCTGTCCTATCCATGTACCTGTCTAACTGTTTCTTGAAGGACGGGATAGTCCCAGCCTCAACTACCTCCTCTGGTAGCTTGTTCCATACACCCACCGTCCTTTGTGTGAAGAAGTTACCTCTCGGATTCCTATTAAATCTTTTCCCCTTCACCTCGAACCTATGTCCTCTGGTCCTCGATTCTACGCTGTGCAAGAGACTCTGTGCATCTACCCGATCTATTCCCCTCATGATTTTGTACACCTCTGTAAGATCACCCCTCATCCTCCTGCGCTCCATGGAATAGAGACCCAGCGTACTCAACCTCTCGCTATAGTTCACACCCTCTGGTACTTAGAATTTGAGAATCATAGAAACATAGAAACATAGAAATTAGGTGCAGGAGTAGGCCATTCGGCCCTTCGAGCCTGCACCGCCATTCAATATGATCATGGCTGATCATCCAACTCAGTATCCCGTACCTGCCTTCTCTCCATACCCTCTGATCCCCTTAGCCACAAGGGCCACATCTAACTCCCTCTTAAATATAGCCAATGAACTGGCCTCAACTACCCTCTGTGGAAGAGAGTTCCAGAGACCCACCACTCTCTGTGTGAAAAAAGTCCTTCTCATCTCGGTCCTAAGCATCGTAGTTCTCTCTCTGATTTTGGCGATATTTATCCCCCAATCAACATCAACAACATGGAGGGACATCAGATATGAGACTCGGACTAGCGGGAAAATCAGACTGTTTCTATAAGACGTGGTCTGCATTTATAAATCTATTACAAGGATAAGGTGCAAGAATACCTCAAAAAAGTACCGGTGTCGGGTCTTGGTTAAGGGGGGAGGAAAAATTGTCGAGTTGGTAGATTCCTTTTGCGAGATGTTTATAATAAAGTGACTGGCTTTTCTTTTTTCTTTTTCTATTTTTCCCTCTTTCTTTTTTTTTTCCTCTCCGGGGTCTATCTCTTAATTCCCGTTTCTAACTCTTCAAGGGTTTCCTTTCCCTCTGTCCCGCTTTGGCACTTCCACATCTCTTTTTCACTTTTCTACTTTCTATGCTGCTATTTTTCTCTCTGTTCTCTCTTTTCTAAAGCCTTAAAATTAAAATTAAAATTAAGGGGTACAATGACTGTAATGCAATATAAGGGATGTGCACTGATGTAACTTACAGTACCGCTAATAAATAAAGATTTATTTATTTTTTTATTTTTTTTTTAAATAAAAAAATAGTGGGACATCAGAAAACTGCATATGTTGGAAGTTCTGAAATAAAAATAGAAAGCGCTGGAGACAATGTTTCCTGTTTATATTTAACTGAAATGGATTATGTGTCACGCTTCGTGTGAGCTACATAACTGTGCCACATCGCCAGCGTTGCAACCAGGATTTCAAAACGGCTAAAGCGGGCAACAAAGTGGTTTAAAATATGCTGAGGCCAGGAAAGGTGCCATACAAATGTAGGATCTTTTGTTCAAATGCCAAAAACTACAGAAGTGGTAAAGTGACAGTCCAAATGCCCCAGGCTGAATATTTATTGCAGAATTTCCTCTTCCATAATGAATGTGTGTCGTCTGGAAAGACTTGAGTCAGCATTTCGATTGAAATTAAAATCATCCATCATTATTATTAGGTTGCAACAAAAAAAAAGGCAACAGGAGGTGTAATCACAAGACATCAAATGCCTCACAACAGAAAGGTCCGAGATTATCGGACACCCAGGCGCATGCTAGTCTTTTCTAATGTGTCCCCTGCTTACATGACCTTGGATCTATGAAGCCAATTAGACTAAAGGTTTTTCCGAATATAATCTGGCCGATGCAACACTTCTACGATCGAACGGACTGCCCAATGTGCCAAAGGGCCATACCGTGTGGGTTTTGTGCTTCAGTTCCCTCTTAATAACTTCCATTTATGTAGCACCTTTATTTTAAAGTGGTAAAATGTCCCAAGCTGTATCACAGAAGTGTTATCGATCACAGCTCGGAACAACTGAAGCATCGCTTCATCCCTTTTATGTGGCACAAAGGAGCAGCTGATGGATATGGTGTCTTACACCTCCCGCAAACCAGATTCAACCCTGGCCTCCGGTGCTGTTAGAGTGCAGTTGTGTGTTCTCCCTGTGTCTGCACAGGGATCCACCAGTAAGAGTTTCCTGCCACAGTCCAAAGACACAATGGTGCTGCGGCAAAGCAGCTGCCTCACATCACCAGGGGCCCGGGTTCGATCCTGTCTACGGGTGCTGTCTGTAGGGAGTTGGTACGTTTTTCCCGTGACCTGCGTGGCTTTTCCCCAGGTGCTCCGGTTTCCTCCCACACTCCAAAGACTCGCAGGTTTGTAGGTTAATTGTCCCTAGTGTGTAGGATAGAACTAGGGTACGGGTGATCGCTGGTCGGCATGGACTCGGTGGGCCGAAGGGCCTGTTTCCGAGTGGCATGTCTAAACTAAACTAAACTGGAATTCTGCAGTATCTCTGCCACAAGCTGTATCGCAGCAAACAGACACACTTTCAAGTAAATATGTTGATTAACCAGTGCATCGACATGGAAATTGATACAGCTGCAGGCCGGTCGATAATGCGTTGAGACTCTTGCTAGTGTAAGTTCAGCCAGATGCTTTTGATGCAAGCACTGTCACACTGAAATCTACTGTGGTGAGTTTTATTTGGGCAAATGAAGTGTGCAGTCCGATACAATAGACAGTGAATGTAGTCACACATCACTATAACAGAGTTTGAAACACAGGCAAACGTTAATGATGAAAGATCTGCCGAGATACCTCAAGCAAGGTTGGGAAAATATTTTGGCTTAATACTTCAAAGTCACACCTTGACACATCGTTTGAAATGTGATATTTTCAAAGCCATTTGCATGGGCGTAACGAGGCACGTCAAGATTGCAGATAAATCAATAAGAGCAGAGAAACATTGAACAGGACAGCACAGGAACAGGCCTTTCAGACCACAATGCCTGTGCCGAACATGATGGCAAGTTAAACTCCTCTCCTCTGCCTGCAAGCGGCCTGTGTCCGTCCACTTCCCCGTGCCTGGCCAAAAGCCTGTTAAATGCCACTGTCGTATCTGCCTCCACCACCACTCCGAGCAGCACTTCCCAGCCACTCACTGCTCTCTGTGCAAAGAAAACTTGATGGGTCTTGCCACTAACTGTACACTCTCCCCTTTCATTCCATCTGCCAAACAGCAACCTCACACTTGCTTGAATTGAGCTCCATCTGCCATTTCCCCATGCATTTCACTAGCTGATCTGTATCCCTCTATAGAGGCCAATTAAGCTTCAAACCTCCACATCTTTGGAATGTGGGGGGAAACCCAAGCACCCAGAGGAAACCCACACAGTCACAGGGAGTACGTGCAAACTCTATGCAGACAGCACCCGAAATCAGGATTGAACCTGGGTCTCCGGAGCTTCCGGCTGCGCCACTGTACCTCCCAACTAGATCAGTAAAGATCAGAATCTCATGACCTCTGTTTCGCTCAGTATTACACTGGTGCCCCAATTTACACACAGTATACCTATTTCAGAAATGAATTTGAAAAGATCCACTGACAAAGTACAGAATTGAAAGGGCTACATAAGCTAAAACTCAGTCATTCATCCATTCAAATATAAGGCCACTCTCCATTGCAACTTTCAATGGTTCCTGAGCATCTTCTTCTACACATTAAGCAGCCTCTGCAGGAATAACCATAACCCACAGCTCAACAATCTCCCCCTGCCCTGGATATTTCCCTTCTATCTTGGTGTTGAGTTCAAACCTTTGTGTCTGCAGTTCTGTGATGTGGATAGACGCAACCTTGAGTTTTAAGAACCTTTTAGGACCCTGCTACAATTTCAACCTGTGCCTTCAAATAGAATGAAACCGGATTTTAAAAAATAATTTAGAGTTACAGCGCGGAAACAGGCCCCATGGCCCACCGAGACCAGGCCGACCAGCGATCCCCGTACACTCGCACTATCCTCTGCACACAAGGGACAATCTTATAATTTTTACCAAAGCCAATCAACCTACAAACCTGCACGTCTTTGGGATGTGGGAGGTAACCGGAGCGCCCGGAGAAATAACCCACAGGGAGAATGTACAAACTCCGTACAGACAGCACCCGTAGTCAGGATCGTGCCCGGGTCTCTGGCGCTGTAAGGCAGCAACTCTACCGCTGCGCCACCGTGCTTGTTCCACCGCCGGCACGCCCCACAGTGAGCGGCCATCATTCATGGCGTTAAGACATGAGCGCAATTTAAAAAGCCAGATGTTCTGCTTTGAAGCAGATGTCAATCTTGATGGAAAAAACCATTTGAGGAGGATAGACACAAAATGCTGGAGTAACTCAGCGGGGCAGGCAGCATCTCTGGAGAGAAGGAATGGGTGAGCTTTGGGTCTCTCGACCCGAAATATCACCCATTCTTTCTCTCCAGAGATGCTGCCTGCCGTGCTGAGTTACTCCAGCATTTTGTGTCTATCTTCGGTTTAAACCATCACCTGCAGTTCCTTCCTACCCATTGGAGGAGGAGCAGCAGCTCGGGCCGTGTGCCACCGAGTGACAGTGTAGCACTTCAGCACGGTGTGAGAGATTGCTGCTAAATGGATAAAGGCATTTGGTTGCAGTCTGGAGCAGATGATTGATGCCTTCACTTTAACCCACTCGCTGTGATGCAGCAGTGGACGATATCAATTTTCTTGCTAAGCTCCACAAACGACCATTTGCACTGTGCAATGTTATGCCGTATTATTAAATCTCAAAGCTATTTGCAGCTCTACCTTTCCACCCCTCACCTTGCGTCGGGGAGAGAAAGAACGTTGCAAAGTGGAAGCAACCGTGAGACGATGCCCCGATTCTGATGTCTCCATCCTCCCTCCGTCATTCCCTTTGTCAACTGGGAGCTCCGTCATACCTCAACTCCCTCATCCTTCATTCCCCTTGTCACATGCAGGGCGGGCAAAGTGTAAGCCTTGCCCTTTATCCGATCAAGCTGTGAGCCACGGACATGATGAGAAGGCCATCCCAGCGAGCCACCGTTCCTTCATAATGAGATTTCAACGGGTAGACGTAGACAAACTATTTCCTCCATCAGTAAATGCCGAAGAAAGGCCACGAAACCAAGGGCCGGCAGATCCTGGTGTGAAATCCAGAAGCATTTTGTTTATCGCACGAAGGGAGGTAGATGTTCAAGGGTGTAGGAAGGAACTGCAGATGCTGGTTCACACCAGAGATAGACACAAAAAGCTGGAGCAACTCAGCATCTCTGGAGTGCAGGAAAGGCTGACATTTCCGGTCAAGACCCTTTTTCAGACCCTTCTCAGGTTCAAGGGATTCGCCGACCTCAGTTCAGTTTATTGTCACGTGTACCAAGGTACAATGAAAAGCTTTTGTTGCGTGCTAACCAGTCAGCAGAAAGACAATATGTGATTACAATCGAGCCATTTACAGTGTTATCACCGCCAGTGTTTGCAACCACTATGTTTGGCTAATTCACGTGAAAACAGGACCACTGTTGGTCCTCTACATCAGTGTGTTCTCTTTGGAAGCAGGCCCTTCAGCCCAGCGAGTCCATGCCGACTATTGTTTTCCCATTCATGCTAGTTCTATGTTTTCTTACTCTTTCATCCACTCCTTACACTCGGGGCAATTTACAGAGGCCGATTAGCGTACAACTGCACACGTCTTTTGGGTTGTGGGGGAAACCGAAGTACCAGGAGCAAACCCACGTGGTCGCAGGGAGAATGTGCAGACTCCACAGGGACAGAACCCGAGGTCAGGATCAAACCCGGGTATCTGACACTGTGAGGCTGCAGTTCTGTCAGCTGCATCACACTGGTAGTTATAAACCTTGATGTATCCCTGTTGAGACAATACACAAGCTTGTGATCTCTTTAAAGTAGAAGTGCAGGAGCCACATGAGCCTGAGAACTCGACCACAATGGCACACTGGTCCCACTTGGAAACATGTAGATGTTGCTCCACTATCACTGTGTCAAAACCCTGGCATTCTTACCCTGGAGGTTCATCATCACCACCTCAGGGGCAATGGAATGGTAGAAATTAAATAAAAATGTATGCAAAAAGAGATATATTAAGCTACGAGCTACCAGCGGCCACAGTTTAAGAATAAGGGGTCGGACATTTAGAACGGAGATGAGGAAACACTTTGTCACACAGAGAGTTGTGAGTCTGTGGAATTCTCTGCCTCAGAGGGCGGTGGAGGCCAGTTCTCTGGATACTTTCAAGAGAGAGCTAGATAGGGCTCTTAAAGATAGCGGAGTCAGGGAATATAGGGAGAAGGCAGGAACGGGGTACTGATTAGGGATGATCAGCCATGATCAAATTGAATGGCGGTGCTGGCTCGAAGTTCTGAATGGCCTACTCCTGCAACTATTTTCTATTATCTGTTGTCTATTGTCATTAAGATTGAGGCCAATCTGTTTCCTAGCTCCTCAATAATACTATAATTCCTTTAGCTGGCAAATGTCAGTTGATCTTAAACTTAATTTCATCGTGCGAGAGAGCATGCCCGTGCTTTTTGTGGAAGAGAACTCCACATTTTATTGAAGAAGGGTCTCGACCCGAAACGCCACCCATTTCTTCACTCCTGAGATGATGTCTGTCCCGCTGAGTTAACAGCCTGTCCCACTTGGGCGATCTAATCCGTGAGTTCTGGCGAGTTTGCCCTCGACTCATAATCATAGCATGGTCGACACGAGGTCGTAGGAGGTCTTCGTAACTCTCCTTCATGCTCGAGAGTGGTCTTCCCGTACTCGAGGCCTCAGCTAGGTCGCGGCGTTTTTTTCAATATGTTAAGAAATGTCCGCAAGTAAAAAAAGGTCGCCATGGAAAAAATCGATACTTTTTTTACTCGTAGGTTCAGTCGTAGTAGGTCGGCATTTTAGTCGTAGGTAGTCGAAGGGAGATCGAAGGAGATCGAAGGAGGTCGTCTTCACTCTCCACTATTTGGTGTCCAATTTTGCCGAAGTTAGTCGAAGCTGGTCTTCAACATAGTCGAAGGAGGTCTTCAACATGTCATTTTTTCAAACTCTTCTAAACTCGCCAATTCGGTCGCCCAAGTGGGACAGTCCCTTTACTCCAGCTTTTTGTCCCTCTCCTTTACCTACTCTCTGCATTAAGACACTTTTCCGAACTTCACTTCCAACTAGTCTGACTTAGACTTAAGGGCCTGTCCCACTGTACGAGGTAATTCAAGTTCTCCCCTGATTTGAGCTCGTATAATGTACGTAGCGGTTACGGAGGAGCTGGATGTCACGTGGCGGCTCGTACGAGTAACGGTAGGTACATGTGAAGTTTTTTCAACACTGTGAAAAATGTCCACGAGTAAAAAAATACTCGTGATTAAAAAAATGGTTACATTTTACTGGTACAAACCGCTACGTACATTACACGAGCTCGAATCAGGGGAGAGCTCGGGAGAACGCTTGGATTACCTCGTACAGTGGGACAGGCCCTTTAAGGTTACAATTAAATAAATAAAATCAAAATTGGAAAATAAATAAATGCAGGAAAAAATCAATGTCGTTGCTTTGAGGAGAGAGCACCAGGACTAAGATAATGATGAACAGCAAATCATTGACAATCTCTCTTTTTATGCACAGATTGCTGCCTGACCTGAATATTTCTAGCTTTCTCTATAATTAATAATGACAAGCATACTTCCCGTGTGCACATTTATTTAGCATTCAGTAACTAATAACGTAAGGTACTTGCAAGAATCATAATACACACACGTACTCGGTTTCTGAGCTTAGTTTAACAAAAATGCAGAAAAGTCAAAACTCACCTGCAGATCTATTGCAAACATGAATATTAAGATCACACAAGCAGAATTTAAAAAAAATGTAATAATCAAGTGTAGTTAGCCACAGCTCGTCATTGATTTGTATATTGGACAATGCTGAACAACTGGTCTCAGGAAAATAAATCAGGGAGAGCTTAAAAGCAAGATGGAGGCACAAGAGCTTGCAGATGCCGGAACCTTGAGCATTAGCAAAGTGCTGGATAAATTCTGGGTCAGGTAGCATCTTGGAGGGAAATGGACAGACGATGTTTTTGGTCTGGAAACATCATCAGAGTGATGGAGTAGGGAGGAGAATGCTGTTAAAGGGACGTGGGGGTCAGACAACGCCTGGCAGGTGATAGGTGAAGAAACTAAGAACTACAGATGCTGCTTGCTCCTTGAACGTCTGCAGTAAGACTAGCCAGTGCCATCTTCTTCACTGTTGTGTACTGGGGCAGCAGGGCGAGGGTTGCGGACAGCCAATAGGATCAACAAACTCATCAGGAAGGCTGGTTCCGTCCTGGTGGTGGAGTTGGATTCATGGGAGGTGGTCTTGGAGGGGAGGATGCTCTTCAAACTGCGGAGCAACTTGGACAGTACAGCTCACCCCCTCCATGGCCCACTGGTCAACCTGAGAACACCTTCAGCAACAGACTGGTCCCATCAAGATGCAGGAGATCTTTCTTCCCCCGTGGCTGTCAAAATTCTCCCCCTTCTGTCGTGGGGTAGACTGACCCCTTTCCCCCACTCTCCCCCCCCCCCCCACCCACTCCCCAATCTTTGCTCATCCCCAATCCCTTCCACTCGTCTCTTTAATTTCATGTTTCATGTATTTTGTGTTTTATGACTGTTGGCAGATCATTATCCCTCCTGGGATAAATATAGCGTTATCGTATTGTATTATGCCAAAGGTAGACAAAAAGTGCTGGAATAACTCAGCGGGTCAGGGAGCATCTCTGGAGAAAAAGGATAGGTGGCGTTTTGTGTCAGCACTTCTAACTTCTGTCTGAGGAAGGGTCCCGACCCAAAACGTCACCCGTCCTTACTCTCCAGAGATACTGCCTGACTCGTCGAGTCACTCCAGCACTTTGCGCCCACCTTTGGTATCAACCAACATCTGCAGTTCCTTGTATCTGCTGTAGCTAGTGATTGATGGATACAGGTGATGGCAGAGGGCGATTCGCAGATGGGTGGAGCACGTGGCAAGGCTAGAGGTGATGTGGAGACCAAAGATTGTCAGACGGAGGAGTGGGGAAAGAGGAGGGGGATAAGGGAGAAATATGGGGAATAGTGAGGGTTGGGAGAGAGCGGAAGGAGCAGGGTGACACAGTTGATGGTACGGATGGGGCATTGCTTCTGTTGTTTCCAATCTAATGTCACCTCATTAACTGCTAGATCTGAAAACATTTCATTTGGGACAGGTAATAAAAGATGTGACTCCAATCAGTGAGCTACAGTATGTTGTTCCTAGATCACCCCACAGGGCAACAGATGTGCGGCACGGTGGTGCAGCGGTAGAGTTGCTGCCTTACAGCGACTGAGACCCAGGTACGATCCTGACTACGGGTACCGTCTGTACGGAATTTGTATGGTCCCCCTGTGACCGCGTGGGTTTTCTCTGGATGCTCCGGTTTCCTCCCACGCTCCAAAGACGTACAGGTCTGTAGGTAAATTGGCTTTGGTAAGTTGTAAAATTGTCACTAGTACATAGGGTAGTGTTAGTGTACGGGATGATCGCTGGTCGGCATGGATTCCGTGGGCCGAAGGGCCTATTTCTGCGCTGTCTGAAGATGAAGAAGTGTCCACCAAGTAATCTTATTAACTTGCACTTTCCCCGGTTTGAGTCTCTGCTCCTCTGTGATTTATCTCAAGTGAGTTTCCAGGTTCACATTTTGTCTAATTGTTTAACATGTTACACACAGATTCTCTGTGGCATTGCTTCTATTGAATAGAAGGCACAGCTTCATAAAGATAACGATGTTATCAATAAGTCTACAAGGAAAATGTTACAGGAAGATCATTTCCTGCAAGACATTTAATTCATTACAGGTTTATGCTTGGGCATTGAATTACATATTTGTTTTCATTGTTAAGCATTGAAAATCAATTTGGTTTCTGTGAGCGAAGCACAATAACGAACATTCACAGGTTATTTTGTGTTACTCGGAAAATTGGACTGGGCTCTTTCTGTCATCCAACCTCTACCACGTTATTAGAAATGCAGCGTTGCAGGCTTTCTGGTTGTACATGTGGCTCGGAGCTCCGAAGCAGCGGCACTGTGGCGCAGCGATAGAGTTGCTGCCTTACAGCGCCAGAGACCCGAGTTCGATCCTGACTACGGGCGCTGTTTGTACAGAGTTTGCACGTTCTTCCCCGTGACCGCCTGGGCTTTCTCTGGTTGCTCCGGTTTTCTCCCACACTCCAAAGGCGTACAGGTTTGTCGGCCAATTGGCTTCGGTAAACATTGTAAATTATCCCTCGTGTGTAGGATAGAGCTGGCGTATGGGGATCGCCGGTCGGCACGGACCCGGCGGGCTTGTTTCCACGCTGCATCCCTAAACTAAACGAAACAACCTGGATTTAAAATTACAACACTACTCTGGGAGGCAGACAAAAATGCTGGAGAAACTCAGCGGGTGAGGCAGCATCTAAGGAGCGAAGGAAATGGGCAACGTTTCGGGTCGAGACCCTTCTTCAGACTTTGTGTACACTGGGAGGTCTGCAAGATATGATAGATACCTCTTCCACCCAATTCACCCTCACCCCCCCTATTCACCTTCTCTGTCTCATCAAGCAATCCCAACACAACATGGTGCCTGCATTCATCCCCTTTCCTGCTGGACTTGATACTCTGTCCCTTCCCGATTACTCCTGCTACCCAAGATTCCTCAGAGGTAGACGATGAACTGGTGATCTTTCTCCATTTAGTAATTCCTCTGTTCCCAAGAGTCCGATATCCTTATCAATATCCGATCCACGGTCTCAATTCGATCAGTTGGCTCATCATCCTCGTGGGTTAAACAGCACCTGAGGAAGCAAAGGGATAATCGACAATTTGGGTCCTGATGCAGGGTCTTGACTTTCTTTAAACTCAAATGCGTTTAATTGTCATGAGTACTGACAACAGAACAATGAAATTCTTACTTGCAGCAGCATTATCGGCCTATAACTCAATACACATAGATAATGTATAATAATCCAATTCAATAAATTAATAACTCCAATGCTAGTACCAAAAATATCCAAAGTCCTTGGTGCAACCAAAGACAGTCCTTAGTTCATACGTTAGTGTTGTGTCATGCTCAAGAGCCTGATGTTTCTTTGCCAGTGAAGCTAGAACACTGAATGTATCTGATCCAACTCCACCCAAGTGATTGTGTTGCTACAGATGATGTCTATGTATCTCCAGTATTGTCCGGCAAGGCTTCCCCTCTCCAAGTACAAAAGCCACATGAAGCAAGAAGATATGAGAGGTAAAAGAAAAGGCACCACACGGTGGTGCAGCAGTAGAGATGCTGCTTTGCAATACAAGAAACCCCGGTTCGATCCTGACCACGGGTGCTGTCGGAGCGGAGTTTGTATGTTGCCCGGTGACCACATGGGTTTTCTCTGGGTGCCCCGGTTTCCCCCCACACTCCAAAGAAGTTCATGTTTGTCGGTTCTATAAATTGTGTGTAGTATAGTGCTGGTGTACAGGGTGATCGCTGGTCGGCGATGGTCCAAAGGGCCCGGTTCCATGTTGTACCAACATAGACCAGCTTTTTCAAAAATAATTTGTGTAGACAAGAAAGTCCAGAATTTAAATTAGGTGGTTTGGCTAAGGTTCATTTGGTGCAGGCTTTGTATAAATTACGTGGAATTACTTTGCACTATATTCATGAGCTGTGATTCAATAAGATAGAGAGGTTTCTAACACCATAATCCTTTGTGCAGACATTACCAGGCTGGCACGGTGCCAGTCTAAGGGCTTTATAATCTAAACAAGTACTCAAAGGTACCAATGGAGAATGTACCTGTTTCAGGGGAACCTTCATCACTGCCCTTGATTTTCTGTATTGAGGTCAATGACATAACCTCACTGTAAATAGACAAAGAATCATTGGCATATGTCCCAGAGAGAACAATTAATTTTTTTCAAGCAGCAGCGTAACCAAATATATAAACTAGAACAAAACGTCAGTGTGTGTATATATACTTATACATACATAAATACACAACCACACGCACACAAGCACACACACACATGCATGTAGATACAAAATGATATACACACACACATATACACGCACATACATTAATATATATATCTGTAAATTGTACTTTACAGATATATGTAAACAAACAATAATAGTGCAAAAAGACAAAACTAATGCCTCCAGGTCTATGTAGTTCACAGCTTATTTGGAGGTCGTAGTGTTTAATAGCCTGACGGCTGTCGGGAGGAAGCTGTTCCTGAACCTGCACGTTACAGTTTTCAGGCTCCGATATCTTCTCTTCTCAACACACAGTCTCTCCAGAACCAGGGGTCACAGTTTAAGAATAAGGGGGAGGCCATTTAGGACTGAGATGAGGAAAAACTTCTTCACCCAGTGAGTTGTGAATCTGTGGAATTCTCTGCCACTGAAGGCAGTGGAGGCCAATTCACTGGATGTTTTCAAGAGATAGATTTAGCTCTAAGGGCTAAGGGAATCAGGGGATATGGGGAACGGGGAACTGATCAGCCATGATCATATTGAATGGCGATGTTGGATCGAAGGGCCGAATGGCCTTCTCCTGCACCTATTCTTTCTTTGTTTCTCTGTGTCTATGTTTCTATGGTTATGCTACATGCACCATTTTGTCCTTGGGCCCAGAAATGTCCACTTCAATGATACTATATTGTCACATGTACCTTGGTACAGTAACATTTTTTTGTTTCGCATACAACCTGGTAAAATCATACAGCAGACCTCACCTGGGCCGTAGATAAGTGTCGCCTCGTTTCTGGTGCCAACAAAGTTACAGACTTGCTGCCGACTGAAGGGAATTAATTCAGATGCTTATCGCAGTCCAATAGACCAGAGTGTGCAGAGGTTGAACGTTATCTTGCTAAATTATTTCTTGCGACATAGAAAACTAAGGGGAGATTTAACAAAAATGTTCAAAGACTTTTAAAAAGTAAAGGGCCTGTCCCACTTTCACGACTTAATTCAAAACCTCTGCTGAGTTTAAAGGACCTAAAAATAAAATCAAGATCGTGGTAATCTACAAACTCCTATGACCTTTCACGAATATGTTCACAGACTCCTAAGAATTCCTTTGAGTATGTCTATGAATTCCCACGACTATTTCGATGCCCTCCTTAAGGGCCTGTCCCACTGTACGAGGAAATTCAAGAGCTCTCGCGAGTTTAAAAAAAAATCAAACTCGTGGTAAGCACGTTGAATGTACGTAGCGGGTACGTCGGAGCTCGGGGACGTCCCTTAGGGGCTCGTAACGCTAACGGCAGGTACTCGGGAAACGTGGTAAGCTGGTGAAGACTCGTGAAGATTTTTCAACGTGTTGAAAGGAGCGAGAGAGAAAACGTGTTGAAAAATGTCCACGAGAGCCCCAAGCACCTAAGAGCAGCTATTAGCAGTAATTCTCCAAGTTCGAATCAGGGCCAACTCGGGAGAACTCTTGAATTAGCTCGTACAGTGGGACAGCCCCTTTACGAGTAAAAAGTTGCAATTTCTTTCATCCCAACCATTTTTTTACTCGTGAACATTTTTTATCGGGCTGGAAAAAACGTCCCGACTTACCTGATGCCACGGGTACCTACGGCTGGCAGAACGAGCCGCCACGATATATCTACGAACTCCTACGGCCTCCTACGGACTCGTTACTAGCATTGTGCGAGTTTGAATCTAGGGGAAAACTCGGGAGAATTTGTGAATAACTAGTGAAAGTGGGACAGGCCCTTAAGTAAAGAGAGAGTGTAGATAGACACAAAGTGCTGGAGTAACTCAGCGGGTCAGGCAGCATCTCTGGAGAAAAGGAATAGGAGACGTTTCAGGTTGTTTTTGGATGAAGTATTTTGTGTCTATCTTGGGTTTAAACAAACATCTGCAGTTCCTTCCTACACATAAAAAGAATGTGTGTTCAATTTCAGTAAGGTTTTGATTAGTTTACAGATGCAGTATGGAAACAGGCCCTTCTTCCCACCAAGTCTACACTGACCATCAATCACCCACTAACACTTATCCCACTTTCTCATCTACTCCCTTCACACTTTACAGAGGCCAATCATAGAAACATAGAAAATAGGTGCAGGAGGAGGCCATTCAGCCCTTCGAGCCAGCACCGGTATTCATTGTGATCATGGCTGATCGTCCGCTATCATTAACCCATGCCTGCCTTCTCCCCATATCCCTTGACTCCACTAGCCTCTAGGGCTCTATCCAACTCTCTTAAATCCATCCAGTGATTTGGCCTCCACTGCCCTCTGTGGCAGGGAATTCCATAAATTCACAACTCTCTGGGTAAAAAAGTTTTTTTCTCAGCTCAGTCTTAAATGGCCTCCCCTTTATTCTAAGACCGTGGCCCCTGGTTCTGGACTCACCCATCATTGGGGACATTTTTCTTGCATCTAGCTTGTCCAGTCCTTTTATAATTTTATATGTGTTTATAAGATATCCCCTCATCCTTCTAAACTCCAGTGAATGCAAGCCTAGTCTTTTCAATCTTTCCTCATATGACAGTCCCGCCATCCCAGGGATCAATCTCGTGAACCTACGCTGCACTGCCTCAATCACAAGGATGTCCTTCCTCAAATTAGGAGACCAAATCTGTACACAATACTCCAGATGTGGTCTCACCAGAGCCCTATACAACTGCAGAAGAACCTCTTTACTCCTGTACTGATGAGTAAAGAGGTACTCCCTCTTGTTATGAAGGGCAACATTCCATTAGCTTTCTTCACTGCCTGCTGTACCTGCACGCCAACTTTCAGTGACTGGTGTACAAGGACACCCAGGTCTCGCTGTACCTACCCCTTACCTAACCCCATTGAGATAATAATCTACCCCCTTGTTTTTGCCGCCAAAGTGGATAACCTCACATTTATCTATATTATACTGCATCTGCCACGCATCTGCCCACTCACTCAACCTGTCCAGGTCCCCCTGCAACCTCCTAACATCCTCTTCACAGTTCACACTGCCACCCAGCTTTGTGTCATCCACAAACTTGCTAGTGTTGCTCTTAATTCCCTCTTCCAAATCATTTATATATATGGTAAACAGCTGCGGCCCCAACACAGAGCCTTGCGGCACTCCACTCGCCACTGCCTGCCAAACTGAAAAGGACCCGTTCACTCCTACTCTTTGCTTCCGGTCTGCCAACCAATTTTCTATCCATGTCAACACCCTACCCCCAATACCTTATGCTCTAATTTTAGTCACCAGTCTCCCGTGCGGGACCTTATCAAAGACTTTCTGAAAGTCTAGATACACCACATCCACTGGCGCCCCTTCATCCATTTTACTTGTCACATACTCAAAAAATTCCAGAAGATTAGTCAAGCATGATTTTCCTTTCATAAATCCATGTTGACTTGGACTAATCCTTTTACTGCTATCCAAATGCTCCATTATTACCTCTTTAATAATTGACTCCAGCATCTTTCCCACCACAGAAGTCAGGCTAACTGGTCTGTAATTCTCCGTTTACTCTCTCGTTCCTTTCTTGAAAAGTGGGATAGCATTAGCTATCCTCCAATCCACAGGAACTGATCCTGAATCTATTGAACTTTGGAAAATGATCACCAATGCGTCCACTATTTCTAGAGCCACCTCCCTGAGGACCCTTGGATGCAGACCATCAGGCCCAGGGGATTTATCATCCTTCAGTCCCATTAGCCTACCCAATACTATTTCTCGCCTAATGAACATTTCTTTCAGTTTCTCTACCCCCTTAGATCCTCTGTCCTCCAGTACATCTGGGAGATTGTTTTAAAGAAGGAACTGCAGATGCTGGAAAATCGAGGGTACACAAAGGGCTGGGGAAACTCAACGGGTGCAGCAGCATCTAAGGAGCAAAGGAGATAAGCAACGTTTCGGGCCGATACACTTCTTCAGACGGGTTGTTTGTGTTCTCCTTAGTGAAGACGGATCCGAAGTACCTATTCAACTCTTCTGCCATTTCCTTGTTGCCCATTATAATTTCACCCGTGTCTGCTTTCAAGGGACCCACATTTGACTTTGCTACTCTTTTTCCCTTAACATATCTAAAGAAGCTTTTACTGTCCTTCTTTATATTTCTGGCCAGCTTCCCCTTGTACTTCATCTTTTCAGCCCATATTGCCCGTTTTGTTTCCTTCTGTTGTTCTATGAAAGTTTCCCAATCCTCCGGCTTCCGGCTACTCTTTGCTGTGTTATACATCTTTTCTTTTAGTTTTATTCTACCCCTAACTTCTCTTGTCAGCCACGGTTGCCTCCTACTCCCCTTAGAATCTTTCTTCCTTTTTGGAATGAAATGATCCTGCGTCTTCCGGATTATGCCCAGAAATTCCTTCCATTGCTGTTCCATCGTCATTCTGCTAGGATCCCTTTCCAGTCTACCTTGACCAGCTCCTCTCTCATGCCTTCATAGTCCCCTTTGTTCAACTGCATCACTGCCACTTCCAATTTAACGTTCTCCCTCTTAAATTGCAGATTAAAACTAATCATATTATGATCACTACCTCCAAGCGGTTCCTTTACCTCGAGTTCTCTTATCATATCTGGTTCATTGGACAACACTAAATCCAGAATTGCCTTTTCTCTGGTCGGCTCCATTACGAGCTGCTCTAAGAATCCATCGCGGAGGCATTCTACAAACTCTCTTTCTTGGGGTCCTGAACCAACCTGATTTTCCCATTCAACCTACAAACCAGCACGCCTTTGGGATCGGGGGGGGGGGGGGGGGGGGGGGGGAACCGGTGCACCCAGAGGAAACCCACAGGGTCACACGGAGAACATGCAAACTCCGCACAGACAGCATCCCGAGGTCCGGATCCAACCAGGTTAGAGCCACTCTGAGATAATGGCTCAACCAGCTGCACCACTGTGCCCCTGTGCCTCAGGCACAGATTCTAAGTAATAGATCTGAGGGAAAAGGAGGTTTATACTGAAGGTCCGTTGCACTGTGGAATACACTGATAGAAACTGTAGTGGAAGCAGATTCAATAAACACATTCAAAAGGATTGAGGATAAAAAACATAAACGATAAAGATTTTCAGAACAATGGTACTAAAAGGATGTTCTTTCAAAGGGCTAGCATAGACATCTGGAGTTGAATGGCCTCTTCAGCACTCTTTGATTTGATGATCATCTGCACTTGGAGATGGTAATCGAGTCGTTAAACCCCCCAGGATTGTTTCAAAATTTGCAATGATTAAAAATTAATCTCCAGGATACTGCTGTGATCAAAATCGTTAGTCTTTCAAATAAAAATATATTCTTCGCATTTTCTTTAAGCATAGCAATGGAAATGTGGGAGATGTTAAAGAAATTGTTTCAATGACAGAGCTGCCTGAGATGGAGGGTTTGCATTAGACCCTCTGGCCCTGGCGACAATGGTGAGCGGTAAACAAGGGTGTAAGCTCTTATCTCATTTGCGGATCTTGACAACATTATTACATGGGCAACATTTCCAACCTTTTTTTTCCATACATGGAACGTAAAATCCAATAAAGCAAAATTCCGACATTAAATTGTCATGGAACTTAAGGGCCTGTCCCACCAGCATGCCATTGCATGCGTCTAGCGCGACCAAACGTGGTCGCTTGAGGCGTACGGCCTCGCGGGGCCGGTCCCAATTCGAACCACGGCGGTATATGTAGTTGGGCGGGGCTGGTCCCGACATCATACTGACCAATAAGCTGGGCAGGAGGCGGGCCGACTGAATTTGGACGTAGCACGGCCTATGGCGGTGACGTCATCACGCAACGGCATGCCGGACGGTGACGTCACCACGCAACGCCACGCGCTGGGCGTACGCCACCAAGACACTGCGTACGACTTCAAGACGCTGCGTACAACATCGAGACGCTGCGTACGCCCTCAATGCGCCTGTAGACCGACAGGTCATTGCTGCGCGGGATTTTCGGACAGTGCAAGATTTTTGGAGCCCCGCGCGATGTCGGGACCAGCCCCGCACAACTCCATACGCCTCCGACGATCGAAGTGGGACCGGCCTCGCGAGGCCGTACGGCTCAAGCGACCACCTTTGGTTGCGTTAGACGCATGCAATGGCATGCTGGTGGGACAGGCCCTTAAAGAGATACGGCGCAGAAACAGGCCCTTTGGCTCCCCGAGTCGGCACTGACCAGCGATTCCCATTTTACAATTATATCAAGCTAATTAACCTACAAACCTGTACATTTTTGGAATGTGGGATTGGGAGGACTGAAGATCTTGGAGAAAACCTACGAAGGTCATGGGAAGAATGTACAAACACCGTACAGACAGCACCCCAACTCCACCGCTGTGCCACCGTGCCGACTTGACAGAACCTCCCCCCTCTCGCCCAAACCTATGTCCACTGGTTCTTGGTTCCCCTGCTGTGTTTAAAGACTCCGTGCATTCACCCTGTCAAACTCTAACATGATTTCATGCACTTAATTTCACAATGTATTTGTACTATTGCCGATCATGTGACTTTCTGATGACTGTGTTTAATGTTTCAGCCCAATACCCACAAGCAAGTTAAAAAAAAAGTTGCTGTCATTCTCAGAGTAATTGTTGTAAGTCGTACCCAGTCTTCAACTCTATCGCCAATGGTTCACGGGACAGGAATGTAGAGAGACATCTCGGTAAAAGAATACTCTTCACTCAGCAGGGCCCATGGAAAACCAATCGCTTGAGATTGGGAAGAGGAATCGATTTAGTCTCTCAAAGCTGCTATTGAGGTGCCTGTTTCCATTTCCCCGGCATTGTTCCATATTGATGATCATTATCCAACAGTAAAATAAAATTAATCTGTGCAGAGCAATCCATGGGCATTTAACGGCCATTGATTTTCTAGAGGGAATGGAATTCCAGTTTTTGGTTTTGTTCCTGTCCATCTGCACATTAGTTTACTTGAGTTTAAAGGTACTGCGTAGAAACATGCCCTTTGGCCCACTGAGTCCCTGCCGACCATTGATCACCCACCCGTACACTAGTTCTATGTTATCCCACGTTCGCATCCTACACGCAATAGGGGCAATGTACGGAGGCCAACTAACCTACAAAGCCACAGGACTTTTGGCATGTGGGACATAAACCGGAGCATTGGAGGAAACCGGACCACGGGGTCACAGGGCGAACATGCAAACTCCACACGGAAAGCACCCGAGGATCGGGATCGAAGCCGAGTTTCTGGTGCTGTGGGCAGCGGCTCTTCCACTGCACGACTGTACCGGCCTAGTGACTGGATTGTCACTAGAAGCTGTTGATCACTCATCAGGGCTACTCTCCAGTCATGACTTCTAGGAGCAGAATAATGTCATTCAGCCCATCAAGTCTGCTCTGCCATTCAATCATGGCTGATTTATCTTTAGATTCTATCTATCTATCTATCTATCTATCTATCTATCTATCTATCTATCTATCTATCTATCTATCTATCTATCTATCTATCTATCTATCTATCTATCTATCTATCTATCTATCTATCTATCTATCTATCTATCTATCTATTCTTCCCACTCAATCCCATAATCCCTTACTGATCAATAATCTGTAAATATCCGCCTTAAAAATTATCCATTGACCAGCACAGTGGTCCACTGATTCACCACCAATGCAGGCAGCCAGAAGGAGCCAGCCACTGTTGCAGGTAACTTTACTAAACCCCGCTTAAACTCATCAGCCTTTCGCCCAACGGATGCTTCAAAGTCCTTTTACCTTAATCTCTTGTGATTATATTTTGTTTTCAAAGCAGTAAATAATTCAGAGTAGCTCTTTCCCAAATCCATTCTGCAGAAAGGACAATGTGGAATTTGTGATTTAACTGTAATTTGTGAAAACAGTGCTGGGTGTTGAAGCCATTAGTTCTAGGGACAGAGATGCTGAGAGTTATTGGTGTCCATTCAGTACATTAGCTCATTGATGTGCCTTTGGCTTAATAGCAATAGATTCATGCTTACAAATAGAGAAAACAAGAGCCTTGTGATGTCTCTGGGATAGTTATGTGGATTGGACACTTTCACTGAGAATGTGGACTTTATTTAATTTCTCGATGTATCTCTACAATTACAGTTGTTGGTCCTTTGAATGTCTAGGTTTAGTGCTTTAACTCAATACCCACAATTGGCTCCCTATGTTTGTTAATATACTGTAAGCATTGTTGCTGGTTATAGCAGGTAGTTATGCCAAGGTTCAGTTTTAGTTCCTTTAGTTTAGTTTATTGTCACGTGTACCGAGGAAGCATTTGTTGCCTGCTAACCAGTCAGCGGAAAGACAATACATGATTATATTCGAGCCATTTACAGAGTATAGATACATGATGAAGGGAATAACGTGAATAACGTTTAGTGCAAGGTAAAGTCCAGTAAAGTCCGATTAAAGAGAGTCCGTAGGTCTCCAATGTGGTGGTTAATAGCACAGGACTATTGTCTAGTTGTTGGTCAGACTGTTCAGTTGCCTTATAACAGCTGGGAAGAAACTATCCCTGAAGCTGGAGGCGTGCGTTTTCACACTTCTTTACTTCTTGCTGATGGGAGAGGGGAGAAGAGGGAGTGGCTGGGGTGCGTACTAGTCCTTCATTATGCTGATGGCCTTGCCGAGGCAGTGTGAAGTTTAAATGGAGCCAATGGAGGGAGGTTGGTTTGGGTGATGGTCTGGGCTGCATCCACAATTCTCTGCAATGTTACACCAGGATATCAGCCTGTGCCTGCCAAACCATACTACTATTGTGATTCCTTCACTCTAGTCATTCCTATTCCTCCCCGCTGCCATCAGGCAGGAGATACATAAGCTTTAAAGCATGGACCACAGACTTAGGAACAGCTTCTTCCAATCTGTTATCAGACTTCTGAACGGTCTTTCCATAAGGTAGGTTGCAACCCCAATTCTCCAATCTACCTCATTGCAGACATTGGACTTTTTCTCTGGAACTGTTTTGCTACAATGCTGAGAACAATATTCTGCACAATGTATCTTTCTCTGCATTCTACCTATTGCACATGAGTTTGGCATGATTATATTCAATATTGTCAGACTTATTGTCATAGCCATACAACATAGAAACAGGAACTTTGGCCCAACTTGCCCAAGCCAACCAAGATGCCCCATCTACACTATTCCCAACTATCCACGTTCGTAAGTTCGAGGAGCAGAATTAGGTCATTCTGCCTATCATGTGTACTCCGCCATTCAATCATGGCTAATCTATATTTCTCTCTCCTCCCCATAACCCCCGACACCAGTACTAATCAAGAATCTGTCAATCTCCAATTTGGCCCATATCCCTCTAAACCTTTCCTATCCATGTAATTGTGCAAATGTATTTTAAATGTTGTTAAAGTACCTGCCTGAAGTACTCCCTCTGGCAGATCATTCCATATACCCACCACTATTTGAAGAAATTGCACACAAAACAACGTTTTTCACCGTGACAATAATAAATAGGGGGCGCCGTCCTGTGAGGTATGGCTGCCCAGCCTGCAGCTGTATGTTTTTCACTCTTTTTATTTTTGGTGAGTTAAAGTGTTTTGTTTTTTGGAGTTCTATTCTTTTTTATGTGGGGGAAGGGGAAAACTACTTCTCCTGGTCCCTACCTGGTCAGAGAGAGGGAGTTTTTCTCCGGGCTGCAACTTCGACCCATCCTCGCGGCCTACCAGCGGGCCTGGAGCGGCGTTTCCCGAGGAGACCGCCCAGAACCTCGGCTTCGGCAGCGGCGGAGCGCTGGAGCGCCATCGCGGAGCGGGCGATACCTTGCCTGGGTCGCCACGCTGGAGCTCCGGTGAGCTGAGACCGCGGAGGCAAACATCGCGGAGCCGCGGTACTGTGAAGTGGCCAGCTGCGGGCGGCGGCGCTGAACTTCAACATCGGGAGCCAGTGGGGGAGCTCCATTCAGCGCGGCCTTGTCGGCTTCGGAAGCCGCGGACTACTGTAAGGAAGCGGCCGTTCCAGGTGTCCCAAGCCGCTGAGAGGATTCTCCCGACCCCGGAGCACCATCACCCGGCGAGAATGGCCTGGAACATCGGGCCTCCGTGAAGGCGACTGCGGAGGCCTCAATAGGCCTGACTATGGGTGGACATGGGTTGGGACTCAACATTGTGCCTTCCCTCATAATGGGAACCATTGTGGGGGGATGTTTTTTATGTTTGAATCTCTTTATTAGTGTTGTGTCTGTATTATTTTTTTATGTGCTGCATTGGCAGGAAACATTTCACTGCACCAATTGGTGTATGTGACCAATAAACTAACCTTGAACCTTGAAATCTAAACCGAACTATCCTTCATAGAAGGGTGGGAAGAAAAAAAGGAGAAATGGGATGTGATAGCAAAAATTAATGCATACAGCTAAAACAGCGCAGGTATGATTCCTTGTACATATGCGGGAAGGTGCACACTTAATACCTTTGCCGAATAGAGCGTGATTGTACATGCAGGGCAATCAATTAAAGTGGATGAAGCAGGCACAAAATGATTTTCAGATTGAAGTTGTTATCATAGTCTGGCATTACAATTGTTTTTTGGCCACCATTAGAAGGGAGTTAACAATTTCTCTCCATGTTCACTTGTAACTCCAGTGCTAATTTATAAACCATTATGTCACACTTGACCAGGGAGAATTATCTCCATGTGTGTGAGGATAATTCATATCTTATACATGCACTGGAAACAGCCGCCTAAAGTGGTCCCACCAGCTGGTTACTTGACCTCTGCAATTCAGTTCTACAGTAATGTCCCTGAGAAATATAAGGGAAAGGAAATATTTCATTTGCTCGTGTCGTTTTGAGTGCATTTCAAATCTCTAATACCCTGCCAAATGCCTCATTTCCTTCCAATTCCATGAGCATTTTCAACTCTTTCTTGAAGTTGTATTGCCAATTACAGTGCTCCAATCCTGCTCATTCATTCCACAATTGGAGCCAACGGGCCATTCAGCATTGAAACAACCCCTTCAGCCCAACTCAAGATTCTCCATCAATGCTTAGTTTAGTTTAGAGATACAGCGCGGAAACATGCAATCCCCGTGCAATAGACAATAGCAATAGACAATAGGTGCAGGAGTAGGCCATTGGGCCCTTCGAGCCAGCCATTCAATGAGATCATGGCTGATCATCCCCAATCAGTACCTCGTTCCTGCCTTCTCCCCCTATCCCCTGACTCCGCTATTTTTAAGAGCCCTATCTAGCTCTCTCTTGAAAGCATCCAGAGAACCCGCCTCCACCACCCTCTGAGGCAGAGAATTCCACAGACTCACCACTCTCTGTGAGAAAAAGTGTTTCCTCGTCTCCGTTCTAAATGGCTTACCCCTTATTCTTAAACTGTGGCCCCTGGTTCTGGATTCCCCGAAATCGGGAACATGTTTCCTGCCTCTAGCGTGTCCAAACCCTTCACAATCTTCTACTAGCACTATCCTATGCACTAGGGATCATTTTTACCAAAGCCAATTAACTTACACACCTGCACGTCTTTGGAATGTGGGAGGAAACCGGAGCACCCGGAGAAAGCTCACACGGTCACATGGAGAACGTACAAGCTCCACACAGACCACACTTTCTAATGGGGGCCGAATGAATGGGTTGGGCTGACTGCCATATTGCGGATGTGCTGGAACCCTGAGCCAAGCTCGGATTTCATTAACTCCACCACAAATTTCACATAGCTTCCAGCCATCAGAGAAAAAAACTTGCTGGTGCTTAATCTTTTCAAATTAAATCACTAGTCAAATTGGTTTGGTGTTGCTGACACATTCTCTGGATACATAGCGGATTTATGAATTTTTACGATTCTCTCTTGGAATAGAGCCATTGCAGGGAAGGCCACAATTATTTATTGCCTGTGCCTAATTGACCCTGGAGGAAGGGGTGGGAAGCCATCTTGAACTCAGAATGTCTGAGAGGCGAGGTTGCTCTCCTGATGGGAGTCCCAGCATTTTTGATCCATCTACAATACATTTCTAATGAAGGTGGCACAGTGGCCCAGCTGGTAGAGGTGCTGTGTCAGAACACAGGTCTGGGTTAGATCCTGAACTCGGGTGCTGTCTGTGTGGAGTTTGCACGTTCTCCCTGTGATTGCATAGTTTTCTTTCCTCTGGCTGCTCTGGTTTCCTCCCACATCCCGAAGGCGTGTGGGTTTGCAGGTTAATTAGCCTCTGTAAATTGCCTTGGGAGTGGACAAGAAAGTGGGATAACATAGAACTAGCATGAATGGGTGATCGAAGATAGACACAAAATGCTGGCGTAACTCAGCGGGACAGGCAGCATCCCTGGAGAAAAGGAATGGGTGACGTTTCGGTCCAAGACTCTTCAGGGGAAAGTGAATGGAGAGATGTAGACAGTGATGTAGAGAGATGTAGAATAAAAGAATGAAAGATATGCACAAAAGGGTGATCGATGGTCAGTGTGGAGTCATGGGGTCGAGGGGCCTGTTTGCACGCTGTATCTTTCAATCAGTTCAAGTCAGGATGGGATTTCATGACAACAGCTGTACTTGTCCTTCCAGCTGGTAGCAATAGTAAGTTAGGCAGATGTTCTTGTCTAAGATCTGGAGATTTGCCACATTCCACTATACATGAGTGGTGGAAAAGTATTTTTTTTATTTAGGAACCAGAATACTGCTGCAGTTACATAAATAAAACTTGGAATTACAAAGAAATACAGATGCTGGAAGCACAAAATGAAAACAGACTATGTTGGAAACACTCTGCAGGTCAGATAGCATCTGTGAAAGGAGGGACAGGTAACACTTAGTGTTTGGCTCACTTCATCAGAACTGGGAAAGAGCAGAAAAAGAAGCTAGATTTAGGTCCCAGACAATGGGCGGCTTGGTGGCGCAGCAGTACAGGTACTGCCATACATAGAAACATAGAAACATAGAAATTAGGTGCAGGAGTAGGCCATTCGGCGCTTCGAGCCTGCACCGCCATTCAATATGATCATGGCTGATCATCCAACTCAGTATCCCGTACCTGCCTTCTCTCCATACCCTCTGATCCCCTTAGCCACAAGGGCCACATCTAACTCCCTCTTAAATATAGCCAATGAACTGGCCTCAACTACCCTCTGTGGCAGAGAGTTCCAGAGACCCACCACTCTCTGTGTGAAAAAATTCCTTCTCATCTCGGTCCTAAAGGATTTCCCCCTTATCCTTAAGCTGGGGTCCTTAAGATGTGACCCCTTGTCCTGGACCTCCCCAACATTGGGAACAATCTTCCTGCATCTAGCCTGTCCAACCCCTAAAGAATCTTGTAAGTTTCTATAAGATCCCCTCTCAATCTCCTAAATTCTAGAGAGTATAAACCGAGTCTATGCAGTCTTTGTTCATAAGACAGTCCTGACATCCCAGGAATCAGTCTGGTGAACCTTCTCTGCACTCCCCCTATGGCAATAATGTCCTTCCTCAGATTTCGAGACCAGAACTGTACGCAATACTCCAGGTGTGGTCTCACCAAGACCCTATACAACTGAAGTAGAACCTCCCTGCTCCTATACTCAAATCCTTTTGCTATGAAAGCTAACATACCATTCGCTTTCTTCACTGCCTGCTGTACCTGCATGCCTACTTTAAATAACTGGTGTACCATGATACCCAGGTCGCACTGCATCTCCCCTTTTCCTAATCGGCCTCCATTTAGATAATAGTCTGTTTTCCTATTTTTGCCACCAAAGTGGATAACCTCACATTTATCCACATTATACTGCATCTGCCAAACATTTGCCCATTCACCCAGCCTATCCAAGTCACCTTGCAGTCTCCTAGCTAACACTGCCCCCCAGCTTAGTGTCATCCGCAAACTTGGAGATATTGCCTTCAATTCCCTCATCCAGATCATTTATGTATATTGTAAATAGCTGGGGTCCCAGCACTGAGCCTTGCGGTACTCCACTAGTCACTGCCTGCCATTGTGAAAACGACCCGTTTACTCCTACTCTTTGCTTCTGTTTGCCAGCCAGTTCTCTATCCACATCAATACTGAACCCCAATGCCGTATGCTTTAAGTTTATATACTAATCTCTTATGTGGGACCTTGTCGAAAGCCTTCTGGAAGTCCAGATACACGACGTCCACTGGTTCTCCCCTATCCACGCTACTAGTTACATCCTCGAAAAATTCCACAAGATTCGTCAGACATGATTTACCTTTCGTAAATCCATGCTGACTTTGTCCAATGATTTCACCACTTTCCAAATGCGCTGTTATCCCATCTTTAATAACTGACTCTAGCAGTTTCCCCACTACCGATGTTAGACTAACTGGTCTGTAATTCCCCGTTTTCTCTCTCCCCCCCTTGTTAAAAAGAGGGGTTACGTTTGCTACCCGCCAATCCTCAGGAACTACTCCAGAATCTAAAGAGTTTTGAAAGATTATCACTAATGCATCCACTATTTCCGGATGCAGCCTATCTGGCCTTGGGGATTTATCAGCCTTTAATCCATTCAATTTACCCAACACCACTTCCCGACTAACCTGGATTTCACTCAAGTCCTCCTTTGACCGGCGGTCCCCTGCTATTTCCGGCAGATTATTTATATCTTCCTTAGTGAAGACGGAACCAAAGTAGTTATTCAATTGGTCTGCCATATCCTTGTTCCCCATGATCAACTCACCTGTTCATGACTGCAAGGGACCTACATTTGTTTTAACTAATCTCTTTCTCTTCACATATCTATAAAAACTTTTGCAGTCAGTTTTTATGTTCCCTGCCAGTTTTCTTTCATAATCTATTTTTCCTTTCCTAATCAAGCCCTTTGTCCTTCTCTGCTGGTCTCTGAAATTCTCCCAGTCCTCTGGTATGCTGCTTTTCTGGCTACTTTGTACGCATCATCCTTTGCTTTGATACTATCCCTGATTTCCCTTGTTATCCACGGATGCACTACCTTCCCTGCTCTATTCTTTTGCCAAATTGGGATGAACAATTTTTGTAGTTCATCCATGCAGTCTTTAAATGTCTTCCATTGAGTATCCACCGTCAACCCTTTTAGAATTGATTGCCAGTCAATCTTGGCCAATTTACGTCTCATACCCTCAAAGTTACCTTTCCTTAAGTTCAGAACCATTGTTTCTGAATTAACAATGTCCTTCTCCATCCTAATGAAGAACTCAACCATATTATGGTCACACTTGCCCAAGGGGGCACGCACAATAAGACTGCTAACTAACCCTTCCTCATTACTCAATACCCAGCCTAAGATAGCCTGCTCTCTCGTTGGTTCCTCTACATGTTGATTTAGATAACTGTCCCGCATACTTTCCAAAAAATCCTCTTCCTCAGCGCCCCTGCCAATTTGATTCACCCAATCTATATGTAGATTGAAGTCACCCATTATAACTGTTTTGCCTTTGTCGCACGCTTTTTAATTTCCTGTTTGATACCATCCCCAACTTCACTACTCCTGTTAGGTGGCCTGTACACAACTCCCACTAGCGTTTTCTGCCCCTTAGTGTTTCGATGCTCTACCCATACCGATTCCACATGCTCCAAGCTAATGTCCTTCCTTTCCATTGCGTTAATCTCCTCTCTAACCAGCAACGCTACCCCACCTCCTTTTCCTTTCTCTCTATCCCTCCTGAATATTGAATATCCCTGGATGTTCAGCTCCCAGCCTTGGTCACCCTGGAGCCATGTCTCCGTGATCCCAACTATATCATACTCATTAATACCTATCTGCACGTTCAACTCATCCACCTTATTACGAATACTCCTTGCATTGAGACACAAAGCCTTCAGGCTTGTTTTTACAACGCTCTTACCCCTTATACAATTTTGTTGAGAAGTGGCCCTTTTTGATTTTTGCCCTGGTTTTGTCTGCCTGCCACTTTTACTTTTCACCTTGCTCCCTATTGCTTCCACCCTCGTTTTACACCCACCTGCCTCTCTGCTCTTGTACCCATCCCCCTGCCACATTAGTTTAAATCCTCCCCGACAGCACTAGCAAACACTCCCCCAAGGACATTGGTTCCATTCCAGCCCAGGTGCAGACCGTCCTGTTTGTACTGGTCCCACCTCCCCCAGAAATGGTTCCAGTGCCCTAAAAATTTGAATCCGAGACAGCGCAAGACTGTCGGGTTCGATCCTGACTACGGGTGCTGTCTGTACGGAGTTTGTACGTTCTCCCTGTGACCTGCGTGGGCTTTCTCTGAGATCTTCGGTTTCCTCCCACACCCCAAAGACGTACAGGTTTGCAGGTTAATTGGCTTGTTGTAAATGTAAAAGTGTGTTTAGGCTAGAGTTAATGTGCGGGGATCGCTGGTCGGTGTGGAGTCGGTGGGCGGAAGGGCCTGTTTCCGCGCTGTATCTCTAAACTAAACTAAATGTTGCAATCAGAGATGAGCTGATCTGAGAGAATGTCTTTGATAGGATGGCATTTAAGGTCAATGAAGCTTCTTTGTCTGCACAGAAAGAATTTTCATGTTTCATCCAAAAAACAAAGAACCCTTCAATTCATGAGCTGCGTCAAGTGATGAACATGTTCATTAAAAGACACAATAAGATGTCAGCGTGTGAGAAATGACTGCGTGCACTCAGCATTGACAAAAGGTGTTTCCGAAGACACCTTCATTTAGTGAAGCGGAAAGAGAGGTTTAACATGAAAGAGTAGTGTCATAAACGTAAAGGCTTGCCAAGAATACATAGGATTGTGAAAAGCTAATTAGTACAAGAAATATTCTCTTTGGATTCCAGTACCTAGAATGTGCCTTGGGCAGCATGGTGGTGGAGTGGTGGAGTGCGCCGGAGATCCGGGTTCGATCCTGACTCCCGAGTGCTGTCTGTACGGAGTTTGTACGTTCTCCCCGTGACCACATGGGTTTTCTCCGGTTTCCTCCCACACTCCAAAGATGTGCAGGTTTGTACATTAATTGGCTTTGGTAAAGATTGTCAAATTGGCCCTAGCGTGTAGGATAGTACTAGTGTATGCTGGTCAGCGCAGACCCGGTGGGCTGAAGGGCCTGTTTCCATAAACTAAACCAAACAATAACGGATTACACCTCTTTTTAGTATGCTGAACATATGCTCAATCATATCTTTGGACTTTACTTTAAACTTTAGAGATACACTGTGGAAACAGGCCCTTTGGCCCATCATATCCGTGCCGACCAGCAGTCACCCCGTGCACTCACACTATCCTACACACTAGGGGCAATTTACAATTTTTAGAGAAACCATCAAACCTGCACTTCTTTAGAGTGTGGTAGGAAACTGGGGGATCTGGAGAAAACCCACGCAGTCACAACGAGAGCGTACAAACTCCATACAGTCAGCACTTGCTGGCAGGATGGAACCCAGGCCTCTGGCGCTGTAAGGCAGGAACTCTACCACTGAGTCACTACATCTTCCAAACTAGGATGTGAAATTGGGCAAAAATGCTTCAAGAACAGCACTGTGACTTTCAGCATTCATAAACATAGGGAATTTTTTTTTCTCTCTGGTTTATTATATTGTTTACAGTGCACTTTGTTTACATGTCCTGTCGTGCTGCTGCAAGTAAGAATTTCATTGTTCTTTCTGGGACATATGACAATGAACCACTCGTGTCTTTTCTCATCGGGAGCTTCATGGGGAGTTTATCACTAACAGGCCATTGCTGCATTGATCAATGGGAAAGAAGTCGGCATTTAGGGAATTGGAAGTGGGTTAGCAATTCTGCAGCTGCGTTTGCATCGTCTTGGAGTTGCGGGAAAATGCAGCAAAGTAGACATGCCGTGAGGGTCCAGGTAACCCCATGTGCTGCTTCAGCCACGTGTCCCTTTGTGTGAATGGCCTCCTACCACAGCCAGGTGAGAGATTGTCAAGTTGCCAGCGATTGTCATGCGTAGGTCCAAATCAATTTGCACAGAGTCTGTGAGCAGTGAATGAACCACCACTGGTGTAGATTCCTTCATACCAATCATTAACAATCAAGATTGAAAGATACTGAGTGCAAGACATCGATGTTATTTGCAGTCCCTTTGATTGCCATTTTATATTTAAATCCCCATGTCAGACCATAAAATACAGGAGCAGAATTAGGCCATTCGGCTCATCGAGGCTGCTCTGCCATTCCCATCAGGTCTGATCTACTTTTGTCTCTCATCCCCATTTTCCAGCCTTCAGTTTAGACAGGTTTTGTTCATTGTCACGTGTACTGAGGTGCAGTGAAAAGCTTTTGTTGCGTGCTATCCAGTCAGCAGAAAGTCAATACATGATTACAATCGAGCCATTTCCAGTGTATAGGTATCCTCAAGCCCTTACTAATCTCTGCTTTGAAAATACCCAATAACTTGGCCTCCACCTCCATCTGTGGCGATGAATTCCACAGATTCACAACCCTCTGACTAAAGTAATTCCTCCTCATGAACATGACGTGCCCTTGTTTGTTCTGTGAGTGATCAATGTTGATTAAAAAAAAAACTCTGGGTGTAAAGTCTAGTTTAGAGAAACGGTGCGGAAACGGGCCCTTCGGCCCACCGAGTCCGCGCTGACCAGCGATCCCCGTGCACCGTCCCACACATACTACGGACAATTTACAAATTCACCAAGCTAATTAGCCTACAAACCTGTACGTCTTTGGAGTGTGGGAGGAAGCCTGATCTCCCGGAGAAAACCCACGCAGGTCACGGGGAGAACGTACAAACTCCGTACGGACAGCATCTGTAGTCAGCATCGAACCCATGTCTCTGGCGCTGTGCCGCCCAAGTTGCAATAAAAAATTTTAATACAAACGGTTTCAATTTCTGGGTTGAGGGGATGAACTGACAGCACCGGTTATTGAGGACCAATCGATAAGGAGAGATAGGACTGATATACAAATCCTTTAAATGTTGCCCAGAGTAGGGGAATCGAGAACCAGGGGTCATGGGTTTAAGGTGAAGGAGTATCAATTTTACAGGTAACTATTTCACACTAAGGATGGTGGGTGATTGGAACGTGCTGCCGGAGGCGATTTAGTTTAATTCATTGTCATGTATACCGGGCTAAAGTGAAAAGCTTTTGTTGAGTGCTAACCAGTCAGCGATAGACTGTTAGTTGAGCCTGGGACTATCTCAACGTTTAAGAAGCAATAAGACAGGTACATGGATAGGATAGGTTTAGAGGGATATAGGCCAAACGCAGGCAGGTAGCACGAGTGTTGATGGGACATGTTGGTCGGTGTGGGCAAGTTGGGCAGAAGGGCCTGTTTCACACTGTATCACTGTGACTCTAAAACAAAACTGTACACAAGACACTAGAGGTGGTTTCAATGAGGCCCTGTATATCTACAGCAGGATATTCCTGCTCCATTAACTGAATCCTTTTGCAAGGAAGGCCAATGCTCTATCTATCATCTATACTGCTTGCTGCATCTGAACACAGCTGGTATACCACACCACCCTCATCGTGATGCATGGTCCCATTTCCCAATAGTTAATCATTCAGATAAAAATCGGACTTTCTATTTTCAGTAGCGGATAACCTCACATTAATCCATGTTAAACTGCATCTGCCATGCATATGCCCATTTATCTAACTTTTCCAAATCATGTTGTCTTTTTTTTGCGTACTCTCCATAGTTCATCGTACCATTCGTAACTCACCCACCATCCTTACTTCACACTCTCAACTTTGTGTCGTCCACAAAAGTCACATTTAATTCCCTCCTCCAAACCATTGGAAAATATTGTGAATAATTGAAGCTCAAGGACAAATCTCCAGGGCATTTCACTGCTTGTCATCCAGAAGAAGACATGCTTATTCTAACTTCTGTCTAAGTTCTATGCCGAGGTGTTTGTCCTGATGACACACGTGCTTTAATCTCGAACACTAACCTTGGGTGGCACAGTGGCGCTGTTGGTAGAGGCGCTGCCTCACATAGCCAGAGATCCAGGTTCAATCCTGACCTTGCGTGCTGTCTGTGTGGAGTTTGTACGTTCTCCCAAAGACCTGCAGGTTTGTAGGTTAGACACAAAATACTGGAGTCACTCAGCGGGACACGCAGCATCTCTGGAGGGAAGGAATGGGTGATGTTTCGGGTCAAGACCCTTCTTCAGACTGAATCGGGGAGAGGGAGATACAGGGATAAGGAAATGTAAGGTGTGAAAATGAGACAAAGGGGATGAAGATCAAAGGAAATGTAGATTAGATCATTGTTAGCTAGAAGATAACAATACAAACCAGAGATAAAATGTAAACAAGGACATTCAGACTAGACGGAGAACTGGGAAGGGGCAGGGGAGGAGAGAGAGGGAAGGCAAAGGTTTCGGGTCAAGACCCTTCTTCAGAATCTGGGTCTCGACCCAAAACATCACCCATTCCTTCTCTACAGAGATGCTGCCTGTCTCTGAGTTACTGCATTTGATGGCTACCTTCGGTTTAAACCAGCATCTGCAGTTCCTTCCAACACATGTTTGTAAGTTAATTGGCATCTATATAATTGTTCCTAATGTGTAGGCAATGGGATAGCATAGAACTAGTGTTAAAGAGTTGTCGAAGTACAGTGTGGACTAGATGGGCTGAATGGCCTGTTTCCATCAAAGATAGACACAAAATCTTTCGGGTCGAGACCCTTCTTCAGATCGATGGCCTGTTTCCATGCCGTGTCTCATAACTAAACTAAACTCTTTTGCAGGACTTGAAAGCCTAAAACCCACTTCACTAGTTCGCCCTCATTTGTTCCACATGTTTATCGTCTTCGAGGACAGGAGCTGGTGTACGATGACAGCTTGAAGTTTCCAGTTTTGAAAAACTGTAATCAAATTCTCCTTGCCCAGTTAAGAACTCAGCTCTGATTCTCTGAATTCCCTGGACTATCAGTCCAACAACATAGGTCCCAAAGTCAATTATGAAATTAGAAATTTCTTTACTTAGTGGGATGCAAGCACCACAGGGACAGGACGCGGTGTGCACTGCGCTGTGTGACTCGATTACAGCTTGGCCTAAATTCATTTGTTAATGGTGTTACACACCAGACATCAAAACCTAATAAAGGTTTGTCAAAGATTAATGCTTGCGACTCTTAATAAAATCACGCTGCAGCCCCAATGGTGTGCCGTGCTGTGGAAAGTGCGAGGTAATTTAATATTCTCAATCCATGCCCAGGCCAAGTGGAGTTAGCTTCATTTGTCAACACTGTGAATGCAGATATCAGGGTAAAAATTAAAAGTGGCACTGCTTCCACTTAAATACTGTGGAGTCTTTGAAATTTCTTATCACAGAGATGTCTGGATGTTAGTCATTGTGTACATCCTTGTGCATTCATAGAGTCAAAGAGTGATACAGCGTGGAAACAGGCCCTTCGGGCCAACTTGCCCACACTGGCCAACATGTCCCAGCTACACTAGTCCCATCTGCCCACGTTTGGCCCATATCCCTCTATATATCCCCCCCCCCAGAACCTGTCCTATCCATGTACCTCTCTAACTGTTTCTTAAACATTGGGATAGTCCCAGCCTCAACTACCTCCTCTGGAAACTTGTCCCACACAATCCACCACCCTCTGTGTGAGAAAGTTGCCCCTCAGATTCACATTAAGATTCAGCAAGCTGAGCGTTTAAAGTTCTGTCTTTATTTGATCCACGCACCGGAACAACGGAACTTGCTGCAGCTTTGCAGCACATTAGCACATGGAGGTAGAGCAGGTTGTTCATTGTGGAAACATGTAGCTGTTTATGCGTTTGTGGAGCCAGAAATGAGACGGATGTCATTGCCTGGCCAAGCTGGCCATTTGCGAGCCAAGGCGGAAGAGGGATCTGCCTGAGCCAGCTGCCTGGGCCTTTTCCGGGGTTACGTCCGTGCCCGGTTGGCGTTAGAGAGGGACTACGCGCTGTCCACTGGCGCCCTGGGGGGTTTCTGGGACCGCTGGGCACCGCGGGGAGTTGAATGCATCCTTGACAAGGATTGTTAGATAGTTTCATAGTAGTTTACCGTCTGTCGTGTATTATGGTGGTGGCTGTACTATATAGCGGGAACTCGCAGAAATCCAGACAAACACTAAGCTGACACAAGTTGTGTGCTTGGCGCATGTTTTAATCGGTAAGATACAGCTCCCTACTCCTCAAATGGTCACGGGCATTGCCCGACCTCAAATACCCCTAAGGGTCAACCCCGTGACCTGCGCCTCCCACATCGAGACACCTAACTTCTCCCTCCAGAGCCGAGGGTTCGCTCTGCCCCTGGCCTACCACCAAGTGCTGCCACAACTGTATATATTATTTTAATATTGGAATAAATATTTTTGATGAAAAAAAAGAGATGGAAGTCTTTGTGCTTTTACAATTCCCCAGGCAACGAGCATCATTCTAGCTTTGAACAAAGGCTCTGTTCTTCGATATGATAAGTCTACGAGTGGCAGGTCAGCCCACATCCTGTAACTGGTAAATTTCCTGTAGCGGGGCTAAATCCTCTGACCTGCATCACCAGGTTTGCTTTCTTCCCAATCACCGATAAAGAATATTAAGAATTATGAAAGGTATCGGAAGGAACTGCAGATGCTGGTTTAAACCGAAGATCGATGCAAAAAAGCTGGAGTAACTCAGCGGGTCAGGAAGCATATCTGGAGGGAAGGAATGGGTGACGTTTCGGGTCGAGACCCTTCCTCAGACTGAGAGTCAGGGGAAAAGGAAACACGCGGTATAGATGGCGATACTGAGAGATATAGAACAAATGTATGATAGATATGCAAAAATGAGACGATGATTAAGGAAATGGTCCTTTGTTGCATTGTGAGCTAGGTGATAAGGTTATAAGTGATAGCAGTAGAATTCGACCATTTGGCCCATCAAGTCTACTCTGCTATTCGATCAAGGCTAATCTATCTCTCCCTCCTAACCCCGTTCTCCTGCCTTCTCCCCATAACTTCTGACACCTGTACTAATCAAAAATCTACCTATCTGCCTTACAAATATCCACTGAGGCCTCCGCAGCTTTCTATGGCAAAGAATTCCACAGGTTCACCACCCTCTGACTGAAGACATTTCTCCTCATCTCCTTCCTAAAAGAACGTCCTTTAATTCTGAGGCTGTGACCTCTGTTCCTAGACGAGTTATACAGACAATGAAACTCAATGCTTTGTTGCATTGGTCTTAAAACGCAGTTTATAGGTACCAGAGGGAGCAATGTTCTTTGATTTATTTATCTTGCTATAATTTTATGCCTTGCAATAAATTGGAGTTAGTATCTTTAGCCTGAATTATTTGGGCTGTCAATGCCCTGTTCTGCCATTTACAGGAGAGATTGTATCTGGTCATTCATCAGGGTCACAGCAAAATGAACAGCACAGCCTCCCTGCCAGTTCCTCGCATTTGGGTTGACGCCGTTTACCTGGCAGCATTGACAGGACAGCATGGAGGCTTTGAGAAACCAGTGACCTTATTACCTCATGCAAACCAAGTGCCGGCACTTTAACGATACCTCGAAATAAGGTGCGGCACGGTGGTGCAGCGGTAGAGTTACTGCCTTACAACGCCAGAGACCCGGGTTTGATCCTGAAGTTTGCAATTTCGCCCTGTGACTATGCGGGTTTTCACCGGGCGCTCCGGTTTCCCCCCACACTCCAAACACCGACAGATCTGTAGGTTAATTGGCTTCGGTAACCATAGTAAATGGTCCCCAGTGTGTAGGATAGTGCTAGTGTACGGAGTGATCGCTGATCAGGGTGCACTTGGCGGGCCGAAGGGCCTGTTTCCGCGCTGTATCTCTAAAGTCTACAGTTTAAAGTTTTGAATTCATATTTCGCAATTTGTAAAAGATGGACGCAGATGTTTTTTGAATAATTTTTTTATTAGCAATAAACAATTCTCAATGTTTAAAACTGAGTTATAAACATCAACTTAAATCAATATTTGTACTCTAATGATTATTATCTTATTTTTTTTTGAAAATAAAAGTGGGTAAAGAGAAATACCATTATTAATCAATAAAATTATAATTCCTTAATAATTATTTGGTACAAAAGAAAAAGAAAAAATGAAGAAAAAGAAAAAAGACATATTATGTATATATATCAATTAAAAGCCACACAATATATTATAAATGAAACAACTACAAATAATAATATCAGTAAAGACATGCATATATCCTGGTATACCAATACATTATTTTCATCAAATCCCGCAGGGTGTCAGTCGAGCCGTGATGCCAAGAACAGCTACTTCTCTAAATACTGTATATATGGAGACCATATCTGTTGAAAAGAATTATACTCGTCCAAAAGGACAAATCTGATTCTTTCCAACTGCAACGTCTCCAACATCTCTGATGCCCACATTTTAATTGTTGGGGATAATGTTCCCTTCCAAAATTTCAATATTATTTTTTTCCCTAATATCAAACAATAATCAAGGAAATTTCTTTGATCTAGTGTAAATATCAAATTAACCTCTGGAATTCCCAGTATTATTAGCTTTGGATCAGGTTCTAATTTAACCTTAAGAACTTCAGAAATAACTTAAAAAATTTCTGTCCAATAATAATTCAATTTAGGACATGTAACAAAACTGTGTGTTAAATTTGCTTCTAAATTCTTACATTTATCACAAATAGAGGAGAGATTAGGAAATATACTATAGATGGACGCAGATGTTAAGTGACTTTTATCCAACGGTCCGTTAAGGTGGCACCAATAGAAAGTTGGAATGTGGCTTTGCAAATGATTTTAATGGGATTACGAGGAGCTGCTTCTGAGTGATCCATTTCTAACATCAGAACGTCTGAATCTTTCCCAGCTTCACCATTTCACCGCCCCGACCGCTCTTCCCTCATGCAAACACACACAACAGCATTGCTTGAATAAAAGCGGAGATGGACAGGTTCTTGATTAGTAAGAGCGTCAGAGGTTACGGTGAAAAGACAGGAGAATGGGGTTGAGAGGGAAAGATATGTCAGCCATGATTAAATGGCGGAGTAGACTCGATGGGCTGTCGCGCCTCATTCTGCTTCTATGACACGAATGGAACTGCCGGATTTTGGGAGCCTTCCAAACAATTAGTTACTTGAAGATAGACACAAAATGCTGGAGTAATTCTGCAGGTCTGGCAGCACCTGCCTTCCTGACACACTGAGTTACTCCAGCATTTTGTGTCTTAGGCAAATTCCTTGTATGTGAATACTTGGCCAATAAACTTACTTACTTATCTTCGGTATAAACCAGCATCTGCAGTTTCTTCCTACACAATGAGTTACTTGACCCTTTTATAATGAGGAGTTGAAAACTCTTAGCAGTCATGAATCGATCTATCAAATGTACATGGTTACACATAGCAAGGCAGTTCACAAGGCATTTTGCAGTAAAGTTTGACACCAAATATCATTATGGATGACCAAAAGCTTGACCAAAGAGGTAGGTTTTGAGGACTGTCTTTAAGAATGAGAGAGGGGTTCAGGAAGGGATGTGTGTTGTTTAACCTGACGCAACTAAATAAATAATTACTCTAACAAAGTACATGTCATGTCCTCAGAATTATTTTACAGAAACGTTTTGAAAATAGAAATAGTTGGCTGATGGAAGCTCTTCCGCCTAAAATGATAATACTGTTTCTCCTTCCACGCTTGCTGTCTGACCATCTTCACCTCTTGTGAGTGTTAAGAATGCCAAGGGAGAAGGGAAATCAGAAATGTTCAGAGTGGGAATTCCTGCATTTAGGGTCTTGGTAGCTGAAACATAATCCTCCCCCCCCCCCCCCCCAAACTGGGACGATTAAAACGATCAGAATCAGTGTATAAAATCATAAGGGGAATAGATCGGTGTATAAAATCATAAGGGGAATAGATCGGGTAGACGCACAGAGTCTTGTGCCCAGAGTAGGTGAATAGAGGACCAAACGACACAGGTTTAAGGTGAAGGGGAAAATATTTAATAGGAATCTGAGGAGTAGGTTTTTCACACAAAGGGTGGTGGGTGTTTTGAACGAGGTGCCAGAGGAGGTAGTGGAGGCAGGGACTATCCCAAAGTTTAAGAAAGAGTTAGACAGGTACAGCAAAACCAAGGAACTGATTGTGGACTTTGGAAGGAGTAGGATGGGGACGCACAGTCTCGTTTATATAAACGGGTCGATGGTTGAAAGGGTCAAGAGCTTCAAATTCCTGGGCGTACACATCTCACACGATCTTTCCTGGTCCGAGAACACTGATGCAATTATCAAGAAAGCTCATCAGCGCCTCTACTTCCTGAGAAGATTACGGAGAGTTGGTCTGTCAAGGAGGACTCTCTCTAACTTCTGCAGGTGCACAGTAGAGAGCTTGCTGATTGGTTGCATCGTGGCTTGGTTCGGCAACTTGAGCGCCCTGGAGAGGAAAAGACTACAAAAAGTAGTAAACACTGCCCAGTCCTTCATCGGCTCTGACATTCCTTCCATCGAGGGGATTTATCACAGTCGCTGCCTCAAAAAGGCTGGCAGCATCATCAAGGACCCACACCATCCTAGCCACACACTCATCTCCCTGCTACCTTCAGATAGAAGGTACAGGAGCCTGAAGACTGCAACGACCAGGTTCAGGAATAGCTACTTCCCCACAACCATCAGGTTATTAAACCTGGCTCGGACAAAACTCTGAACATTAATAACCCATTATCTGTTATTTGCACTTTATCAGTTTATTTATTCATGTGCGTATTTACGTATATAATGGTATATGGACACACTGATCTGTTTCTGTTGTGCTGAAGCGAAGGAAGAATTTGATTGTCCTATCAGGGACACATGACAATAAATTCACTTGAACTTGAAACTTGGATAGACACAAAACGCTGGAGTAACTCAGCGGGACAGGCAGCATCTCTGGAGAGAAGGAATGGGTGAAGTTTCAGGTCGAGACCCTTCTTCAGTCTGGGGATAGGACAGGTTTAGAGGGATATGGGTCAAACGCAGGCAGGTGGTGCTAGTGTAGTGGGACATGTTGGCCGGTGTGGGCAAGGAGGGCAGAAGGGCCTGTTTTCACACTGTATGACTGTGACTATGAGCATTGTAAGAGAGTGGAGTTCTCAGAGTAAACTATCTGGGGTGGGAGATTGCAACCTTCACATGGTCCGTCCTGTTTCGACGAATGCAATCAACCCAGCGTGCACAATCAAATAAGATCAAATAGAACAAGTTGTCCTACAACTTTAGGCTGTGCACGCCATACGCAAGAAGAAGAAGAAGAAGAAGAGTAAACTATCTCAGAGTGCACAGTTTAATGTATTTGTTTAAAATAAGTGTGCCTCATGCGAATGAAGGTCTGCAGCCTAACGAGCTGTGCTCTGATTTTTATTTTGCAGGTATGACTATCAGGAATTACTGCATAACTCCACTTTCTGCCTTGTTCCAAGAGGGAGGAGATTGGGATCATTCCGATTTCTGGAATCACTTCAGGTAACACATTCCCTCTATGTGTGCTCTGTATGTGTGAACTGCGGGAAGTGAAGTGTAAGTCAATCAACATCATTTTTTGCATGAGATATCAAAGCAAAATATTTGAAATGGAGGTTTCAAATTTCTGGCCTTCGTTTCACTTATTCTTTAACCCATTCATTCAATTTCTACCTGGGGCCTTCAAATGCCACATACCTACCTGCCTTTTCTTATTCTTTTAGATAGACAGCTACTCCAATTTCCCCCCTCCCTGCCTCTGTCGCCCATACCCCCTCCCCCATCTCCCTCCTCATCATCCATCAGCTAGATTCCATTAGGAATATTGGGTGGTGCGGTAGAGGTTTCCCCTACGGCGCTTGCAGCGCTGGAGACTCGGGTTCGATCCCGGCTACGGATGCTGTCCGTACGGAGTGTGTACGGTCTCCCCGTGACCATGTGGGGTTTCTCCAAGATCTTCGGTTTCCTCCCGCACGCCAAAGACGTTATATACATGTTATACACCCTTTAAGATGTATCTGTATCCTGTGGGTGGCTCAATTGTAATCATGTATTGTCTTTCCGCTGGCTGGTTAGCACGCAACAAAAGCTTTTCACTGTACCTTGGTACACATGACAATAAACAAAACTCAACTCAACTCCACTGAGTGTGAGATCAGGATTTAGACTTTACTTTAGTCTTTTGAGATACAGAGTGGAAACAGACCCTTCGGCCCACCGAGACAGCACTGACCAGCGATCACCTCGTACACTGGCAATATCCTACACGCTAGGAACAAGGTACAGAAGCCAATTAATCTACAAATCTGTACATCTTTGGCGCATGGGAGGCAACCTGCGCGGTCACAGGGAGAACATGCAAACTCCGTACAGACAGTACCCAAAGTCAAGATGGAACCCGGGTCTCTTACGCTGTGAGGCAGCAACTCTACCGTTGCGCCACTGTACCGCCCTCTATTGGTAGAATATTTGATTACGCGGCCAGTGGATTAATCAGTGTGATCGCTGGACTGTCCCCTCGGCTTGCTTCTCATGTGCAATCTTTTTTGTGACGACTGTAAGCCATTCAGCCCTTTAAATGCAATTACCTCGTATGTGACTTTTTTCATCAACTCCGTTTACCCATCTTAGTTTTACATCCCGAGAGTTTTTTTTAACATTCTCAGTCTGAGTTTTGGAACCCCGTCTACGGAACACTCTCCACTTGTTTCGCTTAGTTTATTTAGAGTTACAGCAAGGAATTGACCCTTTGTAACGTCTAAAGGTGTAGCACAGCAACTTTGCTCTGAAGTGCAAAGTAAATCCACACGGTGCTAAGCCTCATTACTTTGCACCTTCTTGCCATGCTTATTCGGTGACACAAATGTCATGGATTTGAAACTTGCTATTGATCCAGCATTTGACGGAGCTTTGTACTGAGGAGATGGGAATTGCCATTCGCTGGATTTTTTTTTTATGACTGTGGAAATACCAAGATGGAAAGGTCAAATAGAAGTATCAATATTCCCAGCACATCTGCTGCTGAAACAAAGCACGGTGGCGCAGCGGTAGAGTTGCTGCCTAATGGGCCTGTCTCACATAGGCGGCTGTTTGGGAGACCATGCGGTCGCCATATGTTCGCGGGTGGTTGCCGGGGAGTCGCCTTCATGGTCGCGAGGAGTTCCCGCATGCTGGGAACTAGTCGCGTATTTAAGCGTCGCGAATTAATCAACATGTTGAAAAATTAGCGGCGACTAGAATGAAGCTGCCATGGAGATTAGCGAGATCTCACGAGTCGTAGGTAGGTCGCCAGGAGGTCAAAGGTTTTTGGAGGTTCTCATAGGTTGAAGCCGGTGCTGACCGGTGAATTTCATTGGGAAAGAAAAGGTAAGCAGTAGTTTTCAGAACCAAGGATAGCCAACCGGTAATGTTAAATGTCCGCCGAGCTTCACAGCCATGTATCTCTGGCTTCGTAAAAGTTGTCTCCTCTTCTTCTCCCCCCCACTCCTCCACCTCTCCCCCCCCTCTAAAAGAGACTTACCGTACACTGTGCGTAAGCTGCCTTTATACAGCAGCAACCTTCCTGTTCATCGCGGTGTGTGTCTGTATCACCTTGGCTTTACACCGTGTTAATTTTTTAGACGGGGCAAGCGGGGGGAGCGCTATCTAAATATTCACACGGGCTGGTGAAGGAAGGAAGGAAGGAAGGAAGGAGTGTGTGTGTGTGCGTGTTCCACTCACAGTCGCCGTTCCAGTTTCCGCTTTTTCAGGCGACTGCCGGCAACTTGACAATCGCCGGCAGTCCGCTGAAAAATCGCCCATTACACCCGGGTTCATTCCTGACTACGGCTTCTGTCTGTACAGAGTTTATACGGTCTCCCCTTGATCGCGTAGAATTTTCCTGGGAGCTTTGGTTTCCTCCCACACTCAAAAGACGTACAGGTTTGTTGGTTAATTGGCTTGCTTAAATTGTAAATTGTCGCTAGTATGTGTAGCATAGAGTTAATTTGCAGGAAGCGCTGGTTGGCGCAGACCTGGTGGTTCGAAGGGCCTGTTTACAAGCTGTATCGCTAAGCTAAACGAAACTAAACTAAATAAACATCGAAACCAAGATCACCAAACAAACTAGTCATTCGTCTCAAAATTATTTCAGGGATCTTACAGGCTCAAGTTGGGCAATAGCTCCCTTCCAATTCCCAACTCCTTGATATTTCAATTTCAATATTCTAAAAGATTTTTCAACCCCTTTGGCTTTTCATGATCTCTTGATTCACTTCTCAAGTTCACAAGTTATAAGAGTAGAATTAGGCCACTTGGCCCATCGAGTCTACTCTGCCATTCATTCATGCCTGATCTCCGCCTCCTAATTCCATTTTCCTGCCTTTCCCCCAGAACCCTTGACACACGTTCTAATCAAGATTAAAAGATGTTTCCACTGGTGGGAGAGTCTAGGACCAGAGGTCTCAGAATTAAAGGGCGCTCTTTTAGAAAGGAGGTGAGGAAGAACTTCAATAGTCAGGGGGCAGTTAATCTGTGGAACTCATTGTCGCAGAAGGCTGTGGAGGCCAAGTCAGTGGATATATTTAATGCAGAGCTAGATAGATTCTTGATTAGTATGGGAGTCAGAGGTTATGTGGAGAAGGCAGGAGAATGGGGTTAGGAGGAGAGATAGATTGAAGGTGGAGTAGACTTGATGGGCTGAATGGCCTAATTCTGCTCCTATCACTTATGATCTTATGATCTAAGAATGGACTCGACCCAAAACACCACCCTTTCCATCTCTCCAGAGATGCTGTCTGTCCCGCTGAGTTACTCAACTTTTTTGTGTCTCTGTAAAATTATAGAATCTTCATTCGATTATCACTGTCAACACTCACAGATTCTTTTGATGCATTGGTTTGCAGTTATAGTGTTGCTCTGTCTGACTTTAGTAGTGGAAAGACCTTTGTTATGTGGCAAGTAGTTTAATCAGCATTGTCACAACCACATCCTGTGGAACTCATCACAAGCCAATTTCTGTATAAACTGGCTGCAATGAACGAGTTCCACACAGATCCAATTAAGATAATTTAATGGTTTCTGCTGCAAGTCAAAACCAAGTATCTCCACAATTCAATTAGAAACGACATAGTTACTCAGGATGCTGCTCGGGATAGAAAGAATGGGGGATGTTTGGGGTCGAGACCCTTCTTCAGACTGTCTGAAGAAGGGTCTCGACCCGAAACGTCAACCAATCGTTCTATCCGTAGATGCTGCCTGTCCCGCTGAGTTAATTCAGCATTTTGTGTCTATCTTCGGTGTAAACCAGCATCTACAGATATTCAGGATGGCCGCTTCTGAAATACCAAAGAGCAATCCTCACTTATGTGATTCTTAACCTCGTGGAAGTAACAAGCTGAAAACCCTCTGTTCTTTAGATTAGTTTCGTGTATCGTCACGCGTACCGAGGTAGAGTGAAAAGCTTTTATTGCGTGCTAACCAGTCGGCTGAAAGACAATACATGATTACAATCGAGACATCCACAGTGTACAGATACATGATAAAGGGAATAATGTGAATAACGTTTAGTGCAAGGTAAAGTCCAGTAAAGTCAAATCAAAGATAGTCCGAGGGTCCCCAATGAGGTAGATAGTTACTCAGGACTGCTCTCTTGGATGGTTCAGTTGCCTGAAGCAGTTGGGAAGAAGCTGAATCTGGGGGTGTGTGTTTCCACACTTCTGTACCTTTTGCCCGATGGGAGAGGGGAGAAGAGGGTGTGGCCAGGATGCAACTTGTCCTTGATTCTTCTGGTGGCCTTGCCGAGGCAGCGTGAGGTGCAAATAGAATCAATGGTAGGGAGGTTGGTTTGTGTGATAGTCCTGGCTGCATCCACAATTCTCCGCCGGGGTCTTGGATGGAGCTGTACCCAAACCATGCTGTGATGCATCCCAATAAGATCTGTAGAAGTATTGGCTGGATGACCATGTTCAGTGATTCCATTGTGTTTATTTCTCCTAGGCTGCTTGCATTCCAGTTTTGCTCAGCAATGGCTGGGAGCTTCCGTTCTCCGATGTTATCGACTGGAGTAAAACTGTGGTGGTGGGCGATGAGAGGCTCCTTCTGCAGGTGAGTCTGGAGTGTACTGGATCTCCACAATCCTCAATCATTCTGCAAATATGTAGATGATCCCCGTGTTCGTCAGCAGTGAAGCATCAAGCCATCCATGGTGTTGATCAATGGTGTTTTATCATTAATGTTTTATTATTATTAATGTTTAGTGTTTTCTGAGTCATTCGTAACTGTCACTGCATGTCATGTTGTTACTTGTGGGCGGAGCACCAAGGCAAATTCCTTGTATGTGAATACTTGGCCAATAAACTTACTTACTTACTTATCCTCGCCGTGTGCTTTGAAGCAGACAAGAGGATGGGCCTTGCACACAACATCCACATTATCAATTCCAGTCTGAAGAAAGGTCTCGACCCGAAACGTCACCCATTCCTTCTCTCCAGAGAAGCTGCCTGTCCTGTTGAGTTACTCCAGCATTGTGTGCCTATCCACATTATCACGGTCCTCTACCAACCCATTCATCAACATCCTCAGAAAACCAAATGGCACTGCTAGTAGAGAGTACAGAGAAGGTTTACTAGAATGTTGCCTGGGTTCCAGCAACTAAGTTACAGGGAAAGGTTGAACAAGTTAGGTCTTTATTCTTTGGAGCGCAGAAGGTTAAGGGGGGACTTGATTGAGGTCTTTAAAATGATGAAAGGGATAGACAGAGTTGACGTGGATAAGCTTTTCCCATTGAGGGTAGGGAAGATTCAAACAAGAGGGCATGACATGAGAATTAAGGGACAGAAGTTTAGGGGTAACATGAGGGGGAACTTCTTTACTCAGAGAGTGGTGGCTGTGTGGAATGATCTTTCAGCAGAAGTGGTGGAGGCAGGATCGATTTTAACATTTAAAAGTAAAGTGGATAGGTATATGGACAGGAAGGGAATGGAGGGGTATGGTCTGAGTGCAGGTAGATGGGACTAGGGGAAAATAAATGGTCGGCACGGTCTGGAAGGGCCGAGAAGGCCTGTTTCCATGCTGTAATTGTTATATGGTTATATGGTTGATCTCCAGTGATCTGGGTTCAATTCTGTCCTCTGCTGACCACATGAAATTCGTTCAAGTGTTCTGGTTTCTTCTTGAGTTCCCACGAAAGGGACCTTGGTAGGTCAGTTGGTTACTGGCCATTGGCCCAAGTGTGTAACTGTGATGCAGGATGTGGGGTAGTTGATGGGAATATGCATAATGGCCAGGAGAATTGGATCACAGGGGAAATTATTGGGGGAATGGGATTGCTGTATGAGCTAGCATGGACACAATGGGCCCAAATGGCCTCATCCTCTCTCTTGCGGACATACATTAAAGTGGAGAAGGAGCATTGAGACACCTCCTGTCCCATCGTGGAAGAGTCACAGTTCTTACATTAACCTAATTGATCACCGTAGAAACAGAGCGAAAGCAAGTTATCCTTAACCCCAAGAGAATGTCTAAGCACGACGGCAGTACTTCTCGCTCAGTCCCAGTTCTGAGCTCTACTTCAGCCACATCCTTATCCATCAGTTCAGCAGGGACAATGAGTGAATGCCTCCCATTGTTGTTTGATTCCAAACTCCTCTGGCTGCCTCAGTTATCTGTATCCCTTTACCGAAAAAGTAATTCTTGGCATTTCCTGTCACGTCCCAGCAATTCTTGATCCAGGCAACTTTTTTAAAACACATATTGCTGAAAGGCAAGCAGAGGGGCACAGGGCCACAGTGGTAGAGTTGCTGCCTTACAGCGCCGGACACCCGGGTTGGACCCTGACTACGGGTGCTGTCCGAGCGGAGTTTCTACTTTCACCATGTGACCGCGTGAGTTTTCTCCGGGACTTCCGGTTTCCTCCCACCTTCCAAAGACGTGCAGGTTTGTAGGTCGATTGGCCTCTGTCAAATTGCCCCTAGTGTGTAGGATAGAACTGGCGTACAGGTGATCGTTACTCAGCACGGACTCGGTGGGCCGAAGGGCCTGCTTCCATGCTGTATCTCTCAACATATCAACTTCCAAATGCAGGGGGGGGAAAAAGAAAAAAAGATTTAGGCCAGCATCTCTCTTTAATTTAGTTGGTCTCATTTGAAATTGTCATGCTCTTTTCAACATCAACCTCAGATCGGCCAACTTGGGGTTACTGAACATCCTGCGGTCTAGGCATAAGCTCAGGGGCGACCGCGCCTTTGCGGTTGCAGCTCCTAGACTGTGGAACAGCATCCCTCGTCCCATCAGAACTGCCCCCTCCATTGACTCCTTTAAGTCGAGACTCTCAAACCTTTCTTGATGTCTTCTGAGGGAGGGCTATATATATGTATTCGTGTATGTACTTAATCTATGGACCACTGTTGTATAACGTTAGCACCTCCACCAATGTAAAGCACTTTGGTCAATGAGAGTTGTTTTTTAAATGTGCTATAGAAATAAAAGTGACTTGACTTGACTTGAAATGTCCCAGTCTGTGCAGAAGTACATCAAGCGAGCTAGTGACACCCATAGTTTCTTCGTGTAATGATTGTGCTTGGTAAATTATGTTGTGACCAAGGTCTGAAGAAGGGTCTCGACCCGAAACGTCGCCTATCTCCTTCGCTCCTTAGATGCTGCTGCACCCGCTGAGTTTCTCCAGCCTTTTGTGTACCCTCGATTCTCCAGCATCTGCAGTTCCTTCTTTAACAATATATTGTGACCATTATTCTTTGGATTGGAAAGGTTGCTGACTTCTGTCCTTGCATTTTTACTTTTGCATTCTGGTCCCCATGCCCCCAGAGGTAACATTTTCAGTTTTATTGAAGGTGTTTCATGGTCTGAATATTGTTTTAAGTCCCACTTTCTGCTCTGGCGAGCACTTCTTCCGTCAGTAAGGAGCGGACACCTTTCTTGTGCCGTCGAGTTAATAGAAGGTGGAGTGCAGGACTGAATCTTTCAATCAGCCTGCCGAGCATCAATTTCACAGTACACTACACACATTCTTTATTCAATCACACACTGGCAGTTTGGACAATGCCATCCTTGTCTCATATCATTGCTTTCATCTGGTCAATATTGATGATTATTGCTCACTGCCTTCCCCTCCACTCAAAGGATTCTCTCTACCTCTTTGAGACCGCTGACATCTCCTCATACTTCCTCCGGTCACACCTTCTCCAAGTGTGAGCACACACTGGCCGTAAAAGGAACTTGTGCCTTCCTCCTCTCTTCTCCGACTGTGTCGTTTTAGCAGACCATGCTGCGTGGCAAATCCTGATCTTTACCTGCTTCTAAGTGCAAGGGCAATGATATTATTAAGCAGAAGATAGACGCAAAATGCTGGAGGAACTCAGCGGGACAGGCAGCATCTCTGGAGAGAAGGAATGGCGATGTTTTGCGTTGGGACACTTCTTTAAAGCTCGTTGAGAAATTCAACCAAATCCCGTCCGCTTCCAAGGCTTTGGTTTTCAGTCGGGATGTGGGCTCTTCAACATTTTTTTCGACCGGGAGTGGCTGCAAGGCTGGACAGAATAGGTTGCTGTGAGATGGAGTCCAAGGGAAGAATGTACCAACTCCTTACAGACAGCGCCCATTGTCAGGATTAAACCCGGGCCCCCGGCACCATAAGGCAGCAACTCTACTGCTGTGCCACATGTAGTTATGCAGTTCATTTCTACAAGTCTCTTGTTCTGCTCTCCTCTCGTTAGTGGCTCCGAGTGTAGCTCAGTGGGTAGCCCATTGCATCTGAGGAAGGTCATGGGTTCAAATCCCAGTGTCAAGATGCACTCGTAATTAATGTTGAAGTTCCCCGTGTCTAATTAAGTGAGTGCTTCATTGCTTGCTGTAATCCAGATGAGGCAGCTTTAAACCATAGGCTAAGTAGGACATCATCTTGAAAGAAGGCAGCTCTGGTTGTATATGGAGCAGGCACTATAGATTGTCATTAATAATAACAATATTTATTATTATTATTATTATTATTATTATGGGCTGCCTTGCTTGAGATAAGATATAAAATAAATTCAGCGTAAATTGAATTGTTCACATGTTTCTCTGTTAATTTATGTGTCAATGCTGTCTATCTGGTCATAGAAGGCTTTATTGCTTGCAGTCTCAAGAGCGGCACTTGCCCTGTGTTTCAAGGGGATGCTGCAGTTCTACATCTCGTCTCCAGGGATCAAAGCCCTCGTCTTCCCTACCAAGTGGTCAAGTGATCATGAGCGCCAATAAGAAAATCATTGCACTTGTCTCTAATGTTGGTGGTAGCTCACCTCTGCTGGAAAAATACCACTAAGTAGACAAGCATGAAGTGAAGGTGATCCAGATGGCACGGATATTACGGACTGGACTAACACATCTTAATTGTTTTGCAGGTTCCATCAACAGTCAGGTCCATTGACAATGACAAAATCCTGGCCTTCCGACAACATACCCAGTTCTTGTGGGATGCCTATTTTTCTTCTGTTGAAAAGATTGTATCGACCACACTGGAGGTTAGTGAGGGGTCCGATGTATCTGATGTATTTTTTGTTCCTGTCCTGCCTGATCCATTTGGGGGACGTTTTCAGTTCAATGCGATTGTCGATAACTTTACTTCAGTTATTCAGATAAGAACTGGCCAACAGTATGACTCTGTGCAACATTACATCACACAGGCAGATTTAGACCAAGCGCAGGCTTGCTGAATGTTTCGCTGAACAACTTTGCTCAGTCTGCCTAAACCTAGATGAAAATAGACACAAAAAACTGGATTAACTCAGCGGGATAGGCAGCATCTTTGGAGAGAAGGAATGGGTGACGTATTGGGTCAAGACCCTTCTTCGACCCAAAACCTACCTGATCTCCTGGTTGTTAAACACTTTAATTCCTCCTGCCATTCCCACACTGACCTTTCTGTCCTGGGCCTCCTCCATTGTCAGAGTGAGGCCCAATGCAGATTGGACGGACAACACCTCATATTTAGCTTGGGAAGCTTACACCCCAACAGTATGAATATAGACTTTTCTAACTTCAAGTAATCTTTGCCTTCCCTCTCTCTCCTCCTCTGCCTCGTCCCAGTTCTCCGACTAGTCTGACTGTCCTTGTTTACATTTTATCTCTGTTTGTATTGTTATCTTCTAGCTAACAAAGATCTATTCTATATTTTCCTTGATCTTCATTCCCTTTATTTCATTTTCCCACCTTCCATTTCCTTATCTCTGTATCTCGCTCTCCCCGATTCAGTCTGAAGAAGGGTCTTGACCCGAAACATCACCCATCCAGACCTTCTGTCCAGAGATGCTGCCTGACCCGCTGAGTTACTCCAGCATTTTGTGTCTATCTTCGGCAGATTTAGACAGGTACAAATGGGACGAGTGTAGATGGGACACGTTGGCCGGTGTGGACAAGTTGGGCTGAAGGGTCTGTTTCCCCGCTGTACGATTATAACACACGCACAGACACACACAATCTCATCCAGCTCTCTCATACAATTCCGAAATGAAATGGCATTTTGTGTAAAGAGCACCAGCTGTCTGAACCCAGCGAATAACCTGTTAATGTCTCAATATGTGACCCAGCACATTTCATTAAAACAGTGGGATTGAAGTTGATTAAAGTGCCTGAATGCTGTGTGTAGTTTAATTAACCTTCTGGCCCTCGTTCCCGTCTCATAGATGCTGAGACTTTTAGTACTCGAAAAACATTGGTCTTCTTTAGTTGACAAAATGAGGACAGGTGACAGGGTGACAATCAAGACCGACCTTTGTTAAGATGCTTGATTCATTTCGCCACATTTTTTTAATTCTAGTGTTTTTCAGTTGTTTGAGTTGAACTTCTGTTTTTGATTCCTGCTTCCTTCTTGTAGACCTGGCCTAACAAATTTTAAACATTAGATAGACAACAAAATCTGGAGTAATTCAGCGGGTCAGACACCATCCCTGGAGAGAAGGAATAGGTGATGTTTCGGGCCGAGACTGAAGAAGGGTCTCAACCCAAAACGTCACCTATTCCCTTTCTACAGAGATGCTGCCTGACCCGCTGAGTTACTCCGGCTTTTTGTGTCTATCTTCAGTTTAAACCAGCATCTGCAGTTCCTTCCTACAAATTCTGAAGATTAATAGCTACACAATCTTAAATTACCAACACCTTTAAGTGTACTGACTCATTCTTTGAAAACTAACCTGTAGGTGTGAACGATGTACATAGGGGTGAATCCATAGGTCTGTTTCTCAGGGGACAATCTGCCAATTTGTGGGAATATTTCTGAGACTGATCAACCGTCCGTTCCCTACCATAATGTGGCCCTTTGGCATCATCACAGCATGTGCAGAGAATCCAATCTCGTGCAATAAGATGAAACAAATAGTGAATGTCGAATGATGCTGAATGTCGAAAAAACAAAGGAGGTTATCGTCGACTTCAGGAAAACCCGGCACAGTCCCACACCACTTCACATCAATGACAGCGATGTGGAGGTGGTCAGTAGCACAAAGTTCCTGGGGGTGCAGATCACTAACAGTCTGACCTGGTCGAATAACATCTCATCAACAGTTAAGAGAGCGCAGCAGCGGTTGCACTTTCTGTGCCGGATGAGAAGAGCTCACCTCCCCCATCCCATCCTCACTACTTTCTACAGGGGCACCATAGAGAGTATTTTGACCAGCTGTATCTCTGTCTGGTTTGGGGACTGTAGAGCCTCCGACTGGAAGTCTGTGCAGAGAGTGGTGAGGACAGCGGAAAAAATCATCGGGACCTCTCTCCCCAAACGTTGTGTGTCTAAGGCCAGCAGTATTATAAAGGACCCCACACATCTCCATCACGGACTGTTCACTCTGCTGCCCTCGGGAAAAAGATATTACAGCATAAGGAGCAGAACATCAAGGTTCTGCAACATCTTCTTCCCACGAGCCATCAGACTCCTGAATGCCATGTAATGGGCTGCCACCATTGTCTATTTATCATTTTATCCTTTTTATCCATGCCTACCCTTCTGTTAATTTATCGTGTTGCACAGGGAGCCAAATTCAACGTAATTTCGTTTGGAACTGCATAAATCAATGAGTTTCTAAATGACAATAAAGTTTGTTTGACTTGCATGCCTTTAATGGAGTTTTGGCTGCAGACATTGTCAAAGCTGGGTTATCCTGACCAAGCTTCATAGAAACATGGAAACATAGAAAATAGGTGCAGGTGTAGGCCATTCTGCCCTTCGAGCCAGCACCGCCATTCAAAATGATTGTGGCTGATCATCCAGAATCAGTACCCCGTTCCTGCTTTCTCCCCATAATCCCTTGATTCTATTAGTCCGAAGAGCTAAATCTAACTCTCTCTTGAATACATCCAGTGAATTGGCCTCTACTGCCTTCTGTGGTAGAGAATTCCGCAAATGCACAACTCTCTGGCTGAAAAAGTTTTTCCTCATCTCAGTCCTAAATGGCCTACCCCATATTCTTAAACTGTGGACTCCTGGTTCTGGACTCCCCCCGCCCCCAACATCGGCAACATTTCTCAGGCAAATCTAACCTCAAGACTTTTTTTATTGGAGTCTTCGGTGTCTTCTCACCCTCACGCTCAATCAGGTCATTTTGAGTGTCACTAGAAGGACAGGACAAACAGCTACTTGAGCTGTTAAATCCATGATAATCCAGTCATTCTGGGGAGCATTTCCTTCAGGAGAACTTTCCTCCAAACTGGCTTGCAGGTGGTGATGCATGAACGGCTGGTTGCACAGTAGTCAAGAGTCCTGATTCTGTTTTATGATTAATATCAATCAGACACTTGAACCGGTCACCCTCTCTTTTTTAATCAAGAGTTTTATCAAAGTTGGCATCTCCAATATTCCTCGCTTCAGCCGGTGGTTTATTATTAGAAAGATTGGTGGCGCAGCGGTAGAGTTGCTGCCTTACAGCGCTTGCAGCGTCGAGACCCGGGTTCCATCCCGACTACGGGTGCTGTCTGAACGGAGTTTGTATGTTCTCCCCGTGACCTGCGTGGGTTTTTCCCGGGTGCTTCGGTTTGTAGGTTCGTTTGGCTTCAGTAAAAATTGTAAATTGTCCCTAGTGTGTAGTAGTGTGTTGGTGAATGTTGATCGCTGGTCGGCACGGACTCGGGGGGCCGAAGGGCCTGTTTCCATGTGGTATCTCTAAACTAAACTAAACTAAATCTATCTTGGTTCCTTCGGATAATAATTTCTCCATTCCTCCTAAACATTGGATACATGTGGACCAACTTAGCTGCACTAATGCTATTAAAATAAATTTTTTAAATTCTGCAGAGAAATTGCAAGGCAATAGGAGTGAATGGCATGGGAGAGTTGTAAAGAGAAGTTAAAGTGGATCCAAATACTGCTGTAGTTTAAGAGTAAGATAGGTTGATGAGAGAGGGAGGGAGGGAGAGAGAGATTTGTAACACTCTGCTCTCTCTCTTTCTCTCTATTTCCCAACCCTCTATCTCTCTCTCTCTTTCCTAACTCTCCCTCTCACTCGATCGCCCTCTCTTCCCCAACTCACCCTCTCTTTCTTTCTCTTTCCCAACTCCCTCTCCCACCTTTCTCTCCCAGCAAAGGCTGCATCCCTGGTGTTATACGGTCAGCAGCCATATTCTGCCTTGAGGGTGGGGGAGAGGGGGCTGGGGAGGGAGGGGTGATGGTTCCCATCAGTGTCCAACCTCAAATGAGAGGGCACAGAGCAACACACAGTTATTATTTCCATGAGATTTTAATTTTGAACCCATAAGACTGCATAAGATTTAATAAAGAAATATGAGCACGTATCCATTGTTTATCTAGCTGTGCCCTGAATTCATCTGTACTATTTACTATGCATTCTGCCCTCTATGAGTAAAATAAAACTCTGGATTTTCTTTGAAAGTAAGTTTATTACAGTGTTGTGAGGGGCTGATAATTGAATCTCAAGTCAAGTTGAGTTTATTGTCATATGCACAAGCACCATGAAGTACTGGTACGATGGAAATAATGCTTGCAGCAGCATCCCAGGCACATAGACTCATGCAATGCGCTGAAATGTAAATTATACATGAATTACACAGAAATTGAACACAATTTCTACCAGACAGTTAAAAACCGAAACACCTGCACAAAAAGCAAGTTAATGACAATAGACAATAGACAATAGGTGCAGGAGTAGGTCATTTGGCCCTTCGAACCAGCATTGCCATTCAATGTGATCATGGCTGATCATCCCCAATCAGTACCCCGTTCCTGCCTTCTCACCATATCCCCTGACTCTGCTATTTTTAAGAGCCCTATCTAGTTCGCTCTTGAAAGCATCCAGCGAACCGGCCTCCACCGCCCTTGGAGGCAGAGAATTCCACAGACAAAAACACAATTAGAAAAGAACAAGTCTGTGGGGCCAGAGGTGGTCCATTGAGTTGTGTTGCCAAGGTCAGATTAGGGTTGTGCAGGTCGGTTCAAGAGTGGGAAAGTAGAGGTTCCGATGTCTGATGGCGTGCGGCGGCTATGCCACCTGCTTGACAGTAGCAGCGAGAAGAGGGCATGTCTCGGATGGTGAAGATTCTTGATGATAGATGCCGCACATTTGCCAGATCGAGCCGCGTGCAACCATTCAGAATATTATCCACAGTGTATCTGTGGAAGGGTGTTTGAGTATTCAGTGCCGTTATAGCCACTAGAACTTCAGCATTTACCCGACAAAATAAGGCAAGGCTTCGCTTTAACATTTTTCAAAAAAGCTAGAAGTAGCAAAGGTGTGGCCCAGCCTCATGTTGCACAGAACGTTGTTTAATGCTTTGCGATAGCCACTTGCGTATCACTGGATGGCACGGTGGCGCAGCGGTAGAGTTGCTAGAGACCCAGATTCAATCCTGCCCACGGGTGCTGTCTGTGCGGAGTTCGTACGTTCTCTCTGTGACCGCATGGGTTTCCTCCAGGCGCTCTGGTTTCCTCCCACATCCCAAATGACGCGCAGGTTGGTAACTTAATTGGGCTCTGTAAATTGTCCCTAGAGTGTAGGATAGAACGAGTGCACGGGCCGATTGTTGGCCGGCAGAGACTCGGTGGGCCGAAGGGCCTGTTTCCATGCTGTATCTCAAAATGAATAAAAACGAATAGGGCTGAATGCTACAGATTTCAGACAGAGGTTAAAGTGCAAATGACCCTGTGCTCATCTAATGCAAGGATTGTCCTCACCGCCACCTGACATGCTGTTTTCTCACTGCTGCCTACGTCCAAGTATGCAAATTGTGTCTATAACGTGTTGACTGATAAACAGAGAAGAATTGTGTGGTGCGGGAAGGGATTTTTTGGGAGCTGATCTATGTTGGTTTCAATGGATTCAAAGTGTAGATCTTCATGTTCTTTGGCACTTTATTGTCACATAAACCTAGGGGCAGTGAAATTCCTTTTTTGCATACAGTTCACTGTATCTTACTATACAGAAGCATACTTAAGTGCAAGAGTGTTAGAATAGTGGAATACTCTCAAGATAGATAGTACACAAGAGACGTCACGTTTCCAGTGCCATTTTGTATTAGTCATGTCCAAAGTTGTTAAAAATGTAGATTCTTAACTTGGCCGTAAAGACTCCATGCCCTGCAACTAACATGGTTAGTTGTCCAAAAGACACAATAGGCCGAGCTAGATCATGAAAAAGACGCAAAGTGCTAGGGCACCTCAGTGGGTCAGGCAGCATCTCGGGAGAACACGGATTGGTGCCAGGTCGAGTCGGGATCCATCTTCAGACTACGATTCCAGACAATGTTTCCACAAGCTAGATCACGACCAATTTTTTGCAGCTGTTTTTGACCTGTTTTGGCTTAAGGAGTGGGGAAGGAGTTTTAAAACGGATTTGAGGCGGAAATCTGTCACACATGGAGAGGTTGTCATCTGAAACTTGCTGCTAGAGGAGGTAGTGAAGGCGAATACCATCACTGTGATTGTATGTAAGAGATATTTAGTCGAGCACCTAGATAGGAACACTTTTGAAGGATATGAATGTAGAGTGGACAAATGGGATTAACATGGAGCATGGTTCAGCACAGTGGCACAGCAATGAAGCACTCACTTGACTAGACTGAGAGCTTCAATGTTAATTATGAGTTCACCTTGACACTGGGACTTGAACCCATGACCTACCTCAGGTGCAATGTGCTACCTACTGAGCCACACTTAATGCCACTAATGAGAGGAGTGCAGAAAGAGATGAACTACATAACGACATGGGTTGGCAGAGAACTGGGATTGATCCTGGATACGGGTGCTGGCCGAACAGCGTTTACATTCTCCCTGTGACCACGTGGGTTTTCTCCAGGTGCTCCGGTTTTCTGCCACACTCTAAAGCCGTGCAAGCTTGTCGGTTAATTAGCTTCGGTAAAATTGTAAATTGTCCCTAGTGTGCAGGAAAGTTCTCGTTTATGGGATGATCGCTGGTCGGCGGGGACTGAAGGGACTGTTTCCTCACCGTTAAAGTCTAAAGCATAAAACAGTACAGCAAAAGAACAGACCTTTCAACGCACAATGTCCGTTGCGTTAAACATGTTGCGTTAAACTAATCTAATCTGTCTGTATGTGACACGTATTTTCCCATTCCCTGAGCCGCCCAGATGTCCGCTAATACTAGTGCTGGTCTGAAAAAAATTGATGATGGCATATTGCATATCAAATTATTCATTTAACCACATATACAGAATCACAACTGCTGGCCAATCACTAAAAAATGTAACTTGAATCTGCAGTTGTGCACCTTTGCCTCTCCCAAGCATAGTAATCATAGTAATCATTTGTAGCCTTATAAAAGCTCTGCTTCTCTGCTGTGGCCTAAACTTAGTTGTTCCTGCATTCAGTTGTGAACACTCTAATCTCTAGTGTTCCTTTCAATAGACAATAGACAATTGGTGCAGGAGTAGGCTGTTCGGCCCTTCGAGCCAGCATGTGATCATGGCTGATCATCCCCAAACAGTACCCCGTTCCTGCCTTATCCCCATATCCCCTGACTCCGCTATCTTTAAGAGCTCTATCTAGCTCTCTCTTGAAAGTATCCAGAGAACCGGCCTCCACCGCCCTCTGAGGCAGAGAATTTTCCTGCACCTCTACACCTTTATAACTGTCTCCACTCAGTTTAGTTTAGGTTAGAGATACAGCGCGGATTCAGTCCCTTCGGCACACCAGGTCCACCCCGACCATCGATCCCTACACACCAACGCTATCCTACACACACTGGAGACAATTTGCCATTGTACCAAGCCAATTAATCAACAAACCTGTGAGGGTGGAAACCGGAGCACCGTAGAAAACCCACGCAACTCGGGGGGAGAACGTACAAACTCTGTATGGACAGCACCTGTAGTCAGGATCAAAGCCTGGTCTCTGGCGCTGTAACGTCAGCAACTCTACCGCTGCGCCACAGTTTTTCATTTGGTTTCCCCAACAACTTTCACCAACTACTTTGAATGACTCCGTCTCACTCATTAAAAAAACACTTGCTCTCCCGTGCCAATTATTATTATTTGGCTCTGCATCCATTTTTTATTTGATAATATTTCTGTGAATTGCCTCAGGATGTTTTGGTTCATTTTAACTACCATATAAATGGAAATTGATTTTGTGTCATTTCTCAGAACTTAATTATTGTTGCTACGTTTTTCAAAATCAGTATTTTTTTTAATTTTTCCTTCTTTCCCTCTCTTTGCTTTGCCATAACTTGCCATAGAGAATTCAATGTCTTGAACAAGACCTTCTGCTTCAAACACCTATGAAGATTCTTCATCAAATTGGCTGAAGAGGGGCAATGTCTTTTCCACACACTCAAAGAGTGTCACTCAAGAAATTGAATTCAATATAAATCACGGAGAGAAAATAATATAGAGAAGGAAGAAGTACAACAAAAATTACTCTCAGAACAAAAGGACGCACCTTTAGAAAGGAGATGATGAGGAATTTCTTTAGTCAGAGGGTGGTGAATCTGTGGAATTCATTGCCACAGAAGGCTGTGGAGGCCAAGTCAGTGGATATTTTTAAGATGGAGATTAATAGATTCTTGATTAATACGGGAGTCAGGGGTTATGGAGAGAAGGCAGGAGAATGGGGTGGAGAGGGACAGATAGATCAGCCTTGACTGAATGACGGAGTTGACTTGATGGGCCGAATGGCCTAATTCTGCTGCTATAACATGACCTTATGAAAAAAATCATTTGAAAAAAGTCCCATAAGGTCATGTTATAGCAGCAGACTTAGGCCATTCGGCCCATCAAGTCAACTCTGCCATTCAATCATGGCTGATCTATCTTTCCCACTCCACCCCATTCGCCTGCCTTCTCCCCATGACCCCTGACACCCGTATTAACCAAGAATCTATCCATCTCCATCTTAAAAATGTCCCTTGACTTGGCCTCATCAAGTTGTGTTTGATGCCTTAAGTACCATATTAATGGAATTTGATTTTGTGTTATTTCCTTAGAACACAAAATCAAATTCCATTAATATGGTCCTTAAGGCATCAAACACAACCTAGTGAACTTCACAGAAAGTTTATCAAATTTGCAGTTTGATAGAAAGCCAAGGAACTATTCGCCTTTCTTCATTGGCAGGGCAGTGATTTTTTGTCTTGTTTGAGTGTAGTTAGTGTTCTGTTTTTTTTAGCTGGGTATGTGTGGGGGGGTGGGGGGCGGGGTGGGGGAAACTTTTAAAATCTTTTCCCAGTACGGAGGACCCGACCTTTCCTCTGTCGGGTCTCCGTTGTCGTTGGGGGCCTAGCACCGTGGAGCGGCCTCCAACCGGACCTGAGGCTCCAGTCGTTGAGCCTGCGGACTACTCACCGTCATGGATCTGGCCGAGTTCGGAACGGGAGGAGCTGTGATGGCGCACTGCTGCTGCCCGACCCCGGAGATTCGGAGGCTCCAGCTGCAGGCCTGTGGACGGTGAGATCGGGAGCTCGCGGGTCCCTGGTGGGAGCCCGCTTTTCGGAGCTCCCGCGACGGCGACGTCTCCCGCCCGAGATGCGGGGTTGAAGACGACCTGGAGCGGGGCCTTACATCGCCTGGCCCGGCTTTAATGGCCGCGGGACTTGCTAGCGCCCACCGGGGCCTCCAACATCAAGACCCGGAGCGCAGCCTTGCATCGCCCGGCGCGGCCTTAATGGCCGCGGGACTAATTTACCGTCGCCCGCTGGAGGCTTTGACTCTAACATCGGGAGGCGAATGGGAAGTGCAGGGGAGACTTTGCCTTCCATCACAGTGAGGAGGAGATTCGCTGTGACGGATGTTTGTGTAAATTGTGTTGTGTCTTGGTTCTTTTCTTATTTGTATGACTGCAGAAACAACATTTTGTTTGAACCTCAATGAATAATTGATCACTTATTGCGTATTTATTTATTGCTGTGGTTAATCAGCCGGTAAAACTGCACCAAGTTAAACGGCCCTGGGCCTCCTCCATGGCCAAAGTGAGCACCACCGGAAATTGGAGGAGCAGCACTTCATATTTCGCTAGGGCAGTTTATACCCCAGCGGCATGAACATTGACTTCTCCAATTTCCAGTAGCCCTTATTGTCTCCTCCCCTTCTCAGCCCTCTGGCTCCTCCTCTTCCTTTCTTCTTCCCGCCCCCCCCCACCCCCCCATCCTACATCAGTCTGAAGAAGGGTTTTGGCCCAAAACGTTGCCCATTACCTTCGCTCCATAGATGCTGCCGCACCCGCTGAGTTTCTCCAGCACTGTTGTCTACCCAAGTTAAACGGTTCTGGTTCATATGATAAAATAAACATTCTTGAACACTTGAACAAATTACCCTGCAATGGGCAATATGCTGAAATGGCTCTAAACAAACTAATGTGTCTACTAGAGCAGTACACTCAGATACATTACATCTCAGTACCAGTTAGTTACGAGTTTAATTCCCAAGAATGAATTTGCTGCATTGATTCATGGTGTTTCACCTCTGCATGGTCTAACCTATAGATTACTAAAGGATTAATGTGTTTGGGTACTCGATGGTCAATACACATTCCCTGGGCTGAAGGGCCTGATTACATGATGTATCACTGTAAGGAATTAATAACCTGAAGCAATGGACTAAATTGGGTAAATCTCTGATGTCGGGCATGATGACCATATCATTTCATATAAGCTCTGATTCAATGTAATTCACTGGAAAACTATTCAAGAGTCAAGAGTGTTTTATTGGCATTTGCGATGCAATGGAACATTGAAATTCTTACTTGCGGCAGCACAACAGATATGTAAGCATATCTTACATATCTGTAATATCCATAATAAACAGCAAAAAATGTTCAGTGTATATATTTTTTTAAACAGACTAAATAAACAAATAAACAAATAAGTAGACAATAATAGTATTATTATAATTATATTATATTATAGTAGCGTATTATTATAGACTCTGACTAGAACAGTCAGCATCAGTGAACAGAGAAACACTCAATATTTCAAGCATGTCAGAGAAGGAGGAAGTCAGAGATGTAACCAGTTGTGAGCTCAGACCAAACATGAAAGTGGAGACGGAGGAAACCAAGGTCTTTGATAGGGTGGAAGTGAGTAAATGACATGATGGTGTAAGGCAAAACCCCAGGTACATGGATAGCAAAGGTTTCTGCGGCACGGTGGCGCAGCAGTCTAGTTGCTGCCTTACAGTGCTAGAGACCCTGGTTCGATCCTGACCACGGGTGCTGTCTGTATGTAGTTTATACGTTCTCCCTGTGACCGCGTGGGCTTTCTCCAAGTGCTCCGGTTTACTCCCACACTCCTAAGGCGTACAGGTCTACAGGTTAATACGCTTGTTAAAATTGTAAATTGTCCTAAGTATGTAGGGCAGTGCTGGTACGGGGCGATCGCTGGGCAGCGCAGACTCAGTAAAGATTAAAGAGACGTGGGTCAAATGTGAGCAGATGGGACTAGTATAGATGGGGCATCTTGATCCGCAATGGTCAGTTGGGCTTGGGGCCTGTTTCCATGCTGTATGACCAGGACTAAAGAACAATACAATCTGATTAGATAGTTTGATGGTCTCTAATGAGGTTGGTGCAAGGGTGGGGACCATGCTCTAGTTGGTGAGGAGCCAGTTCAGGTGCCTGATAACAGCAGGTAGACAGAATTGCTGGAGAAATTCAGCGGGTGAGGCAGCATCTATGGAGCGAAGGAAATAGGCAACGTTTCAGGCCGAACCCCTTCTTCAGACTGATGCAGGATGGGGGGGGGGGGGGGGGGGGGGTGGGCAGGAAGAAGAAAGGAAGAGGAGGAGCCAGAGGGCTGAGGGGGAGCTGAGAAGGGGAGGAGACAGCAACGGCTACGGGAAATTGGAGAAATCAATGTTCAGGCCACCGGGATGCAGACTGCCCAAGCGGAATATGAGCTGCTGCTCCTCCAGTGTCCGGTGGTGCTCACTCTGCCAATGGAGGAGGCCCAGGACAGAAAGGTCGGATTCGGAATGGGAGGGGGAGTTGAAGTACAAGAGCCACAGGGAGATCAGGTTGGTTAATGCGGACTGAGCGGAGGTGATAACAACAACTGATTCTTGGGTTGAATGTACCAATGCCGCATTGTAAGCAACAAGGTAATATTGAAGATACTCTTTATGCTGATATCAGTGATCCATTTACTATGAATCTTAACTCCATGAGATGATAAGTGGTCAATTAATCAATTAGTGCCTGTTTTTCCCACAGTAAATTACCAGTCATTATTCTCCATCTGTGAATAGATTTAATTCAAAACTCAATGTAGCGTGGAATTGACTGAAGTGAACTCCTTACTACATTTATTATCTGACCAGTTAAAGTCCTGTTTCAACCTGGCTGCTCAGCTGATGATGATACAACTCGTACTCCTACTGTTCGATGGGATTAGAGAAGTATTTGACTGGCCTACTGAGTACAGAGTTTAGGAAAAGTTCATCGGGAAACCAGAGTATGGTGGCTTATTTATTCCCCAGGATGAATTAAGAAATTCAGTGAGGCAAGATAGAAATGGCCTTATTCTTTTGTAGAATTTAATCGTTTCTCCATTGGCGCGAAATCAAATTCCTGCTGCAGTATTTTAAAATATTTGCCGCATAAAGCATATTCCAATATCTGATTAAAGCCTGCCAAATATCACAATGGTGCAGCTGGTAGAATTGCTGCCTCACAGCGTCAGAGACCCGGGTTCAATCCCGACCTTGGGTTCTGCCTGTGTAGATTTTGCACGTTCTCACTGTGACCGCGTGGATTTCGTCCGTGTGCCTCGGTTTCCTCCCACATCCCAAAGACATGTGGGCTTGTAGGTTAATTGGCCTCTGTAAATAGCTCTTAATGTATCGGGAGGCAAAAATGGGACAATCTAGAACTAGCGTGTACAGATGATCGATGGTCGGTGCTGTGTCTTTCAATCGATTCAATCAATTTCAATTAATTCTGCATTCAAATTTCCAATTCAAATACCTGCGAGAGACAAAAAGAGAGAGGCTTGGTGGTTTAGTGTTTAGGTGCCCCAGACCATGGTGCCGTGCCTATCTCCCGGCAGCAGGCCTGGCTGAGACGGGAAACCCGCCCCAAAGAGGGAAACCGCCGAGCTCTGCCCTGCTCATCCCCGAGGGCCGAAGAGGAGGTGATGGCAGCCGCAAGGAATCAAGTATGCAGAACAGCTGCAGGAGGCAATGCAGTACACCTCCATGGTGGGGTGGGCCCTGCAGCAGTATGGGGCTCGGCTGGATCGAGCGTGTGGACCAGACACATCCCGCAGTGGCCTGCAGTAGTGGAGGACATTAACGGCTATGCCTGGCCAGGCCGACCCTGCAACGTCGCCAGGGCAACGGACCTTCATGGCCAGGTTAAAAACTCTGATCTTATGTCAACTTGCACTTGAAAATGGCACCAAACCTGCCAACTTTGTCACATACTGTCACCTTGTACTATTCCTATACACTTGTAATGAATCTAAGATGTGCTTGTGTATGGCAATGCATCTACTGAACTGTATGCAAAAAAATAATTTCATTGTACCTCAGTACCTGTGACAGTAAAGTATGAAGATAGATACAATACGCTGGAGTAACTCAGCAGGTCAGGCAGCATCTCTGGAGAAAAGGAACAGGTGACGTTTGGGGTCGAGACTCTTCTTCAGACTAAGAATCATGGGTGAGGGGGACAGCAAAGTACCATTGAGCCACATAGCCGAACGAACTGGCAACTTTGGAGAAACATTGTGGTCCAGGGACAAATTTATGTGATGAGAAGTTAACACTGACCAGGTCTTCAGCTCATCCACATAACACTGGCATTGATGGCACTGTGGCAAACCAGTTAGATTAATGATCTAGCGACCCAGAGCCTTGAAGGATGGAAGGTACAAGTCAACTAGCCTAGAAGGCCAGATCAGAAGCATTCGATGAGCCAAGCTTTGCAATACTGCTCCGATCTATCTGTGTTGGTGATTAACCCAATTAATTTCTGCTTTGCAGATCATTAAGGACAGAATATTCACCCACGTGTCACGGAATAAACACATGTGGAATAAACTGCCAGGAGGATTATTTGTGCTCCCGCAATACTCAACCTTTGTAGCAGATTACCCCTTCTACTACTTGGATATGGGTAAGTGTGAAACACCCGTCTGTGCGGCGAGGAATGCTCGCCAAATCTCCTACAGGGATGTATTTTACTGGTCTCAGTCTATCCCAGCACAGTGCCCACTCGTTGTGTCCATCATGTTCCCCATGTTGGGGGAGTCCAGAACCAGGGGCCACAAACAGTTTCAGAATAAGGGGTCCGCCATTTAGAACGGGGACGATGAAATACTTTTTCCTCACAGAGAGTTGTGAGTCTATGGAATTCTCTGCCTCAGAGCGCGGTGGAGGCCGGTTCTCTGGATACTTTTAAGAGAGAGCTAGGTAGGGCTCTTAAAGATAGCGGAGTCAGGGGATATGGGGAGAAGGCAGGAACGGGGCACTGATTGGGGATGATCAGCCATGATCACATTGAATGGAGGTGCTGGCTCGAAGGGCCAAATGGCCTGCTCCTGCGTCTGTTGTCTATTGTCTATTATGGTGCACTAGCTCCCGGTACTAAGCAGTTGTTACTTTGTGGTTGCAGGTTTAACTCCGAAGAAGGAATTTACTGCATTGATCCATGCAGTCTCACCCTTGGTCTCCCAGTCTCAGCCTATCATCAAATTAATCTTGGCACTGGCAAAATCCAAGTACTGTTCACAAGTATGTAAAAGACGCTGCTCGAATGATTATTTTCTTTTGTCTTTGCTCCTTGTTTATTCTGCACCTTCTTGCCTCCTCTTCTCTTTTGTATCACTGAGAGAGCAGAAAGAACACCCGCAGGCATTTCATTGCCGCCTTTATCCGGCTTCAAGCTACAAGTTTGTTTCTCTCTCACACATGCAGCCTCCAAAGAATAGCATGAAAGAAAGACTATCATGTTTTGCAAATTCAGGGCAACACCAAGTACTTTGTTGTAAGAAATATGCCAGCCAATCTTTGGACAAGCTCCTAAAAAATAGCAACATGATAGTATACGTATAAAATAAAAAAGATCTCAACTTTTCATTTTTTTAAATAATAATAAAGTAATCTGGGCCAAGGAATAAATATTACCCAAATACACCAGGAAAAGTCTTCCTGCTTTTTCACAAAATGGTTTTACGTGATCTTTCATAACCTCATAGAATTATACAGCATGGAAACAGCCCCTTCGGCCCAACTTGCCCACACCGACCAACATAAGGTCATAAATGATAGGAGTAGAATTAGGCCATCCGGCTATTCTGCCATTCAATCATGGCTGATCTATCTCTCCCTTCTACCCCCATTTCTCCTGCTTTCTCCCCATCCTCGCGGACACGTGTACTAGTCAAGAATCTATCCATCTCTGCCTTAAAAATATCCACTGACTAGGCCTCCAGAGTCTTCTGTGGCAAAGAATTCCACATGTCCCATCTACACTAGTCCAACCTGCCCACGTTTGGCCCTTATCGCACTAAACCTGTCCTATCCATGTGCCTGATTGTTTCTTAAACGTCGTAATAGTCCCTGCACTCTTGGGGGAGAAGGGGTTTTGTTTCGACATCTGCGACAGAATCCATAGTGGAGCACTCAAAGAAACAGGCTGGATTTTAAACAGAATCATAATTGAAGAACGTTCGTATTTTTTATTCATTGAATGAATGTGACCATTGCAGGCTGGAGCAGGATTTAAATGCCTGCAACTGATTGCCCTTGAGAAGGTTGTGGTGAGCTACCTTCCTGAGGCACTGCATCTTTGAGGTGTGGTTCCACTCACGATGCTCTTAGGGGGAGAGTTGCAGGATTTCAACCCAGCCACGGCGAAAGAATGCCAATATATTTCCAAGTCAGGATGGTGTGTGGCTCGGGTGGGGCAGGGGGAACCACCTGGTGGTGGTGTTGTCATGCCTATGTTACCCTTGTCCATCTGGCTGGAGGAAGTGCTGGGTTTGGAAGGTGCTCACTATGGAATTACAGAGAACTGGTGCTGATGTCCACCCACTGTTGGAGTAGGAAGACAAGGGGAGCAATCGGACCCACCCAGTTTCTCAATGTTTCCAACGCATGGAAAATCCAGTGGGTCAACTCAGAAAACGTCCTCCTCAGTCTCACAGCTAGGAAGGGAAACGAGGTGGGAGTGAATGAACATGGTGACAGGTGAGAAATGATATCCAGGACGGGAGGAGTTGATAGAAACATAGAAACATAGAAAATAGGTGCAGGAGGAGGCCATTCGGCCCTTCGAGCCAGGGATCAATCTCGTGAACCTACGCTGCACTGCCTCAATCACAAGGCTGTCCTTCCTCAAATTAAGTGACTTAAACTGTACACAATACTCCAGATGTGGTCTTACCAGAGCCCTATACAACTGCATTCTTTAGAGGCTACATGTGTGAGAGAGAAACAAACTTTACTCCTGTACTGAAATCCTCTTGTTACGATGTGATGCACAAAGAGACACCATTATACTTACCAATATTGAGACCTCACCTGAAGTATTGTGTACAGATTTGGTCTCCTTACTGACTAAAGGATAAACTTGCTATTAGATGGAATGCAACAAATATTCACCACCCTGATTCCTATGATGCAATCTGAAGAAGGCATCCAACCTGAAACGTCAACTATTCTTTTTCTTTGGAAATGCTGCCTGACCCACTGAGTTGCCCTAGTATTTTGTGTTCACCTCTACATTATTTTGCTTGTGTCCAGCTGGGTTGAATATTCAATGTTAGAGCTACAAATGTAAAGAAATCCCAAATCACTTCCATCTCCCCATGAAGTAATCTCTTTTTTTGATCCTAGATAATTGTCTTGTGGAACTGTGACAAACCGTTAGTCCCCAAGAATAAATGGCCCTCAACGAGAATGCCTCTGATAGTTATAAAGGGAGGTCGTAAGGTAAGATTTTTCATTTGGGGGCAACTTATAATCAGAATGTAATAATGTTCTGATAATCTAGTGCCATTGGGACTTTGGCCGTGCCAGATCAGCAGGTAGAGTCATATAGAGTCAGACAGCACAGAACCAACACACTGGATAGCCACCAAGTGGTCACAGGAGCGGAAGGCAACCTCATCTCCATTACACAGCTACATCTCTTCACCCTGTCCAGAGTCTGACCTCCCCAGAGGAGCATGGGTGAAGCTCAACAGACATGGTACAGGAGTTGGGCGTTTCAATGCCAGCGTGTGGAGACGGGGGCTCCCTCCGCCAGAGCCCAGCCTGTGAACGTGGAGCAGAACAACAGACAGCCAACCATGTCATCTCTGGGTGCCCGCTCTACCACCCACCAAATGGAGCTCAGGGCCTGGCAGACATTGACGCCAACAGAGACAACAACCTGGCTGCTCAACGCCCGGCTTGAGATCTAACTATTCCTTTGGTTTATGTTTCATTCGCAAGAAGAGAAGAAGAAGACAGCACAGAAACAGGCTCTTCAACCCGACTCATCCATGCTGAAATGTTCTGGATTATTAGATATTATTCAATATTACTATGCAAACAGACTTTTATATCACTATTCTCATGTTACACAGTGGTAGCAGTTTTTCCAGTGAACCAAGTGAGTTTAAAGGAAATAGGAAATATGCAATTAGTCCAGACCTCACTCACAGTCCAGAACCGTAGCTCACACTGTGTGTGGCTCTAGCCAGGTGCAAAACCATCAGCATGTCTCAAAAGCCTGCCAGATTTTCAGAGTTTTTTGATGCTAATATGGTAGCACATGAAGTAAACCAAACTGATCCTCACCTCTTCAAACAATCGCAGCATGTTGCAGGCTAGAGATAGAACTGTGAACTCCAACTGTGCCGTCCTAGTGTGTTGAAGGAAAGCATGGAGACCAGTGTGTGCCGAAGAGAGCAGAGGCTCAGAGCCTGGTCAAATCTACAGGAGCACCGCACACATCACCTGGCAGGCCGGATGCCCGCCCATCAAGATCTCCAAATACGCAGAGAGCAGCTTTTCAGAGCTTTATTATGCTTTAAAATAGGCATAATTTTTAGCACACATTATCCGGAGGGTGCAGCGGTAGAGTTGCTGCCTTACAGCGCCAGTGACCTGGGTTCGATCCTGACTACGGGTGCTGTCTGTATGGAGTTTGTACACTCTCTCCGTGTCCTGCGTGGGTTTTCTCTGGGATCCATGGTTTCTTCCCACTCTCTAAAGCTTTGTAGGTTAATTGGCTTCGTATAATTGTAAAATTGTCCCTAATGTGTGTAGGATGGTGTTGAATGTGCGGGGATCGCTGGTCGGTGTGGACTCGGTGGGCCAAAGGGCCTGAATCCGCACTGTATCTCTAAGCTAACACTAACCGAAAAGTTAAAATTGAAAATATCAAATCCTGTCCGTTCTGAAGAGGATTATTGCTGTTATTATCTCTTGAAGACTTGCTAAAGAAATAACTACCCGCATTTAGTTGTATGTACTTCGGCACTGAATTCAAAGCAATTCAGCAATAAGCAGCACAAAGGCTTAAATAATTAAGAACAGCAAACACTAATGAACAAGCATCATTGAGATTGGAAAAAGCTTCCTTCTTACAAAGTAGTGATTCACTGGAAGCAGTTTCCATCCAAAGCGTTGTGTCAATTAACACCTTTTAAAAGAGCAGGATGAATATTTGATTAGGAGTGGATACTTGATTACAATCTTTGTGGTTCCAAATTGAATCCATGGATCAGTTTGGAAACACAAGATTTTGATCACTTGTTTTCCAGAGGGAGGTCTCTGCAGCTCCCAATGCAACTGAATCTTTCACTTCGCCATCGGTAAAATTCTACTCCTTTAAGCTGGAGAGGGTGCAGAAATTATTTATGCCAGTGTTGCCAGTTCCTGGGTGTACACATTGAATTTAAAGCATGGAAATAGGCCTTTCACCCACCAATCACCCATTCACACTGGTTCTACGTTCTCGAAGGGGGTCAGAGGTTGTGGGGAGGAGGCAGGAGCATGGAGTTAGGAGGGAGAGATAGATCAGCCACGATTGAATGGCAGAGTAGACTTGATGGACCAAATGGCCTAATTCTATTCCTATCACTTATGATCTTGTGAGCTCACTTTCTCATTCACTCCATGCACAATTTCCAGAGGCCAATTACCCTGCATGCCCACACGTCTTTGGGATGTGGGAAGAAACCGGAACATTCTGAGGATGGTCAAGACGAGGAAGGTGCAAACACCATCTCTGATAATCTAACCTGAGGCCAGCACATTGATGCCATCCTAATCTTTGACATCCAAGACCAGTGCTCCATGTGGCCATGTCCCCTTTGTTTCTCTACCAGCTGACATTCGCCCAGTCCCCACCTCACCTGGCCAGTGGCCACATGAGTTGCTGGTCTAACTTCACACAAATAAAAAAACTGAAAAGTGTGGCGTGCAAAAGTATTCAGCCCCCTTTACTCTGATACCCCTAAATAAAATCCAGTGAAACCAATTGCCTCCAGAAGTCACCTAATTAGTAAATAGAGTCCACTTGTGTGGAATCTAATCTCAGTATAAATACAGCTGTTCTGTGAAGGCCTCAGAGGTTTGTTAGAGAACATTAGTGAACAAACAGCATAATGAAGCCCAAGGAACACACCAGACAGGTCAGGGATAAAGTTGTGGAGAAGTTTGTTTTTTTTGGGGTTTTTTTTTTTTAAATTTCACAGCAATTTGCATACATACAATGATAACAGACAGTAATAGTCAGGACATAATTGTGCAACAGTATGTAAGCGACCCTCAAAGCCCTTACCCTTACCCCCCCTCAATCCACTCGAATCAGGTCAGAGCCAAACGGGGACAAATAATACTCACATACGTACACATCCACACAAATATGATAAGATAAACAAAACAAAATGTACAAAAAAAAACAAAATAAAAGGTGGGGGGGGGGGTTGAGGTGATGAGCAGAGCAGTGATAGAAGGCACTCAGTCCTCTTCCGAGTCCGGAAACAAGTTGAGAGAGTTAACAAGTTCCAGGAAAGGGTTCCATGTATCTAGGAATGTCTTGGTAGAGCCTTTGAGAGAAAATCTAAGTTTTTCAAGCTTTAAATTGTAGAGCACCTCCTTGATCCAGCGGGCGTGTGTCGGGGGACAGGTAAGCCTCCAGGTAAGTAAGATCAGTCTCCGGGCTAACAAGGTTGTAAAAGCCAGGACCCGTTTCAACGCAACAGAGAGGATGGTGTTGGGAGGAGTACCCAAAATAGCTGACAGTGGGTTTGGAGGAATAGTCTGGCTATAGGCTCTGCTTATCACGTCGAAAGCACTCCTCCAAAAGGCTGCCAGCTTAGGGCAAGACCAAAACATATGGCTATGGTTGGCAGGGATTTGATTACATCTGTTGCAGTTGTCCTTGACAGCAGGGTATATTCTAGATAATCTTGCATTTGTGTAGTGGACTTTGTGAAGGACTTTGCATTAGATTAGGCCATGACGGGCACATATGGAGGAAGGATGGATCAAATCCAAGGCAGAGTCCCATTGCTGGTCTGTTAGTTTCATATTCAGCTCGCCCTCCCATGCAGCTTTTAATGAGGTATGAGGATTCAATATTACCGACCCTAACAAGTTATACAAAAATGAGATGCATTTCTTCCGGTTGGGATTTAGAGCTAGGATGGAATCGGTCAGGGTTTCAGGGGGGCGATTTGGGAAGTGAGGGAATGTCTTCTTCACAAAATCCCTAATCTGGAAAAAACGGAAAAGGTGGGAGTTTGGGAGGCTGTGGTTGGACCAAAGCTCCGCAAAGGACGAAAAAAGGCCATCCTTGTATAGGTTTTTGATACTACTGATATCATTACTGTGCCAGGTTTTGAATGTGGAGTCTGTACTTGAAGGTTTAAAGATGTGATTTTTAAGCAGTGGGGTCAAGATGGAAGGGCCTTGTAAACCAAAATTTTTCCTGAGTTGACTCCATATCTTGAGCGAGAGGGAAGCAATTGGGCCTGCACCCGCAGATGCTGTAGAAATGTGGAGTTTGGAGCATAGAACAGACCGCAACGGGAGATGTGAACTTGCTTTTTCCATGTGTACCCAGGTCGGTAGGTGGTCGCAATACAGGATTTTTTGCAAGTTAGCTGCCCAATAGTATCGCCTAAAGCCAGGAAGTGCCAAACTGCCGTCACTCTTAGGAGACTGTAGTATCGTCTTTCGAATTCTAGCCAGTTTGCTACCCCATAAAAATTTAGATATTCTCCTTTCTAATTTATCAAAAAAAGATTTAGTAATAAGTATAGGGACGTGCTGGAAAAGATACAGGAATTTGGGTAGGACGACCATCTTGACCAGATTTATCCGGGCCACGGGGGATAATGGTAAAACTGACCAGCGGTCAAAGTCTCTTTCAGCTTTCTCAACCAGAGGCAGGAAGTTTATGCGGAACATGTCAGATATAGGTGTTGTAATAAAAACGCTGATGTAGCGAAACCCGTCCTCCGCCCATTTAAACGAGGTTAAAAAGCGAGAGAGCTGCTTAGCCAATGAGTTAATCAGTAATAGCTCACTTTTTTGGTAGTTAAATTTATAACCAGAGTACGCCCCGAACGGTACTTAAATATTCGTAATCACAGGGAGAGAGCTGACTGGATTCGAGATGTACAGAAGCAGGTCATCCGCATACAAAGTTGTGGAGAAGTTTAAAAGCAGGGATAGGTTATAACAAAATACCCCAAGCTTTGAATATCTCACGGAGCACTGTTCAATACATCATCCGAAAATGGAAAGAGTATGGCACAACTGCAAACCTACCAAGACATGGCCGTCCACCTAAACTGACAGGCCGGGCAAAGAGAGCATTGGTCAGACTTTTCAGTTTTTTATTTGTAATAAAATTTGGAAACCATGTATCATTTTCCTTCCACTTCACAATTATGCACCACTTTGTGTTGGTCTATCACATAAAATCCCAATAAAAGACATTTACGTTTGTGGTTGTAATGTGACAAAATGTGGAAAAGTTCAAGGGGTATGAAAACTTTTGCAAGCCACTGTAGCTGTCTGTTTTGGAAGGACTTGCACGCTCTGCCTCTGCAGAGGTCCGTGGGAGGGAGTTGCATTTTCCAGCCTCCTTCATGAATAAAGAAACATTTCCTAACATCATTACTGGACTGCTGGAGCAGATATCAGCATTTACATTATCGCAATCCTCCATTATCTTGAAATAATTTGGATTACAAACTTGAAATGAAATAATTCTACGGCTGCGGAGAAACGACAGAGCCAGCTGAACTAATTTGACACAGCTCCAAAGGCTTAGGCACAGGCATGGGGTTTCAAATAATGTCTCAAGCCAGCTCCTAACGTAACCTTCACTGCAACAGCAGAAAGAAAGCCCTAACATTTACAATCTCTCCCCGTAGCTGTAACTATTCATTCCTGTTGATGTTCACAAATGTGCTTAACCTTTTCCCCCACTCCTTTTAAATCTCTCCCTGTAATGGAACAAATTGCTTCTGGTCTTAAGAAAGAACAAGCATTTTCTTGTTCTCTGTTTTTCATGTCATTCGTAAGTGTTTGGTTTTATAATTCATTGGGTGATTGGATTCTGGTAATTGCTGTAATCATATTGCAACACATAAAATATACATTAACTGCATACATTAATAATATTTGGTTATGAATAAATTAATGAACATTCCAGCTGCCGTGCGATTAATATTTCCCTACAGAGTACCAGATAATACCTAATATCACTTTCTTAATATCACATCAGTGAAAGTTCTTTTATATGACAAGACAGCCACGAGGATTGGATTGCCAGAGATTCACTTGAGTTCCGTTTGCCACACCTCTGCTTCCACACCAGTTGCCCTGGGATCGCTTTTATTCTCATCTATTACTTACACTACATTTCTTTGCAGCGAGCCAAGTGGCATCACCTACCCATTTGCTCCTTCCGTGCTGCTTTAGATGTGATCCATTTTCCCACACGTCGACTCTGAGGAACCAATGGATCAATCAACGTACTACATCCCAAAATGTCACCAATCCATGTCCTCTAGTTTGTACATTCTCCCTGTGACCACGGGGATTGAGTGGACAAGGAGGGGATGTCTCCACCAGTGGGAGGGTCTAGGACCAGAGGCCATAGCCTCAGAATAAAAGGACGTACCTTAGAGATGATAAGGAATTTCGTTAATCAGAGGGTGGTGAATCTGTGGAATTCATTGCCACCAGAAGGCAGTGGTGGCCAAGCCAATGGATATTTTTAAGGCGGAGATTGAGAGTCTTGATTGGTTCAGGTGTCAGGGGTTATGGGGAGCAGGCAGGAGGATGGGTTTGAGAGGTAAAGATAGATCCGCCATGATTGAATGGTGGAGTAGACTTGATGGGCCGAATAGCCTAAGACTGCTCCTATAACTTATGAACGTATGAAGACTATGTATGCAGATGAAGGAAATAGATTGGAAGCTTATATGGAGTATAAAGCCAGCGTAAACTAGTTGGCATAAACATCTTATCACTTTGATATAAATTCTACATGTTGCAGCTTCAAACCCCTGTCCCACTGTACGAGTTTATTCCAAGAGTTCTCCCGAGTTTGCCCTGATTCGAACTCGGAGATTTACGGTAATGGCCGCTCGTCGGTACTCGGGGCTCTCGTGGACATTTTTCAACATGATGAAAAATCTTCACGAGTCTTCCCGTGCTTACCTGCCGTTAGCGAGTCTTCCCGAGTACCTGCCGTTAGCGTTACGAGCCGCTAAGAGATGTCCCCGAGCTCCGACGTACCCGCTACGTTCATTCTCCGTGCTCACCCCGAGTTTGAATTTTTTTCAACTTGGGAGAGCTCTTGGAATTAACTCGTATGGTGGGACAGGGCTATTACAATATGATTATATCTTTTGTATTTTGTATGCAGCTTATGTTTCTTGAATGAATCTGGTTAAAGTTAACATATCTTACGCACACGTGGACATTATATTACTTGTGTGTGTGTACATATACTTTCGCCCTTGTATCCAAGAAATAAACTAAACTAGACATAGAGTCATACAGCATGGAAACAGGCCATTTCAACCCAATCTGTTCATGCCGACTAAGATGCCCTATCTAAGGTCATAAGGTCATAAGTGATAGGAGTAGAATTAGGCCATTCGGCCCATCAAGTCAACGCCATTCAACCATGACTGATCTAGCTCTCCCTCCTAACCCCATTCTCCTGCCTTCTCCCCACACCTCTGACACCTGCACTAATCAAAAATCCATCTATCTCTGCCTTAAAACTATCCACTGACTTGGCCTCTACACCCTTCTGTGGCAAAGAATTCCACAGATTCACCACCCTCTGATTAAAGATCAATCTAAGAGATTGAGTACACAGAGACTGGTGAGGCTCTGGAATTCTCTGCCACGGAAGGTAGTTGAGGCCAGTTCATTGGCTATATTCAAGAGGGAGTTGGATGTGGCTCTTGTGGCTAAAGGGATCAGGGGGTATGGAGAGAAGGCAGGTATGGGATACTGAGTTGGATGATCAACCTTGATCATGTTGAATGGCGATGCAGGCTCGAAGGGCCTAATCCTGCACCTATTTTTCTATGTTTCTAAGCTACTCCCATTTGGTCTAAATTAACACAGCTCAAGCAGAATCTCCTTGTACCTACCTAAAACAGACTGTGTACTTCCAGGCTATAGGCAATCTGTTTGTATTCTAAATATAATGCATTGATAGCCTACTTATAGTGTGTAGTAGCCTCTGGGGCATAGGCATAAACTGTGCACAGACCATGCAGTGGGTGGTGTTTACAGACTGCAGTTTCAATGTAAAATATATTTAGATATTGTGTCACCTATATTTGCATGTGGCATTGGTATTACGTTTCTTGGTTAAACATTTAGCTTGTGTGTTTGTTAACATGTAGCTAGCTCAGTCCTGAATATGAAGTTAGTTATTGTCCTATAGCATAGGTCTGTATAGGTAGTTTAGATAATACTTTGGCACTGGGCTTGGTTTTTTGGTTGAGCGTTTGCCCTGGTGCCAGAACACAAGTACCTTTGTGTTTTAATATCAATGCGGTGAGAACAGGAAATACGTTTTGTCTGAATATAAAATGAAGGTCTTTGTGCAAAGAAATCTAGGTTAATGCTGGCCAAGAGCCTTTGGGTGGGAGTTAAAAATAGTTTGTGCCAATGACAAGGTTATTCTTTAAATGTACTTTAATAGTTTGATGGGTGCGGTTTGGTAAAGGGACTATTTACATGACATAATTGAACTCAATGGGAATGGGAGGGAGGGGGAGTGCAGCAGAGGGCATGGTGAAGGTTCCCTGGATCTCCATGCCTTACAACAGGGGGTTCCAAACCTTTTTCGTCCCGTAAACCCCTGACAACTTTAATAACACTTAACAATGTTATTTCACTTATTTATGAGCAACTAATGATGAACAGATACCGGCATACTGGAACCAAACACAGTCAGTCAGTCAATGAGAAAAATATGTACAAATTCAGAATCAACAAATTTCCCCCCTGGGTAGGTGAAGTTTACCCCAGGGTAAATGTACCCCAGGTTGGGAACCCTTGCCTTACATTGACTATAGCTAATCTACAATTGCCTTGATCTCCATGATGAACCTTGTGTTTTAATGAGGCAATGGCTTTGCTCCTGACGAGGGTGCCTTCTCTCATTGAGCATCTTCCTAGTGGTTATAATCCCATTGCCAGGAGGATCCAGCCACACACCATACCCATCGTCTATTGTTCAAACCATGCCCCCGCCTCATCCACTAGGAGAGCAGAACCTTTGTTTATACCAAGAGAGCCTTTTCCCCGTAACCAATATCTTTACAAGAACAAGGGACGGCACGGTGGCGTAGCGGTAGGGTTGCTGCCTTACAGCATTGCAGAGCCACATTCGATCCCGACTAAGCTTGTACGTTCTCCCCGCGACCGCGTGGGTTTTCTCCGAGACCTTCGGTTTCCTCCCACACTCCACAGACGTGCAGGTTTGTAGGTTAATTGGCTTGGTATAAATGTAAAATTGTCCCTAGTGTGTGTAGGATAGTGTTAATGTGCAGGGATCGCTGGTTGATGCGGACCCGGTGGGCCGAAGGGCCTGTTTCCACGCTGTTTTTCGAAACTAAACTGAACTAATCTCATCCACCTTTAAAGCAGAATCTTTGCTATACCAAGACAGCCCCAATATGTTTACAATAAATAGAGGTATTGAAATAATTTATTTTTGACACATCGTTTCAATGCAACATTTGCACCATGATGATGGAAATTTCTCGTTACATCTTATCTATTCTGGGGCATTGCTGGAGGGAAAGCGCTCCAGAGGGCCCAGAAGAAAGCGCTCAGAGGAAAGCGCTTCAGAGGGCCATTGACAACGCCCAGAGGATTGTCGGCTGCTGTCTCCTTACCTTGGAGGACTTACACAGTTCCCGCTGCATCAAAAAATCCCAGAATATTATAAAGGACATTTCCCACCCTCAAACACTCCCTGTTTGAACTGTTGCCGTCAGGCAGACGGTACAGATCTACAAGGACAAACAGACTAAAACAGTTTTTACCCCACTGCTATAAAGGCACTAAATGTAGCCGCCAAGGAACGCGGGGACTAAGGGACTGTGGTTGGTACACTGTGAAATCGACAGAAGGATGTTGGGTGTTTATGCGTGTTATTTTCATATTTCATATTTATTTTAGTTGTTTATCTTTTTAATATTTTACTTTGTATGTATCGTTAGCTTTTATGGTTTGAATGGTACACTGACTGGTTGACATTTTAAAATTTTGTTGTACATGGTTCATGTTACAATGACAATAAAGAAACTATTCTATTCTAATAGTCATAAGGGCCAATGCAATTCTGTTGCCAAAAAAGTTGGTATTGGTGATTCTCGCTTCTCCTCCTGCCTGGAGTTCAGTTGTTATACATTCAAGTGTGTATTGTTCTGGGCAGTACAGGCATGGAACATTTAGGACATTACTATATTTGGTTGATGGGAAATAAAGACATCAGGAAGATTCTAGTTTCTGATTACTGCCCTGGTCTGCCAGAATCCATGAACAACAGGTACACATTGGATTGGTTCCACCAATTGCTATTTCTATCAGCTTCTGGTACTTTGTGAAGCCAGGCATTAATCAATAGCCAGGATAGGGGGGAATATCTGATGGGATAGGAGGTATCGGATCGGGGAGAATAACCATATTCTGCCCCAGGGAAGAATCGACAATAAGTTAAGCTTATATCCTTATAAACTTAGGCTTATATTGGGGCGGCACGGTGGGGCAGCGGGAGAGTTGCTGCCTTACAGCGCCAGAGACCCGGGTTAGATCCTGACAATGAGTGCTTGCCTGTACGGAGTTTATACATTCTCACCGTGTCCAGCTTGGGGTTTTTCCGGGATGTCCGATTTCCTCCCACACTCCAAAGACGTACAGGTTTGTAGGTTAATTGGCTTGGGTATAATTGTAAATTGTCCCTGGCGGGTGTAGGATAGTGTTAGTGTACGGGGATCACTGGTCGGCGCACCAGCGCCTCAGCTTGGCGCCAACCCGGAGCATGCGCCCTTTTTAGGGCGGGCACCTAGGAATGTCGAACCCGGAATGGCATCACCCTGCTGCAGACTTCTGCTGCCTCAAAAATGCAAGAAGAAGAAGAAGTTCGGCAGAGACTTGGTGGGCTGAAGGGTCTGTTCCATACTATATCTCTAAACTACACTAAACCCAATTTTCTCTTTTTTCTATTCCACTGGCATTGGTTTATTTTTAGCACATGTACTGAGATATAGTGAAAAACCTTACTCTCTAAGCAAGATAGGATAATCTCTTCCGAAATGGCATTCCCCTTACGTAACTGCATGGGAACACGAATGGAATGATTTTGGTGATGGTGACCCCTGTACTAATTCTTCTGCCCCTCCATTTCCAGACCATGAGCAGCCGCTTCTTTCCTTACGACATCATAACGACCGATGCCGTGCTGAGTCTGGACGAGGACACCGTACTCTCGACCAACGAGGTAGGCAAAGGTTTCAGTGTTGTAGATCACCTCGGAATACCCAGGGAGGAACTTCAGCTGCTGGATTAAACCAAGGGCAGATACAAAAAGCTGGAGTAACTCAGCGGGTCAGGCAGCATCTCTGGAGAAAAGGAGTAGGCGATGTTTCGGGTCGAGACTCTTCTTCAGACGTCTGTATTTGAAGAAGGGTCTCGACCCGAAACGTTGCCTATTCCCTGTCTCCGGAGATGCTGCCTGACCCGCTGAGTTGTGTCTGACCTAGAACAAGTCTTGGAAATGATGAATAATGTTGCAAACTGTTTCCGAAGAGATTATGGGTAAATGCAACCCATGGGTTTTAAATAATTAACATGTGAACTAAGAACCATTCCACCTTTTATTCTCTTGTATCTCCATCTCACTCAGTCTCATTCTTTGCTCTCTAGCTGGCAAAATACTTCACTGTCCAACATGCCTCCAGAATTGGGGATAGTTAAACTGTGAGCCAATTCCAGTCCCAGAAAGTTCATTCTGACAAACCATATTTGGATCTTAAATTGACTGAGATTTAAGAATGTTAGACCCATATTTGGATCTTTAATCTTAGATTATTGGCACCATGGAATGGGACTGAACTTTACATATCATCCCTGATATTTTGTAAAATGAAAAAAAATGATCATCTTTGGGCCTTGGGGAGTACAAAGATTCAGCGCAAAACTGTATATATATGTGGAATGAGTTGGCACACACTCTCATGATACAATGGAGGTGAGGGAGTGGATGAACTGAATGTAAAGATTTGCATTATTTGAATTTGTTGTGTATTTTTCCGAAGGTGATTCTTGAATGAGTCACTGTTCAGCGTGTAGTCTTTGGGACAGGATAGTAATCCTGCATCAGAATGATAGGATAGAACTTTACAATTGAATTTTGACCTCCAGCAAACAGCAGGTGTCATCAGTCCCTGTCTGCAGAAGGGTCTCGACCCGTAACTTCACCAATTCCTTTTCTCCAGAGAAGCTGCCTGGCCCGCTGAGTTACTCCAGCCTTTTGTGCCTGTCTTAGGTGTTATTGTATCTGTCATTGTTGGGCTATTAATGCTATCACCAAGATGCAAATGATTGAGTGGCTGGACAACCAGATAAGCAAGAAAGGTAAAATATCATCCTAGCATTGAGGAACTTAGCAGGAGATGCATTTCTTCCAAGGGTCATTCAACAATGGATAAAATGGTAAAAACCTGATAGTATTAAAATTCATTTCAAGGCACAGCACTGTCGGCATTTGTCATTTGAGAAAAACGATCCTAACCTAAATTGCATTTGTAAATGAAATAGAAGCTCAGGTGGCAGGGTGGTACAGCTACTGCACAGCGCCAGAGACCCGGGTTTGATCTTGACCACGGGTGCTATCTGTACGGAGTTTTATGTTCTCCCCATGACCTGCGTGGGTTTTTTTCCAAGGTCTTCGGTTTCCTCCCACAATCCAAAGACGTACTGGTGTGTAGGCTAATTGGCTTGGTATAAATGTATAAATGTAAAAAATGTCCGTAATGTGTGTTTGGGTAGTGTTAATGCGCCGGGATCGCTGGCCGGTGGGCCGAAGGGCCTGTTTCCATGTGGTATCTCTAAACTAAAGTGTAGTTTAAGAAACATAAACTTCTCTAATGCAGCTAGCATGGAGGTCCTTCCACTGCTGGACTTTGAGCGGCAGAGTCCAGTGGGGACTCCCCTCAAACAAGGGAAGGATGTCACACCAAGGTGGACACGAGTGGCAAGACTGTTTTAAAAAGGTAGATGCGAACACTACTGAAAACATCACTATTGAATATACAGACACTGAGAATACGTGAACAGTTTTTTTTGTTGCAGTTTTATCTATATTACCAATCTTCTTCTTTCGTGTCCACCTTCCATGTTTCAAATGTCGACATCGCTGTCATCGTCTGTCGTGAAAAGGACGCAGGCTTCCGGTGACAATCAGTGGGAGCCATCACCTGTTGCAATAGATGATGGTGGAGGCAGAATTAGCTCGGGATCCTTCCAGGTCCCAGCCCCGCGACGAGGATGCTTCTGCTATAGGCCCATAATACCAATAACTATAGCAACAATAACACTGTGCAATAAACAACAAAAGTGCAATACAATAAACTAAGATTACAAAGTCATCAATATAGATTGTAAGCAGTTAAGGCCGCAGCATTGACCTGTATGGCAGCCCACTAGTTACTTAAAGGCACAGTTATCTCAATTGTGTTTTGTTTGGTTAGCTACGCTTCTATCGGTACCAATATCTAACCCCCAAGCTCCTGCTCCCTTAAGTTGCCCCAAATTCCCTTGACAAAAGATGTTTTGTATTCAGTGGAAGATACACAGGTTTCAACTTAACAACTCGTTTCTAAGATCACAACTCCATTAACGCAGTACTCCTGGGTACGGCATTCACCGCGTCGCAGTGTGCAGCGTCTGGGAGAGTTTCTTGGGTCAGCAGTCGGCTGCTTCTGATTGCCTGAGCAATTATCCGCAAGGCGGGCAGGCTGTTGCACATGAGTGGTTTTCCACAATATGTTTACTTTTATAATTCCTCAGAGAGTGTGTTATCATCCACTGCAATACTCCGGTAGGCTTTCCGCTCAGGGGTTCGTCTTTGCAATGCAATCATTCAAATTGAAATATCATCATTTCACTTAATACAAATTTTAGCATGAATGAACAGAATCAATTCACATTAGAGTTCCACTTTGCGTGACTCAGCACCTGTCAACATGGGAGCGGAAAAGTCATTTGCAGTCTTCACAAAACTTGGTGAGAGACGTTTGGGGCGTCGATCGTCTTAGTTTTCTGAGGAAGTAGAGGCACTGGTGTGTGTGCCTTCTTGGCCACTGTATGGATGTGGTCGGATCAGGTCAAATTGTTGGTGATGTTAACACAGCCAGGAACTTGAAGCTCTCAATGAATTCTGACCATGGACAAACAGTATCTCACATTGTGTGGGGACAGACACAAAATGCTGGTGTAACAGCGGGACAGGCTGCATCTCTGGATAGAAAGAATGGGTGACGTTTCGTGTCGAGACACTTCGAAGATACAGGAGGTTGAATACCCAGATGTCCACTCATCAGAACAGCTCCTTCTCCATGGCTATCTGACTCCAGAACCAGTTACCTCTTTCAAGTCTGAAGAAGGGTTTTGATCCGAAAGGTCACCCATTCCTTTTATCCAGAGATGCTGCCTGTCCCGCTGGGTTACTCCAGCATTTTTTGTCTACAGCATTTAAACCAGCATCTGCAGTTCCTTCCTACACATTAACTGGGGAGCTGCATAAGGGCGGCATTGTGGCTCAGCTGACGGGCAGTTTTACAGGTGGGTATCTTGCTTCCTGCCAGCAGTGGGTAGATTGGTTTGGATTGCTCCAATTTCAGCTTTGACGACAAGACGCTGGCTGCTGTGATTCCCCGTTATTCAAACCAGAGGTCCCAGGCTCATCCTCCAGTTCCTACTTAGGTTGGCAGATCTCAGCTGGGCAAGCAGTAAGACCTCTGGAAATGGACAATGCATGTTAGATAGGAATGAAATAACTGGAGTTTCTGCTGCTGTACTTTGTATTGGACCCCTTCATCTCTGACCCCTCTCACCCTGACCACAAACACTTTGAATCACTTCCCCCTAGAAGGCTACTCCGGATTGTCAAAGCTGCCACAGCCAGACATAAAAACAGCTTTTATCACGAGTATACACAAAAGGCTGGAGAAACTCAGCGGGTGCAGCATGCATCAGCGGGTGCATTCAGACGTCTCGACCCGAAACGTCGCCTATCTCCTTCTCTCCTTAGATGCTGCTGCACTCGCTGAGTTTCTCCAGCCTTTTGTGTACCCTTTTATCACGAGTAGTTGCTCAACAGCCAAAAATCTGTAGCCTCCCTTTGATCTGGTATTTTGTTGGGTCACATGCTTGATCAATGGTGCTTTATCGTTAATGTTTTATTATTATTAATGTTTAGTGTTTTCTGAGTAATTTGTAACTGTCACTGTATGTCATGTTGTTACTTGTGGGTGGTGCACCAAGGCAAATTCCTTGTATGTGAATACTTGGCCAATAAACTTAATTACTTACTTACTTATCTGTCAACATGATAGGCACAACAGTGATACCACCTCAGTAGAATAATTAGGATTAAAACCAGTGATTTAATAATTTACTAGTGGATTAGTTACAAGCGTACCTCCTCATGCAGAAGAGATAATCGGCTCGCTGGACGTTTAACATGGCCATGACTTGTCGCAAAGCCAACTTGATGAGCCGATGCCTTTGTTCCCTGTCTAGGTGGACTTTGCGTTCATCGTGTGGTGCAGCTTTCCTGATCGGATCGTGGGTTACCCGGCCCGCAGTCACTTTTGGGACAGCAACAAGGGATTGTGGGGATACACATCGAAGTGGACCAATGAGTACTCCATGGTTTTAACTGGAGCAGCATTTTACCACAGGTAAACAACGCAAGAGATCGTGGATTCTGAGACGTACTGGAACTCCGCGCTTCCAGGGTGTCGGGGGTTATGGGGCAAAGGCAGGAGAATGGGGTTGAGAGGGAAAGGTAGATCAGCCATGATTGAACGGCGGAGTCGACTTGATGGGCCAATAGGTCTAATTCTGCTCCTAGAACTTATAGACTTCCAATCTGACCCACTTGATTCTCCACCAACACTCCAATCCCACTCTCTCCCCCTCTTTATTCCACGTCTCTGCTCTCCTCCATCCACATCCCCTTTGTTCACCCCACTTTCCCCCCTTCTTACCCCCTGTCCATCTTCTCCCACTCTCTTGTGACTTGTGATGAAATTGTCACAAAGAAAAAGCTGACACTAAGGTATTGTAAGAAGCTGATGCATGCGATTTACTCCAGTAATGATTCTAATGTTTGCAACTGACTCCCGACTACGGGTGCTGTCTGTACGGAGCTTGCGTGACCATCCTGGGACTGCTAGGGTTTTATATCTGTTTCCCCCCACGTTCCAAATATGCAGGTTTGCAGAATAATTGGTTTCTGTGAATTGCCCCTGGTGTGTTGGATAGAGCTAGTGTACGTGACACTGGTCGGCATGGACTAGGTGGGCCGAAGGGCCTGTTTCCACTCTGCATTTCTAAACTGAACGTTTGGAGGTTGGTGGGGAGTTGATGGGACCATTTTTGTTTCGATGTGTGGCCCTAATGAACCTTATTTGTAGCCAAACCCATGAGGTTCAGGGAAGAACATAGTGAAATTCCAACTGCAAATTGTTAGTATTTGAATGAGTATTTTATCTCAGTCCATAGAACCAGTTTACAGCTTCGTCATAGAACTCCTTGCTTCCTCAAGCATGCTGGTCAATATTTAGTTGACGTGATTTATCTTCATTCCAAGTGTAGGCTGAAGATCACTGCAGGACAATGCACTTACTCTAATTTGAATTGGCTAATAAAATGTCATTTTACATCCATTTAAGCAGGCAGGTGAGCACCAGTTTAGGTCATTGGCAGGAAATGTGATGTTAAAAACTTGAATAAAACATTGGTGAGGCTACAATTAGTCTACTATGCACTGCGGTAGCCTCCCTATTATATTAGATATAAAGGCAGTGAAGTAGAAGAAAAAGAGATTTAGAAGATTAATACTAGAACGTGACACCGTATCACCATCAGAAAAGATTCAACAGGCTGTGGTTTAGTTCAGTTTGGTGATACAGTGAGGAAACAGGCCCTTCGGCCCACCTAGTCCCTACCGACCAGCGATCCCCGCACACCAACACCATCCTACACACACTAGGGACAATTTACATTTATACCAAGCTGATTAACCTACAAACCTGTACGTCTTTGGAGTGTGGGAGGAAAAGGAAGATCTCGTAGAAAACCCAAGCAGATCACGGGAGAATGTACAAACTCTGTACAGACAGCGCCCGCAGTCAGGATCGAACCTGGATCTCTGGCGTTGTAAGGCTGTAGCTCGACCGCCACTCCACCGTGTCGCCCCTAAAAACGTAGAGTAAACAAGATATATTTTAATGATAAATACAACAATAAATACAAGTGCAAAACAGAAGAATGGTGCAAAAAAAAAAAACAATAGCAGGATAACCAACTGAGGTAGAGTAAAGAGTACGAGTATGTAGCAGCACCTCCTAGAAGGGGATGTGAAATAGGTACATGGAGGATGGAATTGCAAATAATGGTCTACACCATAGACAGTCACAAAATGCTGCAGTAACTCAGCGGGTCAGGCAGCATCTCTGGAGAAAAGGAATGGGTGACCTTTCAGGTCGAGACCCTTCTTCAGACTTGAAAGAGGCGATTGGTTCTGGAGTCTGATAGCAACGGAGAAGGAGCTGTTCCGATGAGTGGACATCTGGGTTTTCAACCGCCTGTATCTTCACCCAGAAGCTAGAAAAGAAAAAAAAATGGGATGGGCAAGGAGGCTAAACTGGCTACCTTCAGTTTAGTTTGAGCCTTCCTGATACAACACACCATGAAGGCGGACTGGATGGTTGGAACTAAAGAGCCTGCAATGGACTGAGCTGTATCCACCATCCGTTGCAGGTGTAGGCAGTTAAAAGCGGAGTCACCACACCAAGCTGAGATGCATCCTATAAGAATACTTTCTGTAGCACACCTGTACTAGAATCCTTGTAGACGTGGACGTGCTTTCTTCTTCTTCACCGCATCAATGGGAAGGAACCAGGGTAGGTTGCTGCCTTCTTATCTTGCCTTTGTTTGCCCTTCCTTATCTCTGCATCTGAAGAAGGTACTCGACCTGAAAACGTCACCCATCCGTTCTATCCAGAAATGATGCCTGCCCCGCTAGGTTACTCCAGCATTTTGTGTCTATCTTAGGTTTCTGCTGATAGGGATGCTGTGAAATAGAGCAGATCCATTGATGAGGACAGGGTTGTATTCGCCACACCACACCACTAACCCCACTTCCTTAGGTCAACAACCAACTCTTCCATCCTGCAGACTCCAACAGCCAGGTTGACGTACAGACACCACGGCACAAGTTCTCAGATCTTTTTCCTGCTTTTCTACCTCATGGTTGTTGTTGTCGATTGGACTGGCAATGATGGTATCATCAGCAAACCTGTAGAGTGAGTTGGTGTGCAGTGGGAAGAGCAGGCTGTGATCAATTGCATTGTGCAGAGATAGACAACCCAATACATGTTTATGTATCCAGAATGCAGCCGGAAGCTATAACCTTCAGTTCCTGCGCAAGAGTGCAGATACCGAAACATGTCCTTACCGCAAGCCTTGCCAGAAATCACCGGATTCTTTAGTCTTTAGGGATACAGCGGAAATAGCCCCGGAAATAGCCGGGGCTATGACAGAAATATTTCAAATGTCATTAGAAACGGGAATAGTCCCCGAGGATTGGCGTACTGCGCATGTTGTTCCATTGTTTAAAAAGGGTTCTAAGAGTAAACCTAGCAATTATAGACCGGTTAGTTTGACTTCAGTGGTGGGCAAATTAATGGAAAAGATACTTAGAGATAATATATATAAGCATCTGGATAAACAGGGTCTAATTAGGAACAGTCAACATGGATTTATGCCTGGAAGGTCGTGTTTGACTAATCTTCTTGAATTTTTTGAAGAGGTTACTAGGAAAATTGATGAGGGTAAAGCAGTGGATGGTGTCTATATGGGCTTTAGTAAGGCCTTTGACAAGGTTCCTCATGGAAGGTTGGTTAAGAAGGTTCAACTGTTGGGTATAAATGCAGGAATAGCAAGATGGATTCAACAGCCAGAGGGTAATGGTGGATGGCTGCTTGTCGGGTTGGAGGCAGGTGACTAATGGGGTGCCTCAGGGATCTGTGTTGGGTCCTTTGTTGTTTGTCATGTACATCAATGATCTGGATGAAGGGGTGGTAAATTGGATTAGTAAGTATGCAGATGATACCAAGATAGGGGGGCGTTGTGGATAATGAAGAGATTTCCAAAGTCTACAGAATGATTTAGGCCAGTTGGAAAAATGGGCTGAAAGATGGCAGATGGAGTTTAATGCTGATAAATGTGAGGTGCTACACCTTGGCAGGACAAATCAAAATAGGACGTACATGGTAAATGGTAGGGAATTGAAGAATACAGTTGAACAGAGGGATCTGGGAATAACCGTGCATAGTTCCTTGAAGGTGGAATCTCATATAGATAGGGTGGTAAAGAAAGCTTTTGGTATGCTAGCCTTTATAAATCAGAGCATTGAGTATAGAAGCTGGGATGTAATGTTAAAATTGTACAAGGCATTGGTGAGACCAAATCTGGAGTATGGTGTACAATTTTGGTCGCCCAATTATAGGAAGGATGTCTCAAAATAGAGAGCGGCAGGTTCGTTGGTATCATTTAAAAATAAATTGGATAGGCATATGGATGAGAAGGGTATGGAGGGTTATGGTATGAGTGCAGGCAGGTGGGACTAAGGGAAAAAAGTTGTTCGGCACGGACTTGAAGGGCCCAGATGGCCTGTTTCCGTGCTGTAATTGTTATATGGTTATATGGTTATGCAGCGCAGAAACAGGCCTTTCAGCCAACGGCGTCCACGCTGACCAGCGATCACCCCCTACAATGCAATAACAAATCAGAAATCAAGGATGGGGACGATGCTTTTGTAACTTAATACCCCACAATAACTATAGTATCTCGATTTACGGAACTGCACACAATGTACCAATTTTAATTATGATATTTCCTGGGCTCGTTTTCTTTTTGTGCCTTTGCAGATATTACCATTACTTGTTCACAAACTACCTGCCTGCGAGTTTACTTGCACTCATAGACCAGACAGCCAACTGTGAGGACATCCTGATGAATTTTCTGGTGTCGGCAGTGACCAAACTTCCCTCAATCAAAGTCACACAGAAGAAGCAGTATAAAGAGACTCTGATGCAGCAGGTGGGTCGTTATTTTACATACTATATACGAGCAGAAAACTCATTTGCAATATCCAATATCCACGTAATGTGTGACTTTTTCATTCTAATGGACAAAATGGTTTTACACCCCTGGTTACCGAATGGTAAAACTTACCGAACATACCGTATGGTGAAAGGCTTGGATAGAGTGGATGTGGAGAAGATGTTTCCACTAGTGGGAGAGTCTAGAACCAGTGGTCAAAGCCGCGGAATTAAAGGACATTCCTTTAGGAAGGAGATGAGGAGGAATTTCTTTAGTCAGAGGGTGGTGAATCTGTGGTGAATTATTTGCCACAGAAGACTGTGGAGGCCAAGACAATGGATATTTTTAAGGCAGAGATAGATAAATTCTTGATTAGTATGGATGTCAAGGATTATGGGGAGAAGGCGGGAGAATGGGATTCGGAGGGAGAGATAGATCAGCCATGAATGAGTGGTGGAGTACACTTGATGGGCTGAATGGCCTAATTGTGCTCCTATCACTTATGACCCTGGTGATTTCATGTCAGAGCTTAAAACGGAATCAGGGAGATTGTAATCAGTGGATATTTGGTTGGCAAAATATGTCAGTCACCTGTTAGAGGATAGTATGGTTTTGCATTCCAGAAAATATGTCACAGCTTTGAAATGGGTGCAGAAGAGATTAATTTGGAAATAGGGAATAACTGGCAGTGATTCTAATGTGGAATAGTGAAGATTAAGGGCAGACCCTCCTTCAGACAGATTGTAGTGGTGGGAGAGGGTGGCGGGTGGGAGATATCTGGAAGAGGGATGAGGGCGGGACAAAATCTGGAAAGTGATAGGTGGATACAGGTGAGATTATTGAATTATTGGCAGATTATTGAGTAAAGGCCAGGGATAAAAGGACAAAAGTGTGGGATAAGGATAGAAGAAGTCCGAAATGTAAAACCAGAGGAAAGAATGTAGGACGGGGGGGGGGGGGGAAGAGTCGATAGTCTGAGCATTTTGATGGAGACAGGGAGATCAAGAAAGGGGTGAGAGGTGTCCAAAATAGTACAAGTGAATTTGAGGGCAGGGTGGAAGTTAGTGGTAAAGTTAATGAAATCTTTGAGTTTCGTTTACTTTAATTTAGAGATACAGCGCGGAAACAGGCCCTTCATCCCACCCAGTCCGCAACGACCGGCAATCACCACACATTAACAATACCCTACACAATTTACATTTATACCAAGCCAATTAATCTACAAACCTGAATGTCTTTGGAGTGTGGAAGGAAACCAAAGATATCTGAGAAGACCTACGGTCATGGGGAGAACGTACAACCTCCGCACAGACAAGCTAGCACAGTCAGGATCGAACCAGGATGTCTGGTGCTGTACGGCAGCAAATCTGCCGCCGTGCCGCCCTAGTTCTGCATGGGTGCAGGAGACAGCCCCAATGCAGTCATTTATGCAGCAGAGAAAGAGTGGGGGACAGTGCCAGTGTACGTTTGACACAAGGACTGTTCAGTTTAACCTAAGCAAGGACAGGCATAGCTGGGGCTACACCTTTAACTTGAAAGGTTAAAAAAAGGTTGTTGAGGGTGAGGACAATTTCTGGCAGGCAGAGGAGAGTGTTAGTAGAGGGGAACTGATTGGGTCTCTGTTCAAGGAAGAACCAGAGGGCTTTGAGACCTTCCTAATGGGTTAATTAATGGGTTTGATGGGCCTCGAAGATTCATGGAGCTACACAGCATGGAACCAGGAATGTCAGCCCAACTCGTGCATGCTGATCAAATTGCTTAACCGAGCATGTCCCGAACTTGGCTGTCCTGCCCACTATCCAAACATTTCCTTGCTGTATACCTGTCCAAGCATCTTTTAAATGTTGCAGTTGTAGCTGCCTCTACCACTTCCTCTGCAAGTTTGTGTCATATATGCACTACTGTCTATGTGGAAAAAGTTGCCCTCGGGTCTCTTAAACCTTTCCCATGTCTGTCCCGTTGGAGATCTATCTTTCAACACCATGTACCAGCACTTCAGCCACACGTTCATCTGCTCCATCCCTACTCCCATGTGGCACTGGAAGTAATCCAGAGATTACTATCGTCAAAGTCCTGCTTTTTAATCTACAGCCCAATTCTCTAAGGTCCCGTTGAAGGATCACTTTATCTACCCGTGTCATTGTTTGTCATAATTAATTGTTTCCGTGGCAAAAACGCACATAAAGTGATAACATTTTGTAAGCAGAAAGCTGTGGTCTGGAATGCATTTCCTGACGGAAACCGCTTCAGTGGTAACATACAGAGAAAAGGATAATGGAGAATAAAGGTTCAGACAAAAGACAAAGGGCTATGAGACCGCCAATAAAGCAATTTAGGTGCATAGTGTGGGAAGGAACTGTAGATGCTGGTTTACACCCTGGATGGACACAAAATGCTGGAGTAACTCAGCGGGTCAGGCAGCATCTCTGGAGAGAAGGAACGGGTGACGTTGAAGTGTCTCGACCCGAAAGGTTACCCATTCCTTCTCTCCAGAGCCGCTGTCTATAAAGCAATTTAGGTAATGGTACTAGAGAATGATTAAAAACTGCAGACCTCGATAGTAATGTGCATGATGAACAAAAAATAAAACAATCAAGAACATTTAGTAAATTGGTACAAATTAGACAATTTGTATTTGACATTCATAAGTTGGTCGAGCTGAAAACACAAATGGAGATGAATGGGTTTGATCTAATAGCAAATTTGGCACAATGGCCAAAGTCATTAATGGGTGAGATCAGAAATAACAACCAACCAAACAAGAGCTGGCATTATTTGCATGCCCATTAAAATGCCAAAGATCTACTGCATGAATCAGGATTAAGAGTCTGTAGCAAAGATACCACAATACAACTGGGGTACTCAAATCTTCCTATAAATTGGACAAATCAAATTGGGGAAAAAACATTTTCCTGGTATACTTTTTCCTGCATTACTCCATTTAGGCCACTTTGGTCACAATGATCGTATTGATACAGATACAGTTTAGCTTATATACATTAATGATCTGGATGAGGGAATTGAAGGCAATATCCCCAAGTTTGTGGATGACACTAAGCTGGGGGGCAGTGGTAGCTGTGAGGAGGATGCTAGGAGACTGCAAGGTGACTTGGATAGGCTGGGTGAGTGGGCAAACGTTTGGCAGATGCAGTATAATGTGGATAAATGTGAGGTTATCCACTTTGGTGGCAAAAACAGGAAAGCAGACTATTATATCTAAATGGTGGCCGATTAGGAAAAGGGGAGATGCAGCGGGCCTTGGGTGTCATGGTACACCAGTCATTGAAAGTAGGCATGCAGGTGCAGCAGGCAGTGAAGAAAGCGAATGGCATGTTAGCTTTCATAGCAAAAGGATTTGAGTATAGGAGCAGGGAGGTTCTACTTCAGTTGTATAGGGTCTTGGTGAGACAACACCTGGATTATTGCGTACAGTTCTGGTCTCCAAATCTGAGGAAGGACATTATTGCCATAGAGGGAGTGCAGAGAAGCTTCACCAGACTGATTCCTGGGATGTCAGGACTGTCTTATGAAGAAAGACTGGATAGACTCAGTTTATACTCTCTAGAATTTGGGAGATTGAGAGGGGATCTTATAGAAACTTACAAAATTCTTTAGGGGTTGGACAGGCTAGATGCAGGAAGATAGTTCCCAATGTTGGGGAGGTCCAGGACAAGGGGTCACAGCTTAAGGATAAGGGGGAAATCCTTTAGGACCGAGATGAGAAGGACTTTTTTTCACACAGAGAGTGGTGGGTCTCTGGAACTCTCTGCCACAGAGAGTAGTTGAGGCCAGTTCATTGGCTATATTTAAGAGGGAGTTAGATGTGGCCCTTGTGGCTAAGGGGATCAGAGGGTATGGAGAGAAGGCAGGTACGGGATACTGAGTTGGATGATCATATTGAATGGCGGTGCAGGCTCGAAGGGCCGAATGCCCTACTCCTGCGCCTAATTTCTATGTTTCTATTATCATGTGTACTGAGGTACAGTGAAAAGCTTTTGTTGCATTCAAAAAGGATATTCCAAGGAAAGTGAGCATGCTTTGATTTTACATTCAGTTTGAAAGGGACAAATGTAATAAGAAACTATCGATTTAAAAGTTCAGCCATTCACATTGTAATTAACATAAATTGGGAAATGACGTTCAAATATTTGCCTGTAGGTAATAAAAAGGCGAGCATTTAAATAAATATTCCACAGTTCACAGCCAGCACACATTCCACAGGAAATGTGATTTATCCATGCCTAATTAAAGTTTAAGAATAGTGGTGGAATCGAGGCTGAGATACCATTGCCGTTAGGGATAATATATTGAAGTTCGACACAAAATGCTGGAGTAACTCAGCGTGACAGGCAGCATCTCTGGAGAGAAGGAATGGGTGACGTTTCGGGTCGAGACCCTTCTTCAGGAATAATATATATCTTTGCTTTGGTAGAGTTTGAAGATTTGGTCTGAAATTTCAAACCAAATTTAATATTTATAAAAATATTCAGGGAATTGATAAAATACCAGAGTAAATTAGCAGAAGTATCAAAATAATTTTCAGAGTTTCTACATAATGTGTAGTTTCTACATAAATGTGAAAAGAATTGGTCCTCAGAAACAGAGGCTGGACAAATTATGACGTGGAACCCAGAATAGTTCACGGCATTAAATAAATATTTTGTATCCACCTTCATTGCAAAAGCCAATAAATATAACACAGGTTCAGCTAATAGTAACGAGAAACAGAGGAATTGATATTACTAAAGAGAAAATATTGGCTAAAAAAATATTTATGAAACCAATAGACGACAAATCCCCAGAACAAGATAGCCTATACTGGAGGTGGCTCAAGAGATTGTGGATTCATTCTTTAGTGAGGTGGATGGGGCAACTAGGATGGGGAGGGGGTGAGAGGAGGCAAAATTGAAGCAGCAAAGGAAAAAATCCATCAAACAACAGAAACCTGCCCCTTATTTTTAAAGTACAAATGTTGTCAACTTTAACCCTACTGCACCCACAGGGTAATTCTTCTTCTGTCGCCTATCAATTCCTTGCTAAATGCTAAAACCACCAATTTAAATTGCCCCTTTAATCTTCTATATTATAAACAATACTGCCATTACCTTGTGTACTCTTTCCTCATAAATCGATAATAGACAATAGGTGCAGATGTAGGCCATTCAGCCTTTCGAGCCAGCACTGCCATTCAGTGTGATCATGGTTGATCATCCCCAATCAGTACCCTGTCTCCCCATATCCCCTGACTCCACTATCTTTAAGAGCCCTATCTAGTTCTCTCATGAAAATATCGAGACAACCGGCCTCCACCGCCCTCTGAGGCAGAGAATTCCTCAGACTCGCAACTCTCTGTGAGAAAAAGTGTTTCCTCATCTCCGTTCTAAATGGCTTACCCCTTAATCTTAAACTGTGGTCCCTGGTTCTGGACTCTGAATGTAAAAAGAATTACAAATCCCCTTAAAAGGAACCCCTGGGTGTAGTCATATTGTGTAGTCACCTGATTGCTAACATGAAACTTGAACTTAGTGACACTGAAAGGGGATGAGGAGTAATGTTGGATGTGGGCCAAACGACTAGGCAGGATGTCAAACAGATATCATTACAAGGAATACATCGTTAGAAATGGATTCCAGCAATTAGTGTTGGTACCGCGATACTACCACTGAATATTGATAGCATCACGGCAATATCCGTGTGATAGGCTGAGCCGCTGTCTGTTCTGCCATGATCAATAAACACTGGTGATTAATGTAGTGTGATGCTGATAACAGAAGTTGGACCAAAGACATTTTGTTGACATCAGCAGCTACTTGTGAAAAATGGGGAATGTGTAATATTTGTGTCATGTTTGGCTTAATTACATCGGCAATTCTTGATTAAAATTCTCCAACTAGTTCCTCCCTTTTGCATTGTTGATCGCAGCTCATTTATCATTTCACGTCATAGATTTTAAACTTTGTTCTTTGATTCAAGAGCCATTTTATATTAAAATAAACCACAACACAGATTAAAGTTAAGCTCCCCTGATAATTGGGTTGAAAGTAATGGTGGGGAAATATAGAGTCAGAGCTGTACAGTGCAGGAACAGGCCATTCAGCCCACCACGTCCATGCTGGCCTTCTATGCCCTTCCACACTCATTATATTTACCTGCATTAGGTCTGTATCCTTCTGTGTCCTGCATTAGTCAAATGCCTCTTAAATGTAGCGGTTGTGTCCCATTCCACCACCTCCTCTGGCAGAAAGTTTCAGTTTTCATCCACTCAGTAAAAAAATCAAAATCTCCTCAAAACCCCTTTAAAACTGATTTCTTTCATCTTAAACCTACGCTCTTTGGATTCTGATATGCCTACCATCGGAGGCATCTTCTGACTATCTACGCCTCTTATAATTGTACATACCTCTATAAGGGTATTAATCTTACCTCTGGATTTGACATTTCCAGGGCTCTCCTGGTCACCCTTACACCTTCCCATTCCTTGAACTTGAACTCATTCAAGACTTTGCCACCCACTTCTACTTCGGCTTTGCTTCCCTTCGGTTATTTGGCTTCCGCTTCTTTGCTTCGGCTTCTCGTCCTTCGACGCCACGTCCGGGTACCGGTTCTTAAAGACTCTCTCTCAGACCCAACGTTTGGTCAACCAGGCCTTGTGTCAGAGAGGTTTGACACAGGCACATAGACAAATATTAAAATACATAAATTATCAAAAGCCCATTCAAAAACTTTAAAGGGGCATTTTAAAAGGAGAGAGCGAGGGAGACAAAGATGCTCGAGGAGAAATCTCAATGCTTGAACCTTGGCAATTAAGGCATGTCATCCAATGATAGAGCAAAATAAAGCAGACAGAGACAGAATTAGGAGTGGATGAGCTTGGTGAGGCAAGGTTGGAGGAGATTTAAGGAAGGGGGGGGGGGAATACTAGAGAGTGAATATGATCGATAAGATACATCATGCCAGGCTACTTGCATTCCCATTCTTTTTAGTTGCAGGCTACAACCTCCCCCCCCCCCCCCCCCCCCCATCGACGAACTGTACACTGCAAGGGCCAGGAAATGAGTGGGTAAGATCATCTCTGACCCCTCTCTCTCCCTGGCCACAAACCCTTTGAAGCACTTCGCTCTGGAAGGCGACTCCGGACTGTCAAAGCTACCACAGCCAGACATAAAAAACAGCTTTTTTCCACGAGCAGTAGCTCTACTCAACACCCAAAAGACTGTAGCCTCCTTTTGTCTGGTATTTTATTTAATTCTTCACGTTTAAAATATAATGGTTTATTCTTAAATGTCTACTGTATATCGTGTTGCTACTTGCGAGCAAAGCACCGAGGCAAATTCCTTGAAGGTATACATACTTGGCTAATAACATTTATTCAATTCAATTCAATTCAGTTCAATTCAATGATCCCATGCAGGTTTGGGTGAAAACATCGGAGAAAGGAAAGTACAAGCCAGGAATTTCATGGCTGGAAAGGACACACAGTGTTAGAGTAACTCAGCGGATCAGGCAGCATCTTTGGAGAACATGGGGATAAGTGACGTTTTGTGGGAAAGAAAACTGGGAGGGAGGAGGGGCAGGACAAAGTGTGGCAGGTAATAGATGAACGCAGGCAAGGGGGGGTTTGATAATTAGATAGTTGGAACAAAGACCTGAGGTTAAAGTTGATGGCGCTAGACAAAGGGATTGAATAGTTGCAAATTGTGAAGCCAGAGGAGGGAATGTGGGGAAAGGGGAAAATAGGTTCGCTGTGGCCTCACTCTGACAAAGGGGAGGGGAGTTCAAATGCTTAGCAACTGGGAGATCCAGCAGGCTTTCCACCACCACATTTGCCGAGTAGGTAGTTGAGGCAGGGACTATCGCATGGTTGAAGAAGTTGAATTAGACAAGTACGTGGATAGGACAGGTTTGGAGGGATATGGGCCAAACGTCGGCAAGTGGGACGAGTGTAGATGGGACTGGTTGGTCAGTGTGGGCATGTTGGGCCGAAGTGCCTGGTTCCACACTGACTGTGACTCGGACTATTTAAATGATCAGGTCTACAAGTGTCTAGAACCGTCGGGAATTTAAAACCATGGCCTTTGTGTTTTAAGCAGCTTTCCCAAAGGGCATCCTCTCACTTTCAATCATGAACTAATGTAGATGTCAGCTGTGGCTCAGTGGATAACACTGTCACCTTAAAATTCGCAAGGTCGTGGCTTCATCCTACCCCCAAAGACCTCACGTAATTGAAGTCTACAAATCGAATGGAATATAGACCTGTCAGTGTGCCTGCGTTGACATGAGACATAAAGCGAGGATTCCGTCTGTCCAATCAGCTAAAATATTCCACGTGCTGACAGCAAGAATGATGATGAAGAGAGAGACTGAAGGCAGGAAATGGGAGAAGGGGATACTTTCCCAGACATGTCGTCTCGTGCTTCCTCCCTTGGAATAGGAGAGGGCGTACTCTGTGATCACTTCACGGAGTTTAGCATTTCATCCCTACCTTCCTCTCCTCGTTGAGACCAAATGGGTGGAATCAGTTTTCACGACGCCACCCGATCATTCATTTTATTCGCTGTGCAGCTGGAGCTTGGATTGATTTTCGCTTTGATCCAGTAGGGCAGCCCCCATGAGATTTAGAAACCATCGTTCATGGGTTGAACCAACTCTGACAATTAACGATCAATGATGAGCCCACCACGGACAGAAGGTTTAGGAAATCGTGCTACCGCCCCTTGTCTACAATAAATTATTGATTAACTCCTGCTGAATAATTTAGAGGCAGTAATTCTAGTAATGACTAAAGTAAATGAATTCCAAAAAGCTGCGCCTTTAGCATTATCCAGATGACAGAATGTACTCAACAGGATACACACGAGCTGCTGTGATGCAGCTGCCCCATATCATAGACTTTTTACTTAAATGCGACCTGTTTTGAAATTATTGGTTTTGTTATTCAGCCTTCCATCACTCCCACTGGAACGTTCTGCTCTATTTTATGCAACACAATTTCATAATTGCATTATCTGCTGAGATGGGAAGTCCCAAAAGAGCAACTACTGAGATCCTTTACTGTGGAGCAGGTACCATGTATCATGAGTCGTTAGAATTTAGAAATACAGCATGGAAACAGGCCATTCAGCCCGCCGAATCCATGCTGACCAGCGATCACCCCGTACAGTTACATTATTCTACACACACACACACACACTAGGGACATTTGACAATTTTACCAAAGCCAATTAACCTACAAACCTGTACGTCTTTGGAGTGTGGGAGGAAACTGGGGCACCCGGAGAAAACCCACGCACGTCACGAGGAGAATGTACAAACTCCCTACAGACACACCCGTAGCCAGTAATGAACCCCGGTCTCTGGCGCTGCAAGGCAGCAACTCTACCGCTGCACTACTTTGAATCCTCCATGTACTTTTCTGCTCAGTTTAAGAGAACAGTGAGGTGAGGGCAAGAGGAACTGTGTTTGGCCCAACTGTGTTTGCTTTTTAACCCATGAAATGTCAGGTTTGAGAAAGGAACAGAGAAACCCAGAATGAGACGAAAACACAAACATAACGCTTGAACTGGGACAGAGGAATGAGAAAACGGGAGTGAGATGAGAGTGGGTGGTGGAAGATTGCAACCTTCACGTGGTCCGCCCTGTTTCGACTAATGCAATAACCATATAACCATATAACCATGTAACCATTTAGCAATTACAGCACGGAAACAGGCCTTCTCGGCCCTTCCAGTCCGTGCCGACCATTTATTTTCCCCTAGTCCCATCTACCTGCACTCAGACCATACCCCTCCATTCCCTTCCCGTCCATATACCTATCCACTTTACTTTTAAATGTTAAAATCGATCCTGCCTCCACCACTTCTGCTGGAAGATCATTCCACACAGCCACCACTCTCTGAGTAAAGAAGTTCCCCCTCATGTTACCCCTAAACTTCTGTCCCTTAATTCTCATGTCATGCCCTCTTGTTTGAATCTTCCCTACCCTCAATGGGAAAAGCTTATCCGCGTCAACTCTGTCTATCCCTTTCATCATTTTAAAGACCTCAATCAAGTCCCCCCTTAACCTTCTGTGCTCCAAAGAATAAAGACCTAACTTGTTCAACCTTTCTCTGTAACTTAGTTGCTGGAACCCAGGCAACATTCTAGTAAATCTCCTCTGTACTCTCTATATTTTGTTGACATCCTTCCTATAATTAGGCGACCAAATTTGTACACCATACTCCAGAATTGGTCTCACCAATGCCTTGTACAATTTTAACATTACTTCCCTACTCCTATATTCAATGCTCTGATTTATAAAGGACAGCACACCAAAAGCTTTCTTTACCACCCTATCTACGTGCGATTCCACCTTCAGGGAACTATGCACAGTTATTCCTAGATCCCTCTGTTCCACAGCATTCCTCAATTCCCTACCATTTACCATGTACGTCCTATAACTCGACGTGCACAAACGTAAGATCAAATAGAACAAGTTGTCCTACAACTTTAGGCTGTGCACGCCACACGAAAGAAGAAGATGAGAGTGGGTGGTGTGGGTTCCCTCAAGAGGATGGCAGAAATTGGGATGTTGAAGATATTAACGGCTACTGGATACTAGAAGAAACTGTGGATGGATAAAAAGGACTGGAAATTAAAATGAGTGGGAGAGAGGAATTGAGGGCCTCTTTGTAATTTATCCTAGATATTAGTTCCATCAGAACCCAGTTCTGCATAAAAATAATTCAACCCTGATTAGATGTCATATTGATATAGCAACGGGTATAATTCCACCTAATCAAAGAACAGAATGGGTCAGCACAGGAGCAAGCCCTGTGGCCCACCTTGCCTGTACTGACCATGATATTAATTTAAACTATACACCCACTATACACGCACATAGTCGACATCCCTCCATTCCCTGCTTGTTCATGTACATGTCTGAAATGCCTTTTAGACATAGCTGTTGAGATCCTGTCTGTGCAAAGTTTATACGTTCTCCCTGTGACCGCGTGGGATTTCTCCCGGTGCTCCGCTTTCCTCCCGCATTCCAAAGACGTGCAGGTTTGTAGGATAACTGGCTTCAGTGAATCGCCCCCCCGTGTGTCGGAAGAGAAAGTGAGATAACATAGAACTAGTGTGAATGGTTGATCAACGGTCAGCGCGGAGACGGTGGGCGAAGCGCTCGTTCCTGCTTTGTACCTCAAAACCAAACTACACAAAAATGGAATTCGATCCCATTTCTAGCTACAATATTTGTGTTTATACGTTTCCTATTCTGACTTGCTTCTTTTTTTTTGTTTTTCTCCCCCCCAATCATACAGGGGTTGAAGAGTACTCTCTGGGCCAATCCAGACCATTTCACGCAGAGACAGAACTGTATTAACACATTTGCCAGCTGGTTTGGCGCCATGCCCCTCGTACAATCACAGCTCCGTCTCGACCCCGTCTTGTTCAAAGACCAAGTTTCCATTCTTCGAAAGAAGTACCGCGACATCGAGAGACCATGAAGGCAGCAGACTGGGAAACAGTGGCCAAGGCACACAAAAGGACAAGACATCAAAGAGCAGATCAATGTCTGGTGTCCGTCCCCTTCTTCAATCTTTGAGACAATCTTCTGCACAGGCTATAAGAAGAGGCCAACTGACTTTATTTTTTAAAATTACTGTTATTTACTACAACACAATCCATGTGGAATCATTTTTTTTTTAATGTGATCTCGAAACTGTGACAATTTTGATGGAGGTTTCAGAGAAGTGACCCATCTCCTCCCAGACCTGTTTAAGAATGCAAGACTGTACTTCAGCCAATTCAAACAGAAAGAGGACCCGTTCTTTCCAGTTGCTTATCGTATAAACTACCTTTCAAAGATGAGTGTTTGATATTTGACATCTTGTCCCATCAACCAGCGATGGATGGATTATCCAAGAAACTCAGTGGGCACACGACCGTTTCTATGATTTAGTTCTTTTTTATTGTAAAACCTTTTGCAAAGAGTGCCACGCCACTCCCACCTACACAAGTCTTGGTTCTGGTCCAAAGTTGTTGGCTGGAGAAAGTGTGCCCCTGTTGTGATCATGTCATGGCTAGTTTGGCACATGACAGTTTACATGAAGGTTCAGCGAGTTGGCTTTAATGTATAATTATTCACGATTAAAGAAAATAATGCAGTTCAAAATGAAAAATGCATGTTCTGCTGCCCACCGGATTATGTTGTATTAAATTACATTTTGTCCAATTGTGTCACCTTGCATTGAATCATTTAGCACAGTCCTTTCAATCTGCCTCCAATTCACAATGGCACTGGAATTGGACAGCTGTGAGGGAATCCATTTGCCCAAAAAAGTCAATTCCAGCATTCTGACAGAGCTATGAAATTAAGCCCCTTCTGCCTCTATCCCTCTACCCTTACAATTTTTTAAAAATAATATTGATTCAAGTTAGACACAAAAAGCGAGAGTAACTCAGCAGGACAGGCAGCATCTTTGGAGAGAAGGAATGGGGGACATTTTAGGTTGAGACCCTTCTTCAGGTCTTGACCCGAAACATCGCTGAAACTGTGGGGCAGTGTTAGCTATGAGGAGGATGCTAGGAGGCTGCAAGGTGACTTGGATAGGCTGGGTGAGTGGGCAAATGCATGGCAGATGCAGTATAATGTGGACAAATGTGAGGTTATCCACTTTGGTGGCAAAAACAGGAAAGTAGACTATTATCTGAATGGTGGCCGATTAGGAAAAGGGGAGATGCAACGAGACCTGGGTGTCATGGTACACCAGTCATTGAAAGTAGTCATGCAGGTGCAGCAGGCAGTGAAGAAAGCGAATGGTATGTTAGCATTCATAGCAAAAGGATTTGAGTATAGGAGCAGGGAGGTCCTACTGCAGTTGTACAGGGTCTTGGTGAGGCCACACCTGGAGTATTGCGTACAGTTTTGGTCTCCAAATCTGAGAAAAGACATTCTTGCCATAGAAGGGAGTACAGAGAAGGTTCACCAGACTGATTCCTGGGATGTCAGGACTTTCATATGAAGAAAGACTGGATAGACCCGGCTTGTACTCGCTAGAATTTAGAAGATTGAGGGGGGATCTTATAGAAACTTACAAAATTCTTAAGGGGTTGGACAGGCTAGATGCAGGAAGATTGTTCCCGATGTTGGGGAAGTCCAGAACAAGGGGTCACAGTATAAGGATATGGGGGAAATCTTTTAGGACCGAGATGAGAAAAACATTTTTCACACAGAGAGTGGTGAGTCTCTGGAATTTCATTTCGGAGTCACGTGAGTGACTTCGTGAAGAGCCCGCCGGCGCGCATGCTCGACATATCGTCGTAACGCGTTGCTGCGACGGCTGGCGGTGGAGCGCGCTCCTCGCCAGCCCTTCATAAGGGGCCATGGAGGTAAGTATTCTACCTTTAGTTGGTGGTCCTTGTTGTCTGATTATGTCTTGCAGCAAGGACATGGATGGGAGTTCGAAGGGCCGGAGGACGTCAGGACGAGTTCGCCGGTCAACAGTTCCGGGGCCTTTACCATCGGCAGTACCTGCAGCGCAGGCCGGGACTCAGGCGGAGATGTGGGTAAGCCCTGTGATTACAGGTCCAGATCCGCCAGCACACCACAGCTCGGAGGAGTTCGACGAGGAGGAGTGTGGTGTGCCGCCAGAGCAGGGGGACCCTGCCATGGCAGTCAGGTCGTCAGCGGGCTCGCTGGCGACCTCGAGCAGGGCACGTGCCGTTGCACGGCCTGTTCCACTCAGCCCTCCGAGAAGGGGGAGGGCAGGAGCCCAGAAGCCTAACCCTGTTAGGGCTAAGGCATTGCCTATCGCGGAGGAGCGGTCAGGTTCCAGGGCGAGACCCGGGGCGGCTGTGAGGTCCAGCCGGCACGCCCCGACTCCCGACGCCGGGACGGGTCGGTCGAGTCGGGTCTCGTCACGGTCGCCGAGCCCCCCATGGATGGGTGGGCGAGACCATGCGTCGGCAACGTCCACGATGTGGGCAGCCGGCAAGACTGCGCGGGCCCCAGGCAGCCATGCTTCGGCTGGTGCCGACACCTCGCCGCAAGTGCCCTTAGTGGCAGCGGCTTCAGCTCCCGCTAAACGGAGGCGGTTGAACACGCCCGCGCAGGAATCGCGCAGTTTCGCCTCGGCGGCTGTTAGCGACAACTACCGGCACCGGCAGGGCCTCGACGAGGTGCGGGCCGATGACAGGAGCCCGGTTTTCTTTTCAGAGCCGGAGGACTCCGACCACCTGAGTGTTCAGGGTGAAGGGCATATTGACCGTATGGAGCGGCTGCTGGAGCTCCTGCTTCAACGTCAACAACAGCAGGGCAGCAACAGGCACAGGGCGTCTTCACCAACATCTACTATCAGCCTGGAGCAGCAGGAGGAGGAGGTTCTGGTGGATCCCGTACCACCTCCGTTGGAGGTGCCAGCGGAGGAACTCTTGGATGTGGCGACCAAATTCGCGGCCCCACATACGGCTGGTCTTCCTCTAAATACGAAGCTGGCAGCCACAGTGGACTTTCTTAATAATCAGGTGCTGCAGGAAGAAGTCCTCATCCAGGCTATGAGCCGTCACAAGGCTCCATCAAACTGCAACTCCCTCAACGTGCCTGTGGTCAATACGCCAATATGGGGCAACATCAGTGCGGCTATCCGTCAACAGGAGCTAAAATTGCAGCGGATCCTGAAACTCCTCACGGCCGGTATTACCGCCTTTGCGCGGTCGGTGGACGGGGACGAACTGAATTTGGACCAGGAAGATGCTCTGGCCTTATTGTGCGCGACCCAGCACGAAATCAACGGGTTTCGCAAAAACAGCATCCGCCCAGCACTCAACCCGAAGTTTGCAGGATTGTGCAAACCGCCGCCGCCGCCGCCGCCCCGTCAGCTCTTTGGTGAGGACCTCTCGAAGAGAGTCAAAGAGCTTGACGAACAAGCCAAAACGGTGGGGATCATGCGCTCTCAGAGTGCCCCCACACCGTCAGGCTCAAAAGCTCCATACATTCGCTCACGAGGGTCGGCCAGTGCCTCGACGAGGACTCGCCCTCTAGCTCCACAACGACAACAGCACCAGAACCAGCACCAAGGGTCTTTTTTAGGACAGGGTCGGCAGAGACCTTTGTGGAAATCGAAGACGCCGCGCCCTCAAGCCAACCCAGCACCTCCACGGCCACCCACACGTGTCAAGGACCGCCGGTAACCACGGGGGTGAGGGGGTCTGGTTCTCTTTTTTCTCTCTGTTTAACTTCCCATGTTGGTGGTCGTTTACGGTTGTTTTTGGATGCATGGGGTAATTTTACTGGTGATGAGTATGTGTTGCGGAATATTCAGGGGCATAAAATTGAGTTTATTAATGGCGACATTCCTCCATCCCAGCACATGCCTGGTCGTACGTTCAAATTGTCTGCTGCAGAACAGGCAGCAGGTTATAAGGAAATTTTAAGTCTGGAACAGAAGGGTGTGATTGAGAAAACGGTGCATGAGCCAATTGAATTTGTTTCGAACATATTTACTAGACCTAAGAAGGATGGAGGCTGTCGTGTCATTATTGATCTAACCCGTTTGAATACGTTTGTAACATATACTCATTTTAAAATGGATACGTTTGAAACAGCCAAATCATTGATTTCTCATGGCTGCTTTATGGCATGCATTGATTTGAGGGATGCATATTATTCAGTATCCATCCAGAAATATGATAGAAGGTTTTGAAATTTATCTGGATGGGGCAACTTTGGCAGTATAAGGCTTTGCCTAATGGGCTCACTACAGCCCCTAGATTGTTCACTAAATTGGTGAAGCCAATCATGGCTTATTTGAGACAACGACATCATATAGTTATGGCCTATTTAGATGATGTCTTTATTGTGGGCCACACCCTGCAATTGGCTGAACAGGGTGTTGCAGCTGCTGTCAATATATTTCAACAATTAGGATTCATTGTCCATCCAGAGAAATCGAAGTTCTGCCCTGCCCAGGTAATTAATTACCTAGGGTTCATGGTGAACTCAATGAGCATGAGGATAACTATACCAATTAACAAAATTGAGGAAGTCACTAAGGTGTGCAGAGATTTAATTGACACCAATATACCATCGATTCGGCATACAGCCACAGTAATTGGCAAGCTAGTGGCTTTGTTTCCGGCAGCACGATATGGACCTTTGCATTATCAGAATTTGCAAAGAGCTAAAATTACTGCGTTAAAACGGAACGCTGGTCATTACGATCGATCAATGCAGCTGCCGTCCGAAGCGATAACTGAGTTGCAATGGTGGGTGTGTCACATTAGCAACTCATTTAAGCCTGTCAGGGAGGCTAATCCGGTGGTATATTTACAGACTGATGCAAGCTCCAATGGCTGGGGAGCTACTGATAATTGCTCTAGTTGTGGGGGCAGATGGGACACCCTTGAGGCATCGATGTTGTTGACTCAAGGGATTAACTATTTGGAGTTGCTGGCAGCATTCCACGGACTTCGTGCATATTGTTCCAAACTTGTTGGAGCACACGTCCGTCTCCAAATAGACAACACCACAGCTGTGGCATATTTAAACCATATGGGTGGTACCAGGTCAGTTTCGTGTGACAAATTGGCTAACTCAATTTGGCTCTGGTGTGTTCAAAGAGACATTTGGATTTCAGCTACCTATTTGCCAGGTGAGCTTAATACTGTGGCGGACACCAGGTCACGCAAATTTAATGACAACATTGAATGGATGTTGCATCCTGAGATTTTTTCTAAAGTCACAGCCAAATTTGGTAAACCGGACATTGACCTTTTTGCATCACGGTTGAACCATCAGGTACCAGCCTATGTTTCATGGGAACCAGATCCTGGGGCAATAGCGCTAGATGCATTCTCGCTGGACTGGGGGAATTGGTTTTTCTATGCCTTCCCTCCGTTTTGCCTCATCAGTCGGGTATTGCGAAAGATTCAGGCAGATGCTGCCAAGGGCATCCTTATTATACCCGACTGGCCCACACAGCCTTGGTATCCGGTGGTCTTTGACATGCTCAACGAACCTTGGGTCCTTTTGAAGGGTTGCCCACAATTGGTTACTCACCCTGTCTCAGGGGAGCCACATCCCTGCCATGGCTATTTAAATTTGTTGGCTTGCAGGTTCTGAACAGGCCGTTAGTCCAATACGGCCTCTCGGCTCGGACCATGGATACCATCGGGGCGTCGTGTCGAGAGTCCACAAGGCGAAGATACCGCTCGCATATTAAGAAGTGGGAAGCCTACTGCAGCCGCTCTCGCATCACGTACGATGACGTGACAATAACCGACGTCCTGGAATTCCTCGCGGGGTTGCACCATGATGAACACTTAAGTTACAGTGCCATCAACAGCGCCAGAAGTGCGCTATCATTCTACCTCAAGATTGGGGTAGGATCCAACAGGCTAGTGTCCAGACTCATGCGGGGTATATTCAATATGAATCCGCCTACACCACGCTATAATATCACCTGGGATGTTAGGGACGTATTAACCCTGCTCAGGACGTGGTCTCCCATGGAAGGGCTCCAACTGGACCAACTCACCATGAAGCTGGTGATGTTACTAGCGCTGACTTCAGCTCAGAGGGTACAGACACTACACAAACTTCGTGTCGACAGAATGACATCTACCCCTACAGAAGTAGTCTTTTTCATTGACGAGCTACTAAAGCAGCATAGACCTGGGTGCACAGGGCTGCAGCTGAAGTTCCCGGCATACCCCGCAGATGCTAGGCTATGTTTAGCCTCACATATCCGCCACTATGTCAAGGTGACGGCACGCATCAGAGGAATGGAGAGATACCTGCTTGTCACTCATAAGAGACCTCATCATCGAGTGACAGTCCAGACGATATCCAGGTGGCTTCGAGTCGTCTTGGGTAAGTCAGGTATCGACATTAATGTGTTCAAGTCTCATTCCACCAGGGCTGCATCGACGTCAGCGGCGAGGGTCATGGAGGTGCCCATGGACCAAATTCTCGCCACAGCAGGATGGGCGAATGAAGCTGTGTTCCAGCGTTTTTATAACAAGCCTGTTGCTGCTCCTCTACAGTTCGCAGAAGCCGTGCTGAATGCAGGTCAAGAACGTGGAGATGTCCCTGCATGAGGGGTTTTTGATTTGTTATTAATAAATATGCTCTTGTTTTGCAGTATGAACTATTGAGCAAGTTTGTTCCTCCCATCCATCCCTGGTAGTGGTGTGTCAGCATGGACGTGGTCCAGGGCGTGTAATCACAGAAGCTTTGAAGTCTTCACGAAGTCACTCACGTGACTCCGAAATGAAATAGTAAGATTGAACGAGAACTTACCAGTTCGAAGGTTGATCTTTATTTTATGAGGAGTCGAAGTGAGGGATTTCGTGCCCTCCTCGCCCAACCCTCAATCACCTTCATCTGGTAATCTTAGTCAATTCAATCATACTATGCAAAGTCATTTCTATTGTTGGTTCTGTGATTCCACGCCGCTACTTTGAAGTATGTCGAGCATGCGCGCCGGCGGGCTCTTCACGAAATCCCTCACTTCGACTCCTCATAAAATAAAGATCAACCTTCGAACTGGTAAGTTCTCGTTCAATCTTACTATTCTCTGCCACAGAAGGTAGTTGAGGCCAGTTCATTGGCTATATTTAAGAGGGAGTTAGATGTGGCCCTTATGGCTAGAGGGATCAGGGGGTATGGAGAGAGGCAGGTACGGGATACTGAGTTGGATGATCAGCCATGATCATACTGAATGGCGGTGCAGGCTCGAAGGGCCGAATGGCCTACTCCTGCACCTATTTGCTATGTTTCTTTGTTTGTATCACCCAATCCTTCTCTCCAGAGATGCTGTCTGTCCCACTGAGTTACTCCAGCATTTTGTGTCTACTTTCAATTTAATCCAGGTTTTCCGTTCTTTCCTACACAATTATTCAAGTTTTATCAAGCACTCTTTATGAATTTGCTTTCACCACTAGTTTCAGACAGCAGATTCCAGATTGTTCAATTCAGTTACGTTTATTGTCACATGTACCGAGACACAGTGAAAAGCTTTTGTTGCATGCTAACCAGTGCGCAGAAAGACAATACATGATTACAAACGAGCCATTTATACTGTGTAGATACACGATAAGGGAATAACGTTTAGTGCAAGGTAAAGGCAACGGAGTCTGATCATTGGTGATCGAGGGTCACCAATGAGGTAGATAGTAGTTCAGCTCTGCTATCTCCTTGTGATGCAATAATTCAGTTGCTTGATAACAGCTGGGAAGAAACTATGCCTGAATTTGGGGAAGTGTGCATTTTCACACTATTTTGCCTTTTTGCACGATAGGTGGGGGAGAGGAAAGAGCGGCCAGGGTGCGACTCGTCCTTGATTATGCTGCTGGCCTTGCCGCAGCGTGAGGTATAAATGGAAGAGAGGTTGGTTGGTGTGACGGTCTGGGCTGCATCCACAATTCACTGCAATTTCTCGTGGTTTTGGATGGACCTGTTCCCAAACCAGGCTGTGATGCATCGTGATAAAACACCCTCGATGGCGCATCTGTAGAAGTCGGTGAGAGTTATTGGGGACGTGCCGAACTTACCTCAGCCTTGGCATGGGTGGTCCAGGAGAAGCTGTTGGTGATATTGATTCCTAGGCATTCGAAGTTTTCAACCATCCCTGCTTTGGCACCGTCAATGCAAACTGATTGTAAACTCTCTCGGTGAGAGAACAGAAATACTCCTCTCCTTTCTGGTTCTTCCGGTAATTAATATGGCAATTAGCCTTGTAACAGATAAACATAAAAGCTCTGGAAATCCTTTGTGTAAATTAAGCAAATTTGACACTTCATATGCTTGTTTGAAATTACAATTGCATTGGTTCTGCTGAGCTAATTTATTTGAAAGGAAACAGATTAATGATGCTTAAAAAAATATACATGATATATTGAGTGTTCTTACACTGGTCTTCATGTACTACAAATTCAAGGCAGAGATGGGAAATATTTCTATTTACATATATTGAATTGAATGATACAGCATGGAAACATACCCTTTGGCACACCGAGTCCACGCCGACCATCGATCACATGTTCATACTAGTTCTATGTTATCCTACTTCCCCATCCACTCCGTACATTTTAAGAGATTTTTTTTTAACATGGCCAATTAGCCTACAAACCCACACATCTTTGGGATGTGGGAGGAGACCGACATGGTCACTGGGGAGAAGGTACAAACTCCACAAAGACAGCACCAGAGGTCAGGATCGAACCAGGGTCTCGAACGGCTCAACCAGCTGCGGCACCAAACAATCCACATATCGCATCATCTACAAGCAGTCAGCCCTTCCCTCAGACAATCCACCCCAAAGACTCCAAAGATTGGCTTGGTATAATTGTAAATTGTCTCTAGTGTGTGTAGGATAGTGTTAGTGTGCGGGGATCGCTGGTCGGCGCGGACTCGCTGGGTCAAAGGGCCTGTTTCCGTGCTGTACCTTTAAACTGAACTAAACAATCTCTTATCGTTTTGTGCTTTGTACACAATTAGCACACAGCTGCACATTAATATTCCACCTCATGTTTTTCTGCATACAATCCTCTTACACTGTCTCACAATTAGTTTTCTCATTCTGACACATTTACTGTGTCATGTTACAACAAACCTTCCTGCGACGTCTATATTGAGTGTTCATTTTTTGTGCGTTCCACTGATGATTGAGGGATTATTCCGCCACATCCTTCTTGGTGTGAATCCGACAACAACAAAAAAACACTTTGGGTTGATTAGAGTCACACAGCACAGAAACGGGTCCTTCGGCCCAACTTGTCCACGCCGAATAACATGCCCAAACAACTCGTCCCACCTGCCTGTGTTTAGCCCATGTCCCTCTAAACCTATCCTATGCAGGTACTTGTCCAAATATCTTCTAAACATTGTGATAGCACCTGGCTCAACTACCTCTCCAGCAGCTTATTCCATACACTAGCAATGTTACAACATTTTGAGATTTTAAAAATCAAGTCTGAAATTTATCCCATCAGATAAAGCATAAAAATAAGTTTAATTTGACACCTAATTCACTTTCATATCTTCAGCATTTAAAAGATAATGGCCATTTTCATACTCGGAAATTAGCATCTTGTTCCCTATTGCTTTTCCATTGACTTAACTCAAAAGCTGTGATCGAGGACAGTCAAAAGCCCATATCTTTCTTAAAAATTAAGATAATTGAATGACATTTTCAGTTAGTATAGATTGAAGCATTCTGAAACAAATATGAAACCATCCTACTTGGATGACCTGAAATTAAAGCATATAATTAGTTAGTTACGTAATTGTAGCTAATTACAAAATTCAATTACTAGATCTAAACATTTATCCATTTCTTAAGAAAAGGTTAACATTTTTAAATAGCCTAAGTGTCCAAATAACATTCACACAAGAATTCACAACATAACATGATTTTTTAATTTCATTGTCATGAATATATAGGCCAAATGGAAGGAAGTTAATGTTTAATTCCCGTAAATTAATGGCCATTTAAATCATCTTGCGAGTGGGTTTTTGTGGAACGCGATCAATTGGAACGTTGCGGTTGCGGTGAATTTAACCCCATATCGGCAGGAAAAACACTGCCGGTTCGTATGGGGCCCAAATCTTCGCAACGTAAAATATGATTAAAGTCATCCTAAGAAGCAAGTTTATATGTAAAATACACGACACACCGTATTTTGTCCTGTACTTGAGATCTGTCTTTATCCGAAAATACTTTATCCGAAAATAATTAAAATTTCCAGCGATTTAAAAAAAAAACATATCGAGAAAGGTAGTCCCGTCAATTATTCTTCAGCAGCTAGCAGCCTGAGGAAATCCTGCCCCCCCCCCCCCCCCCCCAAAGGCACCAAAGTCTCGCACACGGCCAGTGGCAGAGCTGCAGTGCCGCTGAAGGTAAGTTTTGTAACATCGCTACATACACCTACCACCAATTGCGTAAAAATGTTGCCCCTCAGGTTCCTATTAAATCTTTCCCCCCTCATCTCAAACCTATGTCCTCTAGTTTTTGATTCTCCTAAGATGAACGCCCCATGCAAATGTCAACAGGACAGACATGCCAGTGAGGTCTAATTTGCAACTCTAAACCTGAGAGTATGGGTTAACCCAAAACAATGAACACACGTGGCAAATTCGATCATGAGAACCAAAAATAAATTATAGCAGATGCTGGAAATCTGAAATAAAAGATAAATTGTTCCAGACCTTCAGCAAATCCAGCAGAGAATCACATTATAACGTGGTTAGTGGCCATTCATCAAAATGTGCAACTTTGGGGAAATTAATTGATTTGTTTAAATGGCGGATGAGAGGAGAGGATAATGAGACAGAGTGGAAGACAGGAAGATATTTGATCAGGGCCGGACTTTCACCTGCTGAGGCCCTAAGCTGTATGAAATTGGAGGCCCTTCTCTAAAAGATTCGGGTAAAAAATGATAAAATAAAAATATATTTCAAAAAATGAGGCCCCCGAGGGTGTGTGGCCCTAAGCTATAGCTTATTTAGCTTATAGGTAAGTCCAGCACCACATTTGATGGCCAAAGGGATGTTGGCAAAGACAAGAAGCAAAAGCGTGTCAAGAAGAGGTGTACATCTTTCGTTTTATGCCTCGTGCTCCCCTTTAAGTCACAACATCATTACTTTGACACAAATTCTCTTGATCCCAAGCTTGTTATTACTTGTGTTTATCATTTTGGGTTAACCCATACTCTCAGGTCTAGAGCTGCAAATTAGACCCCACTGACATGTCTGCCCTGTTGACATCTGCATCATCGTTGCCTGAGCTGTAGGGAGAAGTTGAGCAGGCTAGGGCTTTATTCCTTGTAGCACAGGAGGATTGGACATAATCTTATAGAGGTGTATAAGAGGAATAGACAGGGTTAATGCACAGAGTCTTTTACCCAGAGTACTATTGATCTAATTGTATTCCCTGTGCCCCCTTATATTGGCTATTTCCAATGGAGGTTCAGCAACTTAAACATTTGTGCTCATATTCTCTCTCTACAGATGCTGCCCAACCTGCTGATTTTTCCAGCTCTATCTATTTTTATTTAAAATTCACTCTGCTAGATCTCTGCTAGATAATCAAATCTAGTGGAATTCTAGTAGAGCAACCATTGCAGTAGGCGGGCGAGTCAAGGGTGATAGTAAATAATTTAATTCCTAATTGACTATCTAATCAATGAGTCTCAGTGCTAATGTGATGACAGGTTATTCATAGAAACATAGAAAGTAGGTGCAGGAGTATGGCATTCAGCCCTTTGAGCCAGCAATGCCATTCAATATGATCATGGCTGATCATCCAGAATCAGTACCCCGTTCCTGCTATTTCCCCATATACCTTGATTCCATTAGCCCCAAGAGCTATACCCAACTCTCTCTTGAACACATCAAGAATACATTCCCACAGCAAAGGACCATTCACCTGAAGTGCAAGCAGAATTACTATTGAACAGTAGACCAAAAATTCGGAAAATAAAATCAGTCAGATGATATTCTAACATTTTCATTCTGGAAGTTCTTTGCCATGCAAGTCAATCAGTTTGGGGACTAAACTTCAAGCTAACACAATAAAGCTAAAATAACTAGAAACAGTTCCGTACCAAAGATAGACACAGGTTTATCTTTCAGGTCGGGACCCTTCTTCGGACTGCTAAAGTTTAACCAGTCTAAAGAAGAGTCCTGACCCCAAATGTCACCCATCCTTTTACTCCGAAGATGCTGCCTGACCCGCTGGGTTACTCCAGCACTTTGTGTCTATTTCAGTATAAACCAGCATCTGCAGTTCCTATCCAAACACTTAAGTACCAATTGGCTGCCACAGTTGGCTTGCGGTATAACATTGCTGGATGCCGAATTAAGATGGGCTCCCTCATTTTTGGGAAAAGTGAAAAGAAATGTGTGCATCTCTGTGAAAACAAATTTTACAAGGTTTACCAGTCCAATGACAGCGATGAATTATCCAGCAGGAGCCAGAAATCCGTGACTTTGAGTTCTATACGGAGGTTTGAACACATATCTTAGGCTGATTAGATTGAGGGAATACCTGTTGGAGCTGTATATCAGATGAGGCATTATTACATTTCACTGCCTGTCCCATCAGGTGAACATAAATGATCTTTTAATACTGTTCAAAGAACAGCAGCGTATTTGTGGAACCTTGCCAAATGCAGACTGACGGCTTTGTTTCCATTACATTTTAAAAGGCACTTCTTCACTTGTGAAAGACTTTTCAATATTACAGGGCCCCACCCCCACCATCTTATTTGCAAACTGGGGAATTCCAGATCAAAATATAACTACTATCTGCCTCGTTGGTGATCCTCAGGCTATCCTTGATCGGACCTTGCTGGCTTTACCTTGCACTAAACGTTATTCCCTTATAATGTATCTATATACTGTAAATGGCTCGATTGCAATCACGTATTGTCTTACCACTGACTGGATAGCACGCAGCAAAAGCTTTTCACTGTACCTCGGTAGACGTGACCATAGACTAAGCTGTAAACTGTAGTAACGGTGTGATGGATTCTTTAACTTCATTAAATCAGGATGCAGTGGCAGCTTTAATATTCACTTCACTGTTTCTATACTGTGGAAATTCTGAATGTTTAACCACTGATTTTGCAAGAAAGAAATGCAAAATCTCAGCTCCATCCTGTGGCTGGATTTATAATATTAAAAAAAAACAAGTTTAATTTTCAAGTAATGTGGAATGGTCATTTAGTAAGAAAATATGACCACCATTTTGTACACAGAGGAATCTCACAAGAATTAAGAGTGTGTAGGTTAGAACTGCAGATGCTGGTTTATACCGAAGGTAGACGCAAAATGCTGGAGTAACTCAACGGGTTACATGCTACAATGGACACACTGATCTGGAGAAAAGGAAAACGTGACGTTTCGGGTCAATATCGTTCTTCAGACGCCAGGTTTAAGATTAATCTCACGAGCAGTTTATGGACAAGGCTCTTTTTCCCCCTCAGTCTAAAGGAATCTCAGACATCTCTGCTGGGGAGATCAGTCCAAGGCAATTTGGGAGATTAGCGGTGCCCCAACTACGGTACGATATGATATGATAGAACTTTATTCATCCCCAGAGGGAAATGAATACACAACACACAACAAGGTGCACAAAAACTTGAAATTAAAATTAAATTAAAAAGTGAAAAAAAAAGAAAAAGACAAGCGAGTGTTGGCTGTTTGCCGTGTCGGTGCACAGCGCCTTAACTGGAACGAACGAACGAACAAACAAACGCAGGCTTATCCCCTGAGCAGAAAACTGAAGTGCTGAAGAAGGAGACAGGAAGCAGCAAAAGGAAAAACTGTCAATCTAAAAGATCTGGTTTAGTCATGGAAGTCCAGCAACATTTTAAAACAAAGAAAAAACGTGCCCCGACCCAAAATGTCACAGGTCCATTCCCTCCACAGTTGCTGCCTGACCCACCGAGTTACTCATATTTCTTCTATCCAGAGTTGCTGCCTGACCCACTGAGTTACTCCAGTATTTTGTGTCTATCTTTGTTACTCCAGCACCTTGTCTTTTGATTTTTTTTAAAATTGAAAATAGACTGGAGAGGGCTGACTTCTTCTTCCTGCGTGTGGCGTGCACAGCCTAAAGTTGTTGGACAGCTTGTTCTATTTGATCTTATTTGATTGTGCACGCCGGGTTGATTGCATTCGTCGAAACTGGGTGGACCACGTGAAGGTTGCAATCTTCCCACCCTGAAAAGGCTGAGATGGTGTGTCGGAGAGAATATTTATACAAATCAAAACCCAGAAGGCACCCAAGTTACTAAATTGAGCATTCTATTTGCAATGTTTTAAAATTTTATTTAGAACTACAAAAATGCCTCATTATTGCACAAACATTGAGTGGGGCCTGTCTGGTGTGTAAACTCTGTAGGTAACATTATTTATTTAAGGAACTATGATTCATTAGCCTGAGGGTAAACTCTTCTATTGTGTTTACAGAGCAGCAAACTGACAAGCTAATAGGAAAGTAGACAAAAAATGCTGGAGAAACTAAGAGGGTGAGGCAGCATCAAGGAGAAAAGGAGTAGGCGACGTTTCGGGTCGAGCCACGTCGCCTACTCCTTTTCTCCATAGATGCTGAGTGTCTCCAGCATTTTTTGTCTGCTTTCGATTTTTCCAGCATCTGCAGTTTCTTCTTAAACACCTAATAAGAAAGGTTCCATTGCCTCTATGTTGCGTTTATAATTTAGAGAGCAGAGGTTCCAAAAGGTGTTAAAGAAGGAACTGCAGATGCTGGAGAATCGAGGGTACACAAAAAGCTGGAGAAATTCAGCGGGTGCAGCAGCATCTAAGGAGCGAAGGAGATGGGCGACGTTCCGAAACCCTTCTTCTGACTGGCTAGGGATCCAAAAGGTGGTTGGCAGGGCCCTGGGGAATCCTTGGGAAACGTGGTCAGGCAAGTGTGCAAGAGGTTTCCTTCTGGCATTGAAGAGAAGGAGGTGAGAGCAGCTTGGGATGACAGCAGTGTGTACCAGCAAGACACTGCACAGCAACAGCAAAGGCTGCTTTGACAACACTCCACGTCCACAACTTCAAAGAGCAGCTTATACAGTGTATCACAGGATTCACAGCGGCATCTCTACCACCAGCATCGAGGGAACTTGGCACACGAGAACACCACTTCACAGACATAGGTTTGACTTGAAAATACATTATCAACACTGAACTGAACTCTCACCTAATCCCACCCCCACAGTCTGAAACACTGTAAAAAGGCCGTTCATTTTTTTTAGGGCAATCAGTGAAATAAGACAAGACATAGGAGCAGAATTAGGCCATTCAGCCCATTGAATCCACTCCACCATTCAATCATGGCTGATATATTTTTCCGTCTCAACCCCATTCTACTACTTTCTCCTTGCAACTTTTGACGCCTTTCTAATCAAGATCCTATCAATCTCTGCCTTAAAAGTACCCAATGTCTTTTAACCATATACATTTTAGGGGTAGCACAGTGGCGCTGGGGTAGAGTTGCTGCCTTACAACACCAGGAACCCCGATTCAATCTTGATTTTGGGTGCTGTCTGTATGGAGTTTGTACGTTCTCCCTGTGGCTGCATGGGTTTTCTCCAGGTGCTCTGGTTTCCGCCTACATTCCAAAGATGTGTAGGTTTGTTGGTTAATTGACTTTTGCAAATTGCCCCTAGTGTGTAGGATACAACTAGTGTATGGGGATTGATGGGCAGCACGGTTTCAGTGGGCCGAATGGCCTATCCCCATGTTGTTGCTCTAAACTAAACAAAGTTTCTGAAAACAATAATGTGGGCGGAGGTATGGTCATTTGGAATTTCACAATCGATTGAAAATCGTTTTTTTATACTTTCTGCTCGTTCACTCTCGCACTTAACTTGTTTATCAAAATTTTGGATCATTTGTGACCGATTCCTTAAACTCAATTCCCTCATCAGGATTTTTTGTGCATTTGTTGGCAAAATAGTGAAATAGTGAAATAAAAAGGCCGATTAGCATATGATGAGCGTTTCACGGCACTGGGCCTGAACTCGCTGGAGTTTAGAAGGATGAGTGGGGACCTCATTGCAACTTACCGAATAGTTAAAGACTTGGATAGAGTGGATGTGGAGAGGATGTTTCCACTAGTGGGAGAGTCTAGCCTCAGAATTAAAAGATGTTCCTTTAGGAAGGAGACGGGGAATTTATTTAGTCAGAGGGTGGGGAATCCGTGGAATTCTTTGCCAAAGAAGGCTGTGGAGGCCAATTCAATGGATATTTTTAAGAGTTAGATAGATTCTTAATTAGTACAGGTGTCAGGGGTTATGGGGAGAACTAAAGAGAATGGGATTAGGAGGGGGAGCTAGATCAGCCATAATGGAATGGCAGAGAATGACCTAATTGTGCTCCTATCACTTATGACCTTATGAGTATATGAGTGCTTGTTGATTTAAAAAAAAATTAAACTAAAGATACTGGTTCATTTTTGCTACAGGAACTGAGATACAGTGAAAACCTTTGTGTGCCATCCAGTCAAATCACAAGTACAACAGGTAATGCAAAGCAAAAACATTACTAGAGTACAGAATATGAAGTTACAGCATTGTAACACCACTGCTATAAAGGCTGGTTGATTATTGACCAGAGGTGAGTATTGCCAATTGTATTCACTCCTGTTTCTCAGCAGAATTGCAAGTGGCTGCTTGACGGACGCGTGTCACAGTGCATCACATTAACAACACTGATACCCTTGTTTTCAAACACCAGCATGTCTTTGCAGACCAAAGGGAGGAAGAGATCAGGGTGACTGAAAAGACATGCAACAGGAATTGTAAGATTCAACTTCGGTGGATAGTGAAGGTCAGGGGTTTTGAACCTGGAGCTCATCCTTTGCCAGATGGTCAGCCCTCTGCCCCCACAATCCGCCTGCTTCCCGACGGCTCTGCCTCAGGTCTTCTGATCGGAGGCATTCTTTCACATTGTATGTCGCCGTGTCCTTCCTTCCTTCCCAAGAGAAAACACGGATAGAGATTCCCTCAGGAACAGCAGGTTCGCATTTTATTTTACACAAGTAAAACGCAGGGAGCCGTGCAACAAGGTGGGCACAAGGTGCTGGAGTAACTCAGCGGGTCAAGCAGCATCTCTGGAGAAAATGGATGGATGGTGGTTCGGGTCGAGACCCTTCTTCAAACTCAACTACATTTCCTTATTCATTTGTTGAAGAAAATACCTTTCCATAAACTCAAAATATATTTCTATAGAATACACTCTCAAATATATCCCATATATAACTTCTCCTTTCGTGTGGCGTGCACAGCCTAAAGTTGTAGGACAACTTATTCTATTTGATCTTCTGTTTGTGCACGTTGATTTGATTGCATTAGTTGAAACAGGGCGGACCACATGAAGGTTGCAATCTTCCACCCCATATATCACTGAAGTCGGGAAGCAGGCGGATATTTGACTCTCTGTGCCCGTGTCAAATGTATCCAGTCTGGCCTAAGGATAAGGGGGAATTCCTTTAGGACCGAAATGAGGAAAACATTCTTTACACAGAGAGTCGTGAGTCTCTGGAATTCTCTGCCACAGAAGGTAGTTGAGGCCAGTTCATTGGCTATATTTAAGAGGGCGTTAGATGTGGCACTTGTGGCTAAAGGGATCAGGGGGTATGGAGAGAAGGCAGGTACGGGATACTGAGTTGGATGATCAGCCATGATCACATTGAATGGCGGTGCAGGCTCGAAGGGCCGAATGGCCTACTCCTGCACCTATTTTCTATGTTTCTATGTTTTCTATGGCCCTGTATGCTTGGTCTACTACTCCTCACCCCACTCTTTCAAATGTAACAAAATTCAAGGCCCACCCCAAACTCCAAGGGATTAATAGTAGTGTAGTGTAGTTTAGTTCTGAAGTAGATCAGACAAATGCACAGTCTTTTCCCTAGAGTAGGGGTATGGAGAACCAGAGAACATAAGTTTAAGGTGAAGAGGGAAAGATTTAATAGGAACCTGAGGGGTGACTTTTTTTTTTACACAAAGGGTGGTAGGCGTACGGAATGAGCTACCGGGGGAAGTAGATGAGGCAGGTACTGTCACAACATTCAAGAAACATTTAGACAGGTACACAGATGGAATAGAGAGATATGGGCCAAATGCAGGCAGGTGAGACTAATGTAGATGGGGCATGTTGGTTAGCATGGGCAAGTTGGGCCGAAGGGCCTGTTCACACGCGCGGGTGCACACACACACACACACACACACACACACACACACACACACACACACACACACACACACACACACACACACACACACACACACACACACACACACACACACACACACACAGCCAGACAGCAGAAGACACACGCAGTGCTGTGGAGCTGTTCAATGAGCTCGGCATTGGAATTCGGAATGGAGGATTGCAGAGAACACAGACAGTCTAAGGCTGAGGGAACTGACAGAGATGTATAGAGACAAGACGGCACAAGAATTTGAATGTCAGGATGAGCCCAAGGGTCAACTTGGGTCATCGAGTAAGGGGATGAGAGGTGAGCAGAACAGATATTTCAGGTTACAGGCAATAAACTATGTCCAATGGACTAACTGAAGCATTATTAATAAAACACCAGAGGCTTCAGAGTAACCAAGAACAGTGAATGGCTTATTCTCAGGAGTGTATTACAAGATGGAATCCAATTGACAGGATGAGGCAGTTTATATATAGGATGTTCTGAGGTGATTACTGGCTAGAATTTAATCAGGACAGTTTAGACAGTTTGTACAGAATAACAAATACCTAGTAGTGTTGCGGGACATAATCTAATCAGGAGGTTTGATGACTTACACATAGCTTAATGGATGCCCAGGAGTAAGTTACTGCCTGAAAATCTAATCAATTTGTATTTAGAATAATATATACTTAGAGTTTCAGATTTCATTTTCCAAGTTTTCATCCCCAAGTCAAATTGGGGAAAAAAATGAAATTATATTGTATTAGGCTCATTAATTGACCTTAACTCTCAGCTGCGTCCATTACTAAACGTTAGCTGAGTCATGAAATGGGTCCCCTATTTCTGATATTCTCTATATACAGTTTAGGTCACGTGGGATGTCAGTCTTTTATTCTTGTAGTTGTTGCCCTCAGTTGATTCTGAAATGTCCGTGTTTAAAACGTGGTTTTAACCGGGGTTTGGAATTCTGAAACCTGTATCAGGTTTGGTTTCATTAATACTGGATGCCTACTCTCATTACAGATCAATCGCAAACCAATGTTATACAACAGACACAGAGCAACTCAATACCGCGGAATCTTTTAACGTGAAGCTCTGCTTTTACAGGGGATCATCACTTAACAAAACATCCTCAGGCACTTTGCAACTTTTTTTGTTTAGCGCGGAGAAACAGGCCCTTCAGCCCATCGTCTCCGCCCGATCAGCGATCCCCACACATTAAATGTCAAAATGTGGAGAAGTCAAAGACCAGAAGGCATAGCTTTATTGTGAGAGAGGCAAGGTTTAAAGGGGATGTGTGAGACAGAGTGGTGGGGGCTTGGGGCGCACTGCCAGGGGTGGTGGTGGAGGCAGACACAATAGTGACGTTTGAGCGTTAACATAGACACATGGATACGCAGGAAATATATGGATATGGATCATGTGCAGACAGCGGTGATTAGTTGAACATGGCATCATGTTCGGCAAGGACATTGGGGGCCAAAGGACCAGTTGCTGTGGTGTACTGTTCCATGAAGTTATTTGCATTGCCAGCACGAGACATTGACAGCTATTTCCAGTTTAAATCCACTGATCAATTACCAAAAATATTACAATTGGACTTCCAGCTGCTTCATTATACAATGCTGCAACTGTAATGAAGGATTGCACCATTGACTTTTGAGCAGCAGAGAAAAATGTACTTGCGCTATAATATAGCAGTCCGATATGGTTGGCGTATTACTACTTGCAGTTTCCCTCATGGTTGAAATGGTTCAATCAACCTCTGCCTGCAGAGAACCACTCCTAGCTGGCTGGGCTGGGCAATGCATTTGATGCTGAGGGTTAGGATCACAATGTAGATGTCGGTGCACTTGTGTAGGAAGGAACTGCTGGTTTAAATTGAGGATAGACACGAAAAGCTGGAGTAACTCAGCGGGTCGGGCAGCATCGCTGGAGAAAAGGAATAGATGACGTTTCCGATCGAGACCTTTCTTCAGACTGAGAGTCAGGGGAAAGGGAGATGAGAGATATCACTTGCTGCATCAGGGTAAAGAATCACAGCAGAAATGGGAATGAAAACGCATGATCACCAGTAGGTCTTGCTCCCAACCTCAATCGCATCAGAGCTGGTCGACAACTTTATCGTCCATGGTCTTGTAATCCGGTGCACAAAATGAATGGAAATACGGGCAAGGCGTAAAGGTTATGAAATATTGTGCAGAGACCGCTGTAAATGATGGTTTTGATGGCTAAATCATATAACCATATAACCATATAACCATATAACCATATAACAATTACTGCACGGAAACAGGCCTTCTCGGCCCTTCCAGTCCGTGCCAACCATTTATTTTCCCCTAGTCCCATCTACCTGCACTCAGACCATACCCCTCCATTCCCTTCCCGTCCATATACCTATCCACTTTACTTTTAAATGTTAAAATTGATCCTGCCTCCACCACTTCTGCTGGAAGATCATTCCACACAGCCACCACTCTCGGAGTAAAGAAATTCCCCCTCATGTTACCCCTAAACTTCTGTCCTTTAATTCTCATGTCATGCCCTCTTGTTTGAATCTTCCATACCCTCAATGGGAAAAGCTTATCCACGTCAACTCTGTCTATCCCTTTCATCATTTTAAAGACCTCAATCAAGTCCCCCCTTAACCTTCTGCGCTCCAAAGAATAAAGACCTAACGTTCAACCTTTCTCTGTAACTTAGTTGCTGGAACCCAGGCAACATTCTAGTAAATCTCCTCTGTACTCTCTCTATTTTGTTGACATCCTTCCTATAATTAGGCGACCAAAATTGTACACCATACTCCAGAATTGGTCTCACCAATGCCTTGTACAATTTTAACATTACTTCCCTACTCCTATATTCAATGCTCTAATTTATAAAGGCCAGCACACCAAAAGCTTTCTTTACCACCCTATCTACATGCGATTCCACCTTCAGGGAACTATGCACAGTTATTCCTAGATCCCTCTGTTCCACAGCATTCCTCAATTCCCTACCATTTACCATGTACGTCCTATTTTGATTTGTCCTGCCAAGATGTAGCACCTCACACTTATTAGCATTAAACTCCATCTGCCATCTTTCAGCCCACACTTCCAAATGGCCCAAATCTCTCTGTAGACTTTGAAAATCTACTTCATTATCCACAGCACCACCCATCATCTAGATCATTGATGTACATGAAAGATCACTGAAAGATGTCTGAAAAGCAAGCAGACCCACAGCTGATTTACTACAACAGCCTTTTAAAAACTAAATTTAAGGCAAAGTAATAGTGAAGTGAGAGGCTCCACGGGGCTCTTAAATGCACAGGGATTTGGGTGTACGATTTGCAAAAAACTTGCCTGCAGGTACAGCGAGTAATTAGCAAAGTAATCAGAATGTTAATGTATATCGAAGGGGATACAATCAAATGCAAAAGTGGAGAGAATATGCTTCAGTTACACAAGGCATTGTAACTGAGACTACTTCTGATGCACAATATTGACTCACAATCCAACGGATGATGTTAACAGGAGAGAGAGACCTTAAAACTAGATTAAAACTGGATGTCAGCAAGAGTTGGAATAAACAGATTAATTTCAGACTGGAGAGACGTCATCAGTAGAGTACCTCAGGGACTTCCTTGGCCATCAATTATTTACATTAATGACCTGACGGAGGAACAAAGTCGCAAGTCTGAAGAAGGGTTCCGACCCGAAATGTCACCTATCCGTGTTCCGCAGAGAGGCTGCCTGACCCGCTGAGTTACTCCAGCACTTTGTGCCCTTTTCTGTATTAACCACCATCTGCAGTTCTTATTGATTGATTCAAAGAAATCGCAAAACCAACAGTTCTCAATAGAAAGCCAAACAAGGTGGTTGCATCCCGGCCACTCCCTCTTCTCCTCACTCCCATCAGGCAAGAGGTACAGAAGTGTGAATACACACACCTCCAGATTCTGGGACAGTGTCCTCCCAGCTGTTATCAGGCAACTGAACCATCCCACCAACAACCAAAGAGCAGTCCTGAACTACTATCTACCATATTAGAGACCCTCGGACTATCTTTGATCAGATTTCACCTTGCACTGAACTTTATTTACGTGATTCCCTTTATCGTGTATCTGCACACTGTGGACGGCTCGATAGTAATCATGTATTATCTTTCCGCTGACTGGTTAGCACGCAACAAACGTTTTTCACCGTACCTCGGTACACGTGACAATAAACAGAACTAATCTTAACTCAAAGGCTCTCACGTCCCTCAGCTGTGCCAACACACGGCAACAACACTTCCAATGAAGCTCTACCAATGGCAAACTCTTTAGACGCGTGACCAAACAACTTCCTTCCTGCAAAATGACAAATCACTACATAATCAAACAGGCTATAATTAAACTCTCTAACCAGTATCGTACCAGTGGTTTCTTCAAACATTAGTTGGACATATCACAAAGTGTTTATAAACACTGAGGTGTATAATGTCACAATTCAAAACTAATTATGAAGTTCTTACCACCATCCACATCATAATAGATTCCACTCCTTGAAATTTATATTCTACTTAATAATCCAATACTCCCTTACGCTGCATATTCCTAAGTACACAACAATAAATTGTGTCGCTTCTGTAGGATGAGAACTCTAATAATAACTAATAACTAATAACCTAATTTGAGGAAGGACATTTTTGGTATTGAGGGAGTGCAGCGTAGGTTTACAAGGTTAATTCCCGGGATGGTGGGACTGCCATATGCTGAGAGAATGGAGCAGCTGGGCTTGTACACTCTGGAGTTTAGAAGGATGAGAGGGGATCTCATTGAAACATATAAGATTGTTAGGGGCTTGGACACGCTAGAGGCATGTACCCGATGTTGGGGGAGTCCAGAACCAGGGGCCACAGTTTAAGAATAAGGAGTAAGCCATTTAGAACGGAGACGAGGAAACACTTTTTCTCACAGAGAATGGTGAGTCTGTGGAATTCTCTGCCTCAGAGGGCGGTGGAGGCAGGTTCTCTGGGTGCTTTCAAGAGAGAGCTAGATAGGGCTCTTAAAAATAGTGGAGTCAGGAGATATGGGGAGAAGGCAGGAACGGGGTACTGATTGGGGATGATCAACCATGATCACATTGAATGGCGGTGCCGGCTCGAAGGGCCAAATGGCCTACTCCTACACCTAATGTCTATTGTGTATTGTTTAACTATGACTGAACATTTCTAAACTAACTTAAAGATGCATTCGTGATCCCCCAATCAACCACGTAGCATTTTGAACTTTTTTTTTAATCTGCTTCTTCTCTCCAGCCATAACATTGTATTCTGCAGAGTTTGTTCTCTATCTCACTGCCTCTGTATTTGTGTGTGGATTTGATTATACTCACGTATATGTAAATTTTTTACCTGGAGAGCACACACAACTATCTCTGTACAAATGGCAATAACAAGCCAATACCAAAACTGTACTGCAAATATAAACCAAGCAACAATTTAGCTTCAGGTCTTTCTGGATGGCTGCATTCGGAGCACTGTGAGCAAATTTGGGCCCATATCTGAGGAAGGATGTGCTGGCTCTGGAGAGGGTCCAGGGGAGGTTTACAAGAATGATTCCAGGAATGAGTCGGTTAGCATATGATGAGCAATTTGACGACACTGGGCCTCTACTCACTGGAGTTTAGAAGGTTGACGGGGGGACCTAATTGAAACTTGCAGAATAATAAAAGGCACAGATGGAGTGGATGTGGAAAGGATGTTTCCACTAGCGGGAGAGTCTAGGACCAGAGGTCATAGCCTCAGAATTAAAAGGCACTCTTTTAGAAAGGAGGTGAGGGGGAACCTCTTTAGTCAGAGGATAGTTAATTTGTGGAATTGATTGCCACAGAGGGCTGTCGAGGCCAAGTCAGTGGATATTTTTAAGGCAGAGATGGACAAATTCTTGATTAGAACGGGTGTCAAGGATTATGGGAAGAAGGCAGGAAGATGGGATTAGGAGGCAGAGATCAGCCATGATTGAATGGCGGAGTAGACTCGATGGAAGCAAATGGCCTAATTCTACTCCTACGACCTGTGAACTTTTTATTCTCATTTCCTCAGCTTCCGCACTATTGAAACATATCATTAGTTCTCAACATAGCCATTTAATCAATCCACAGATAAACACATAGTGCTGAAGAACTCAGCGGATCAGGCAGCATTTCTGGAGATAAAGGATGGGTGATGTCGTCCTCTTGCAGATTGGTAAATCTCTGTAAGTCTTTTCCCCCACGGGCGGTGGAGGCCAGGTCATGGATAATATTTGAAACGTAGAAAGATGAACGATCAAGGAATTGAGGGCTACAGGGAACTGACATTGGAGGTGGTGGTAGGGCACACTAGGAGGCCTGGTGGCCGTCTCCTACTCCTAGGTTATTGCCTCCTTGTCCTAGACTAGCACCTTCTATGGGTAGATCATTTTAGGAGGAAAGGTTGAAGAGACTGTGTTTGCACCTGCTGGAGTTTAGAAGAGAAGCATAAGATGTTGAAGGTCTTGAGTGGATGGATGCGGAGAAGATGAAACCTTGTAGTAAAAATAACGAGACTTTTGTCTTAAGTAGGCAACCTTTTTTCTCTCAGAGGGATGTATACCCTTTGGATGCTCAGCCTTAAGGGGTAGAGGATGATCTTTGAACTAAGGGAGAGATCAATGGACACTTGATTGGTGAAAGGATGAAAGGAGACGGTGTGTAGACAGGGCACTGGAGTTGAGATTACAACTGGACAGCCCCGTGATTCTCCAAAATGGCAAAGTGGCCTTAGAAACATATAATATAGAAAATAGGTGCAGGAGGAGGCCATTCGGCCCTATGAGCCAGCACCACCATTCATTGTGATCATGGCTGATCACCCCCAATAATGCCTGCCTTCTCCCCATATCCCTTGATTCCACTAGCCCCTAGAGCTCTATCTAGCTCTCTCTTAAATCCATCCAGTGACTTGGCCTCCACTGCCCTCTGTGGCAGGGAATTCCACAAATTCACAACTCTCTGGGTGAAAAAGTTTTTTTCTCACCTCAGTCTTAAATGGCTTCCCCTTTATTCTAAGACTGCGGCACCTGGTTCTGGACTCGCCCAACATTGGGAACATTTTTCCTGCATCTAGCTTGTCCAGTCCTTTTATAATTTTATGTAAGATCCTATTTTCTATAAGATCCTCCCCTTGGAAGGTGAAGGTGGGTGGTGGAGAATCCCAAGTCATAAAGTGTACCTTGACAGAAGCTACAGTTCGACAAGGCTCTGGTTAGAGTCTGCTGCAGTGAATGTTTTATCACCTGACTTCAGGAAGGAGTGAATGCTGCATAAGTTAATCAAACGGTTCTGGGACACGTGTGAATGGTGAAGGCAGGTCAGGAAGGCAAGATAGTGTTGAATCCCCAAACTGGAGAAGATTAAATGGCAATTGGATTCCTGTGCTGAAAAAAGATTTGATAGGGTGGTTGGCAAGAATACAATTGGTAGGGGGTGGTGGCAATGAATGGATCAGAATGAATGAGAGTCCAGATCCTTACATTCCAGCTCTCAGCTTCAGGGGTATTCAAAAACAATTCTTTAAACATGCAGAGGAAATTCAGTACTCTCCTCCGTCAAAAATCTGTTGAACTTCATTTCCATTAACAAAGATTTCACTTTTGTTTACAGCATGAGAATTTACAGAATCAAGGCTGTTAAGTGGATTTCAGATATTGATCAGCGACAATGAGATGGAATAGTGTTAAAGAAGGAACTGCAGATGCTGGCGAATCAAGGGCTACACAAAAAGCTGGAGAAACTCAGCGGGTGCAGCAGCATCTAAGGAGCGAAGGAGATAGGCGACGTTTCGGGTCGAGACCCTTCTTCAGACGGAAGGTCTCGACCCGAAACGTCGCCTATCTCCTTCGCTCCTTAGATGCTGCTGCACCCGCTGAGTTTCTCCAGCTTTTTGTGTAACCCATGAGATGGAATAGTCTTTGCTAAATCTTTGCACATCTCCAATCCTTTCCACCCATCACTTTAATTTCATGTATCTTGTGTTTTTATGACTGTTGGCAGAGCAATTTCCCTCCTGGGATAAATAAAGTTCTATTGTATCATATTGTGATAGAATAATTCCACGATACTCTGACATATTCACCAAGATGTTAACTTGTTGGTTTGTTCATTGGAACATCACAGATTCAATTTGCTTTAATAATCAAAAGTCATGCCATATTTTTACATATTTAATGCACATATTGTTCTTCAATGCCAACTCTGCCCTTGGCATTGCGGGCAGCGGCAGGTTCATCATTCCAAGAGGCTCCGGCATGGGATTGGAGAGTTGGTAACACTGGCCACGGACATTCCCAATGCTGCCAAGAACTATCACATTGAACTCTACATTACCCACACACACACACACGGACACAGAAAAAACACAATAATGGGATTTTTCAGCACATTTACTGAATTACAATTAATTTCCCTAGTAGAAAAATATTTGTCTTTAAGAAAATGGTTATATGTACAGTGCAAAAACAGGAACAAAAAAACTACAAGGGTTTCGTTGCTTAACAGATCCGAAATGGAGAGGACTCTTTGCAAACTAGAAATGGGATTTTCGCAATGTTTAGTTCCTCATTGCCAGCATAGAATTGATGTCCCATATGAGATTCCGTAGCTGATCCATAATGTGCTCCAGTTCTTGGTTCTTCTGATGTAGTTTCTACGAGAGGAAAATAACAATGTTGAACAGCACGAAAACTTGAAGAAATGGGATTCCTCCTACTAGGCAAAGTAGACCAATTCTCAAAGACTTGGTCTCCTTTTATCAACTTTTTACAAGCATATGGTGCAACATAACATAACCTTAGAAATTAAATGGTTTAGAACCGGGTGACGGATGGGCAAAAATACGAAATAGGTAGATCTCTCCTAATCTCTCTTTTCTTTACTTTCTCCTTCTATTTCAATCTTTTCAGCTTCTCTTCTATGTCATTTATTGCTTTTGCTATCTGCTTCTACTCACTTGTCTATCTATTCCGACACTCTTTATTTATTTTTTACTCCCACTGTTCTTTTATTATTTGTACAAAATAAGTTGTACAAGAATGGAAATATGTATGTATGTATTAGGTACTCAAGCACCACACTATTGTACTTACTTCTAACAAAAATAAACCAAAAAGAGCAGGAAAAACTGTAAATACTTTTCCATTAGTCACTGATTCGCGCAATACCAGCTTTCATTATCCGAGTAGATGAACCAAATTCCTGATGCAAAACAACGGGGCGTGGCACAGTTGCTGCATTACAGCGCCAGATACCCGGGTTCGATCCTGACTGTGGGAGATGTCTGTATGGTAAGTTTGTACGTTCTCTCCATGACCGTATGGGACCCGAGTGCTCCAGTTTCCTTCCATGCTCCAAAAACGTACATGTTTATACTTAATTGGGTTTGGTAAAGACTGTAAATTGGCCTAGTGTGTAGGATAACGTTAGTGTACAGGGATTGCTGGTCGCCGTGGACTCTGTGGGCCAAAGGGCCTGTTTCCACGCCTTATTTCTAAACTAAACTAAAAATATCCATTCATTTATCCAATGTTGCATTTGTTGTTCTTGAATCCACATGAACCTGGAATGCACCGTTTCATTCTAACAACCACCCCCATGCACCAACAATGAGACTGAGTAATATTTGGAACTTTATTTCCACTAAGATGACTACACTGACCTTTTAACTGATTATTTGCAGTTGGTTTTCAGGCATGAATTAATCATCAATTGGGGAATTATTTGGCATTTAAAAAGGAAAACCAAAAAATCTAATGAGCAACCTTTTACATAAATTGTACAAGGTCCAATGCAAGTGGGCATCAGCACAAAGGCAAAATTAATCTGACATTTTAGCAAGGCCAAAAATATAGCCTGACCTGTCGTAGTTTAACACATGCAGTCCAGTAGCCTTTAGATTTTAGAGATATAGCTTCAAAATCGGCCATTTGGCCCACCGAGTCCACACTCACCAGTGATCACCCTGGACACTAGCACTATCCTACACATTAGGGACAATTTACAATTGTATTGAAGTCAATTAACCTACAAACCTGTAGGTCTTTGGAGTGTGGGAGGAAACCAGAGCACCCGGAGAAAACCCATGTGGTCACAGGGAGAGCGTACAAACTCTGTACAGACAGCACCCGTTGTCAGGAACGTTCCCGTGTCTCTGGCGCTGCAAGGCAGAAACTTTACCGCTGTACCTCCTTGCCGCCCCCAGTAGCTCAATAAATCATACCATAGTTCGCTGCCATTCTCAGGTCGACCTGGAGCACAGACTTTAATTGTCCAGGTATGGACCTTGGTCCGATGATGAAAGAAAATGGAAGGGGATGCAAACTGAGGAGACAGGTGCCCCAGGGCCTACCACAACCCAAAGGGATGTCCAAACATGCATTTTAATAATGGAAATGTCACTGAATATTAGTCAAGAGTGTTTTATTGTCGTATGTCCCTAAAAAGAACAATGAAATTCTTACTTGCAGCAGCACTACAGAGGTGGAAACATAATGCTCAGTGAACAAAAATGTCAATCTCAATAATAAAAACATTACTGAATATTACTAAATAGCAATCACATTTGTTTTGTATGTGATGGGTATTTTGGTTTACATCGAAGATAGACACAAAATGTTGACATAACTCAGCAAGACAGGCAGCATCTCTGGAGATAAGGAATGGGTGACATTTCGGGTAGAGACCCTTCTTCAGAAGAAGCATTTTTATCTATCTAATTAGCTTTCAGTAGGGCCCCACATACAATTACTGCACTATTGTATTAAGTGTTAATTGTAAGGCAAGTATTGGCCAGGACAAATGGAAAATCTCGCTCTGTTTAATAAACTAGTGTCAGGATTATTTCTTCACATTTACCCAAGGCCTTGCATCATCTGCAGGGTTGCATAATGCGATTTAGTTTGAGTGCAATGTTCAGGTGACACCAGCTCATTTATTAGATGGGTTGAAGAATCTGAAGGGTTCCGACCATAAATGTCACCTATTTGTTTTCTCCAGAGTTGCTGCCTGACCCGGTGAGTCGCTCCAGCGTTTTGTGTCTATTTTCTTGGTATAAACCAGCGACTGTCCTTCCTTCGTACACACCAGCTCAGTTGTTGGGAGACCAAGCAAAAAGTTTACAGATGCTACATTTTTGGTCAATACATCCTCATTTCTAAGAAACTTTCAGTAAACCACAAGTTAGTCGGGGCCCCACGGGTTGTATTTCAAGTTGCCATTAATGTCGATCCAGGACATCAGCTAAACCACACAACATGAATCATTACTAGACACAGCATGAACAGAAGCTACAAAGGTATTATTGCTGTTCTGGGGTTTTTTGGTAGAGCTACCCAATTAATAGGTTTAAGGTGGGGGGGAGATTTAATAGGAATCTGAGGGGTAACTTTTGCACACAAAGTGTGATAGGTGTATGGAACGAGCTGCCGAAGGAGGTAGTTGAGGCAGGTACTATTAAAAAACATTTGGACAGGTACATGGATAGGACAGGTTAAGACGGATATGGGATATGCAGGCAGGTGAGACTAGTATGGATGGGAATGTTGGCTGGTGTGGACAAGCTGGCCTGTTTCCACATTGTATGACTCTAAGCTCACTGTTCTCTTTTCATTCTCCTGCAATCTGTTGCCCTTCAAAGTATTCATCTAAACTTCATTGAGTTAATGGCCATTACCACCATCATTGCCAGAGTCTTGCGTTCCAGGTGACAACAACATACCAATTCACTGCTTCTAATTCACTGATCGTCCAGACCATGCAAGGACAATGCTGGAGGGTGCCTGGTAATTAACATGGCTGTTGACAGTGACCTACTGTAGTCAGGTACTGATGATTTCAAGGTCAAGTTCCACGCGCACACATTACCTCAAGGATTTCTTGGTACTCTGTATTGATCAAACCCCCAACATTCGGAAGATCTGACGGTCTGAAAGGCTCATCACCCACAAAAGGAATCAACTGTGGACCGAAAATAAGAGACAAAGTTTAGAAAGGAGTATGTTTTCCACATACATATATATAGCTGATATGTACCACAACAGAAATTACCCATGTTAGGTTGCTTATTACTCAAAAATATTTGCCTTGAAAGATTAAAGTGACTCCTGGAATCCAGAGTTGCAGATATGGATATAGAGGATTTTTATCATAGTGGTCCGCTCAGTCCCTTGTGTCTGCTACATGTTTATTCAGACCAAGGCTGATGGGGAGTTGAGGGAACAATCAATTTCCATCCACCCATGGTCACCCAATATCATATAGTGATCAATATCTACCATTATTGTAATAGCTAGAGATTCGGATCCTACCGTCCCTTGAGGAAGAATTTCAAAAACTTCCAACCAGAGAAAGAATGCACCTCATCGATACCTTTAGTTTTCAACAAGCACCACTTGTTCCAGATTCTGTAAAGGTCTACGTGGCCAAAACCTGGATTAGAGGATATTAGCTACAAGGGGGAAGTTGGACAGACTGGGACTGGTTTCTCTGGAACGCAGGAGATTGAGGGGAGTAGATACAAATTCTGAGAGGCACAGATAGAGTAGGTAGTAAGAATCTTTTTCCATGGATGAAAATATCAAATACCGTGAGGGTCAATTTAGTGTTTACACAAAGGATGGGTGGGTGGCTGTAACACATTGCCAGGGATGATGCTGGAGGCAGATATGATAGTAGTATTTAGAGGCATTTGGATAGACACATGGATACGTAGGGAATGGATATGAATTACGTGCAGGCAGATAAGAATTAGTCTTGACATCATATTCGGCACAGACACTGCTGGCTGAAGAGTCTGTTCCTGTGCTGTGTAGTTCTATTTTCTGTTCAAAAACATTGCCCCAATTCGGCATTAAGTTAAGAGAGAGGAGCTTGCTGATACTACACTTGTTTCGGATGTCCTCTGCTGCATTGAGGAAACCATTATTAACAAGTCCCTAATTACAATACGATACGATAGAACTTCATTCTATCCGTCCCAGGAGGGAAATTGATCTGCCAACTGTCACAAAACACAAGTCGCTAGTTACCTCTGTGACGGAAACATCAGTCACCCCGCACATTTCTCCACACTTGTCGTACAACAACCGCAGCTTCTTGAAGAGCAGGGTGAGCTGGCGCAGGTGCTCCTGCAGCTTGTTGGACCGTTCCTGGTACACCGCATGGTTCTGAGTCACACCATTTGGCAGCTGCATGGAAACCGGGATTGAATACAACAAGATCTAAATAACATCCCTGCACATACACAGTCATTGTGGACCACAAATTCCTCATCTCTCCCTCCCTATTTCTCTTCCTCCATACAGTGGCACAGCGGGTAGAGCTGTTGCATCACGGCATCAAGAGAGCCAGGTTCCAACCTAACCTCAGACGTTGTCTGTGTGGAGTTTGCAGGTTCTTCCTGTGACCCCCCCCCCCCCCCGGGCTTCCGCCATTTTCCTCCCACATCCCAAAGATGTACAGGTTTGTAGGGTAATTTGACCCCTAATGTGAAGGGAGTAGATGCGAAAATGTGATAACATTGAATTAGTGTCGATGCGGACTCGGTGGGCCAAAGTGCCTGTTTCCATTCAATTCAGTGCACTGAAATATCAAAAGACACAGGATAGGTTTTTAAAAGTTTGAGAAGGATACACAAGATCTCCCTCATTACCTTTTCACTCCAATGGTGCTTAGGGAGAAGGAACAAAGATCTACTATAGAGGAACGAGGAATGAGGATCTTCAGATAGTGGGGGAGAATAGAGCAACCATGATTATTGAAGTGGAGTAGGTTACTGGGGATTTAAGAGACATCCAAATGAAAAATAAGAAATGTGTTGATGTTCGTAGTTAGCTATAGGCACTGAATGTAAGATTTAGTAGTGCAGCCACTACTGCAATTTCCAGTTACTGAACTTTATACTGAAATGGAATTCAACGCAAAATGTTGTGGTCTTATTTGTTGAGTGCACATAGCAAAGGACAAATGCTTAACTGCGTACGCAGGCAAGAGGGGCAATAGCAAGTGGACAAAGAGGGAAGACAAATGTCAAGAAGTGTATGGGCTGGCGATAGGGTGAGTGTGAGGAGAAGGGGGAAAGGTATTGAGCGCGCGAGAGAAGGGGAGAATTTTTTTTTAAACGTACGAATGTCTGCAGCGCACAGTTCGAAAGGTCGGAGGAAAGCAATTTAGCGAGAACGATCAAATGAGAATTAATAACAGATGTGAAGAAGAAGTGTAGAGAAGAGCAGGAGTGGTGGAACTAATGTGATGGCTTTTTTTCAAAGGGTTGACACTGACAGGATGATTTGTTGCAGGATCAACACATTAGTGACTTTTTTTTTATTATATCTTGGAGCAATTTTCTTGCTTTGAAGATTTCTTTTTACAGAATAAAAGCAAGTGACATTTCAACATCACTGCTTAATTAAATCACGTCACAGGTGCTGAAGGAATTAGAGTTACGTCCTGACTGGTTTAATCACAGGATGTTTAACTGGGACACTGCATTGGTAATTAAAGAAGGAAAATAAAAAAAGATAGAGCAATCAGAACGATGTGAGCTTTTGCAATTAATGTCTATGTTAATCCAGTGGGCACATTGACCTTAGAGGTGGTTCAACATAGATTCAATGTGACACCTGGGCTAAACGGGTTACATTTAGATGTTTTACAAACTCAGCTCATGTTCTCTTGATTACAAAGAGTCAAGGTGGATCCAATTCACAAGTTTAATAATAACTCACGTTTGATATTATGCAGGGAGAAATGATTCTCTTAGTTCGGAGGGCCAGAACTATATAATTAGAGCTAGATAGGTCATTGTGACATCGACAATCTTCTCATACAGTGAGGGCTGTGATATCCGCAACACACCAATCTTTCCACCTCACAAAGTGCTGGTACATCAATCTGGTACATCAGGATGTTTCAAATTGAGATTGATAACTTTTGCAGGGCGCAAAAAGTTAAGAGTTACAGAATGAGGTAGGACAGGCAGCACGGTGAAACATCAGTGTGGTTGCTGCCTCACAGCGCCAGAGACCCAGCTTTGATCCAGACTACGGGTGCTGTCTGTATTGAGTTTGTACCTTCTCCCCGTGACCATGTGGGTTTTTCTCCAGGTGCTCCGGTTTCCTCCTACAGTCCAAAAACGTGCAAGTCCGTAGGTTAATACCAAAGATCCTACAGCGGAGCAAGATAAACCACTCCTTCTAAATGCAATGGGCTGACGTGTAGTACGTAACGGAGCGGAACGTGGGCCGTTTTTTCATCCATTTCAGTAACCCGACCCGACTCGCAATGTAATCAACGTCGCGGGGGAACAGTTTGTGTTAAAAGAGTATAATTTTGAAAATGAGAAGATTGTTACCAAAAAAAACTTATATTTTTATGAGGATGTTTCCATAATCGGCTTCCGTCTCCGCACTAGTATCTTTGCGTTAGGGGGCGCCGTCCTGTATGGTATGGCTGCCCAGCCTGCAGCTGTATGTCTTTCCTCCTTTTCTTTTTTTTTAGTGTGTTAAAGTGTTTTGTTTTGGAGTCTATTCTTTTTTATGTGAGGGGGGGAGGGGGGAGGGGGAAGGGGGAAACTGCTTTTCCTGGTCCCTACCTGGTCAGAGAGGCAGCTTTTCTCCGGGCTGCAACTTCGACCTTGAGAGAATTGAATGCAACATCTCCAAGTTTGCAGATGACACTAAGCTGGGGGGCAGTGTTAGCTGTGAGGAGGATGTTAGGAGGCTGCAAGGTGATTTGGATAGGCTGGGTGAGTGGGAAAATGCATGGCAGATGCAGTATAATGTAGATAAATGTGAGGTCATCCACTTTGGTGGCAAAAACAGGAAAGTATCTAAATAGTGGCCGACTAGGAAAAGGGGAGATGCAACGAGACCTGGGTGTCATTGTACACCAGTCATTGAAAGTAGGTATGCAGGTGCAGCAGGCAGTGAAGAAAGTGAATGGTATGTTGGCATTCATAGCAAAAGGATTTGAGTACAAGAGCAGGGAGGTTCTACTGCAGTTGGTCAGGGTCTTGGTGAGGCCACACCTGGAGTATTGTGTACAGTTTTCGTCTCCTAATCTAAGGAAAGCCATTCTTGCCATAGAGGGAGTACAGAGAAGGTTCACCAGACTGTTTCCTGGGACGGCAGGACTTCCATATGAAGTAAGACTGGATAGACACGGCTTGTACTCGCTGGAATTTAGAAGATTGAGGTGGGATCTTACAGAGACTTACAAAATTCTTAAGGGGTTCGACAGGCTGATGCAGGAAGATTGTTCCCGATGTTGGGGAAGTCCAGAACAAGGGGGTCACAGTTCAAGGATAAGGGGGAAGTCTTTTAGGACCAAGATGAGAAAATCATTTTTCACACAGAGAGTCGTGAATCTGTGGAATTCTCTGCAACAGAAGGTAGTTGAGGCCAGTTCATTGGCTATATTTAAGAGGGAGTTAGATGTGGCCCTTGTGGTTAAAGGGATCAGGGGGTATGCAGAGAAGGCAGGTACAGGATACTGAGTTGGATGATCAGCCATGATCATATTGAATGGCGTGCAGGCTCAAAGGGCCGAATGGCCTACTCCTGCACCTATTTTCTATGTTTCTATTGAGGCCGAAACAAGAAGGAGGGAATGAAAGACAGAATGTATGACAGACAAACCCAAACCAAGAATGTTTTAAAACCCACAGAAACAAAGGTGTAGGATTTCAGTTCTTTCCCATCTAAGTCAGAGGTTGATTAGCATTTTCCAGTGAATTGGCTTCCCTAGTCCTAGATTACTTATCCAATTATTTAAGTTTGCATTAGATATCTAGCCCACCTTTCCAGAATTCAAGTTTTTTGTCCTTTCCCTCATGTGCAAGAAAAATTGGTTCATATTGAAGGAGCAAGCGCTTCGAAATGAAAATGGACACTGGAGCCTTGCACCAGAAAACAGCTGGGATTGTTCAAAGGACAGTGTCATCTGGTGGTTAATGATCATATTGCAGCTCGTAAATAGCTGGGGACTCGAACTAAAGCACTGCTCAGATGTAAATATGTAAACTGATCACAGTCAATACAAGCTTAGCCTTCATTTTTTTCCGAAGGTAGACACAAAATGCTGGAGTAACTCAGCGGGACAGACAGCATCTCTAGGAGAAAAGGAATGGGTGAGCTTTCGGGTGAGGAAGGGCCTCGACCCGAAACATCACTCATTCTTTCAGCATCTGCAGTTCTTTCCTGCTTAGGTTTTTTCCACCAGATTCAAGCTAGACATCACCATAAACAAAGAGGGACCTGGCATGGGCAAGCTGAAATTAGAACAAAGAGAGACCAGGCAGAAGTTTGGGGGGGGGTGGGGGGGGGGGGGGGGGTAGAGGCGTCGAGAACAAAGAGGGGTCGTAATGAATACTTTTGTAACTTTATCAGCGCGATATTAGTTGCAACTCTTTGCATATTTGTGTATTGTATGCAAAGCTAACAATTTCCCTCTACCCAGCTATATGTGATAGAGTTTTATTCATTCATAACAATCATGAGCATGCTATTTTCAGGCCAGCAACATTAAGCAAATCAGTCTGTCTATTGGTAAATTACAATCCAGGCCGCAAGGAGTTCTTCGTCAAAGTAGAAACATAGAGACATAGAAAATAGGTGCGGGAGTAGGATCATTCAATATGATCATGGCTGATCATTCAGAATCAGTACCCTGTCCCTGCTTTCTCCCTTGTTTCCGTTAGCCCTAAGAGCTATATCCAACTCTCTCTTGAATACATCCAGTGAATTGGCCTCCACTGCCTTCTGTGGCAGAGAATTCCGCAGATTCACAACTCTCTGGCTGAAGAGGTTTTTCCTCATCTCAGTCCTAAATGGCCTACTACCCCTTATTCTTAAACTGTGACCCTTGGTTCTGGACTCCCCCCCCCCCAACATGGGGCAAATGAGAAAAGTAGTTCTAGCCAAAACGCAAATGGTCCTAATACTAACCAAGGACACTGTATGATTGAGGTGGCCACAATGGATTAAGGAGCTTCATTGAAAATCATAATGATGGCTAGACTTCAGGTGGCAATGCAGGATCAGCAGCTTTCACCTTCCTTCTCCAATTACTGCAAATAAAACCCACCCACACAATTACTAACATAAATTATAGGATTACATTTGTGGTCAACGTTGCCATAAAAAAAATTAGCAAATATGATGATTGAGAGCAATTTAGAATGCAAGAAAAATATACGAAGAGTCATTTAGCAGGGAAACAGGCCCTTTGGCCCAACATGTCCATGCTGACCGAGAGGACCCATCTAAGCAAGTCCAATTTGTCCGCATTTGATCCATATCCCTCGAAACCTTTCCTATTCCATGTACCTGTCCAAGTGTCAAGAGATTGATTCAGGGATCAAAAGTGGAGTATATGAATCTGGCAATGATTATCGGAGTACACTAATAATGTGTACAAGTACAAAGAAAAATGTACAAAGTCAAATACAGATCCTTTACAGTCAAAAAGGGAACATTTAAACGGGGAACGCAAAGCAATTAAACTAATACTTTAATTCTGTCTTCACCAGAGGGCACAAATAACTTCAGAAATACTAAGGAACCAAGAGTCTAATGAAAAGAAATTAAAAGGAAATTAATATCGGTAGAAAATTACTACAGGAGAAATTAATGAATGTGAGACTAGAATGTGCTAAATCCCCACAGCCATATTGCAGAGTACTAAAAGAGGTAACCATGGAGATAGTGACATCATCCAAAATGAGCAGATCTAAACCCCTTATTTGAGAGGAAATAAGGAACTGCACACCAGATCGCCAGATATCTTCAGACTTTAGATATAGCGTGGAAACAGGCTCTTCGGCCCACCGAGTCAGCGATGGCCAGCGATCACTCCACACACCAGGGACAATTTACAGAAGCCAATTAACCTACAAACCGGTACGTCTTTGGAGCGTGGGAGGAAACCGGAGCGCCCGGAGAAAACCCACGTGGTCATGGGGAGAACGTAAAACTTTGTACAGATAGCACCCGTAGTCAGGAACAAACCCGGGTCTATGGCACTGTAAGGCATCAACTACCTCTGTGCTGCCCTAGTGAGAAAAATATTGAAGTCTATTAACCATATAACTATACAACAATTACAGCACGGAAACAGGCCATCTCGGCCCTTCAAGTCCGTGCCGAACAACTTTTTTCCCTTAGTCCCACCTGCCTGCACTCATACCATAACCCTCCATACCCTTCTCATCCATATGCCTATCCAATTTATTTTTAAATGATACCAACAAACCTGCTGCCACCACTTCCACTGGAAGCTCATTCCACACTGCTACCACTCTCTGAGTAAAGAAGTTCCCCCTCATGTTACCCCTAAACTTCTGTCCCTTAATTCTAAAGTCATGTCCTCTTGTTTGAAACTATTGCATGGCTATGAAAGCAGGACATTTAAAAAACTGTGAGATTAAACAGAGTCACCATGGATTTGAGAAAGGGAAATTATGTTTGACAAATCTATTGGAGGTTCTTTTTAAATAGATCTGGGAGAACTTGTACATGCAGATTTTCAGAAGGCCTTTGATAAAGTTTGATAAAGGCCTTTGATAAAGGATCGTGTACAAAATTGAGGTGAATGGGATTGGGAGTGAAATACTGACATTGTTGAGTATTTAAGGCGGGTAACGAGATTTCCAGACACAAGAGGCATGAAAGACTACGGGAGAAATCAGGAATGGTGTTGAGACAGTACCAGCCAGAATCCAATGATAAAATCAACTCAAAGGGCTCAATGGTCTATTCTTGGTCTGAGGGCAAACAATGTTTGATAGCATGTTAGATGGTAATAGAATAGGAACATGGTCAATTTTAAAAGAGTGTCCTAAAAGAGAATGCACCAGAGAGAGAGAGCACTAAGGAGGGAATCCCTCTGAACCAAAGCATGGAAGGTATCAGTGGCCCGGGTTAAATCCTCAACCCTGCCGCTGAGTATGTGGAGTTTGCACGTTCTCCCCGAGACCCCGTGGGTTAATAGATAAAAGATCAATAAATAATAATTGCAGTGGCATTCTTTGCCACAGAAGGTTGTGGATATTTTAGTGCCAGCACAGTGGCGCAGTGGTAGAGCTGCTGCCTTACAGTGCCAGAGACCCGGGTTTGATCCTTAATGACTACAGGTGCTGTCTGTACGGAGTTTGCATGTTCTCCCCGTGACCTGCGAGGGTTTTTCTTCTCCCCCCGAGATCTTTGGTCTCCTCCCACACACAAGGACGTACAGGTTTGGAGGTTAATTGGCTTGGTATGAATGTAAAAATTGTCCCTAGTTGGAGTAGGATGGTGTTAATTTGCGGGGATCGCAGGTCGGTGCGGACCCGGTGGGCCGAAGTGCCTTTTCCCACGCCATAACTCCAAACTTAACTAAACGTCATGAAGTCATACCAGTCCAGAAGAACCTGCAGCACTGAAACTAACCACTGATTTGCCACAAATCTATTTTCTATCCCTTTGTGGGCTTTCTTCCAGTCTTACTTTAACCCACCTCTTCACTACCCACGCTAACTCTTTCTCCTCCCCCGCCCTCCCTCCACTTGCCCGACTTCCTCTTCTATGGAACTACACTTTTGGCCAGTTCTTTTTTCTGATCACTGAGAGAAAGAGCAACATCTGTATTCCTTATCTCTTTGAATCGTGACAATCTTAGAAGCGGGACAAAAAACTTCCATACATCTACCCTATCAAATCCGTTCATGATTTTTAATATCAAATCCTTGCGTGATTTTTAAAGAGCTCCAGCAATCTTCCGTTCCCAGCAAACTCCTCCACCTGTTCCTTTTTTCCCCCCACATATATTTATAACTACCTCATGTATTATCAGCCGTGCAAATGGTTTATAGTTTCTGCAACAATTCTGCCCTGATTATGCGAGATGGCCCATATGCAATAAAAAGACCTGGCATCGGTAAAGAGATTGTGAAGTTATCAGACTGTAATACGAATCCGTCCAGTTCACAGTAACCTCCTTCAGCATTGTTGTTAAAGAAGGAACTGCAGATGCTGGAGAATTGAGGGTTACACAAAAAGCTGGAGAAACTCAGCGGGTGCAGCAGCATCTAAGGAGTGAAGGAGATAGGCGACGTTTCGGGTCGAGACCCTTCTTCAGACTGGGTCTGAAGAAGGGTCTCGACCCGAAACGTCGCCTATCTCCTTCACTCCTTAGATGCTGCTGCACCCGCTGAGTTTCTCCAGCTTTTTGTGTAACCTCCTTCAGCAGCTGGATGCATATGTGGCTGTAACAGCGCGACGGAGATGCAGTAAGGAGAGGCGTCTCTGGAGTGAATATGAAGTGGTAGCTCATTCCTCATCCCTATCCCAGCTCCCTGGGCAAGTGGGTGGACCATAGAACCATAGAGACCAAGACAATACAAGAGTTGCTGACTAACACAAGACCAAATTGTCGTTGCGTTCTAGTATGACAAAAATGCTGGAGAAGCTCAGCTGGTGAGGCAGCATCTATGGAGCGAAGGAATAGGCGACGTTTCGGGTCCAGACCCTTCTTCAGACTGATGTCGGGGGAAGGGGGGGGGGGGGGGGGGTGTCAGGAAAAAGAAAGGAAGAGGTGGAGATGTAGAATGCTACTTTTCACAGAAGTAATTGAATCAAGCGACTAGTTGTTCCAAGGCAGTCTCGGACCCAACTTAGGCAAAACTCCCAGTGTGGAATACTATGTTTCAGTTTAGTTTATTGTCAGGTCTGCCGAGGTTCAGTGAAAAAGCTTTTTGTTGCAAGCTAACCAGTCAGCGGAAAGACAATACATGGCTTTGGAAACTATAGGTCCAAAATGATTTCTCACAAACATGCTACACCCACCACATCATGTCCTAAATTAGCTCCAAATTGCATCCCAAAATCTTATCTACATTCCAATGAATCAGACCCAGTAACATCCATGTAAATGTTTTTTGCACCTTGCCCAGTTTATCCAGTGTAACGACATCCATCCTCCAGCAGGATAACCAAAATTGTCCACGGTACCTCCAAATGTGGTATTATCAATGTCTAAAGCAGCATTTAGACAATAGACAACAGATAATAGGTGAAGGAGTGGGCCATTCAGCCCTTCGGGCCAGCACCGCCATTCACTGTGATCATGGCTGATCATCCACAATCAGTACCCCGTTCCTGCCTTCGCCATATATCCCCTGACTCCGCTATCTTTAAGAGCTCTATGAAAGCATCCAGAGAATTGGCCTCCACTGCCTTCTGAGGCAAAGAATTCCACAGATTCAAAATCCTCTGTGTGAAAAGGATTTTCCTCATCTCCGTTCTAAATGGCTTACCCCTTCTTCTTAAAGTGTGGCCCCTGGTTTTAAGATACTATAATAGAATTGAAAGGGTTTTATAACAGTGTTTTAAAATGCACTTGGACCAGTGCATGGACAGGAAAGGTTTAGAGGGAGGGATATGGGCCAAACGGGAGTAGCTTAGGTGGGGCATCTACCTTGGCAAGGACAAGTTGGGCAAAGGGCCTGTTTCCGTGCTGTATGACTCTAACTCAATGAAGTAATAATGATAATGACAGTTACATTTGGAGCCAATGCTTCCAACTTCTGCTCCAGGGAGCTGGATCCACAGGTCGACTTAAAAATTATTTGTCCACACCAGTTGCAAAGTCCAGTCACTTATCAAGACTGGCGTTATCCACAACCTTTGTGGCCAGTGTGGCTCAGTCATTGCACCATTAGGAGACCACATGTCTCCTTCATGGCAAGTGTTGGCAGAGCAATTATGCATTCACTGTGTTATTGTGTAAAAAAAACTCTTGCTCCCGACTTTCAGCAGGAAATACTGCTGCAGCCTCCAAATAGCTCTGATAAAGATGCACAGCTGTGGCTGCATTAGCAACACTCCCCCCCCCCCCCCCCCCCAACCCTCAGAGCATAAGCTGGAACGAGGCTCCCTGTAATAAAAAGGAACTGCAGATGCTGGTTTACAACAAAGAGACACAAAATACTGGAGTAACTCAGTGGGCCAGGCAGCATCTCTGGAGAAAATGGATGGGTGACGTTTTGGGTTGGGGTCCTTCTTCAGTTACCTCAAATTGCACTCTCCGGAGAACATAACATTATTTAATGGGGTTTTTACTGTAAGTTTTGGAGATACAGCGTGCAAACAGGCCATGAGTCAGTGGCGACCAGCGATCACCGCACACTAGTTCTATTCTACACACTAGGGACAATTTACCAAAGCCAATTAACCTACAAACCTGCAAGTCTTTAAAATGTGGGAGGAAACCGGAGCACCCGGAGAAAACCCGCCCTTTCACAGGGAGAACGTACAAACTTTGTACGGACAGCATCCATAGTCAGGGTTAAATCCGGGTCTCTGGCGCTGTGAGGTAGCAAATATACCGCTGCACCACTGTGCCACCCTCGTGAAAAAAAGTCTATAGTTGATGACTAATCCCCAGTATCCTGGCCAGTACTGGTTTCTCAAGCCAAATCATTGAGCCAGATTGCACGATGATTTTAATCACATTATCTTTCCTCGTCTAATTGGAAGGCACCTCTCTCATTTTACAATTAATAACAATATTTTATTAGTACCAAAGCCCTTTGAAATGTCTTGAGGTGGTTAAAAAAAACAGTTTTTACTAAGATCCCAGCAATACATTAATGTGCACAAATTAAGCTGTTGTCACAGTGTAGGGATACCCGTCTCACCCCGCTGATTGATCAAGCAACAAATCAGGAACATTCTTGTGCCGATATTTTGGGTTTGAAAGGAAAGGTTTTGCCAGCGGTAATTTAAAGTGGATGGTGTGGGTTCTCGATTAGTAACATCGTCAAAGGTCACAGGGAGAAGCCAGGAGAATGGGAGAAATGGATCAGCCACGATCAAATGGTCGAGCAGACGCGATGTTTAGTTCGGATTAGACATAGAGCATGGACATAGGCCCTTCGGCCCACAGGGTCCATGCCGACCAACGATCGATCACCTGTACACTTGGTCTATCCTGCACACTAGGGACACACTAGAAGCCAATTAATCTACAAAGCTGATGTCTTTAGAATGTGAGAGGACACTGGAGCACCCAGGGAAAAGCTACATGGTCACAGGGAGAACGTACAAACTTTGTACAGACAACGGCCATAGTCTGGATTGAACCAGGGTCTCTGGCACAATACGGCAGCAGCTCTACCACTGCGAACAGTGCCACTATACTGGTTAATGGGCCAAAAGGGCCGAATGGCCTAATTCTGCCGCCATGTCTTGTGAACTGCTCCCTCAATTCAGGGGAGATCATGGGCGGACAATATTTCACACAAAAGATGGTGGGTGTATGGAATGAGCTGCCAGTGGAGGTAGTTGAAGCAGGGGCAATTGCAACGCTTTCAGAAATAATTAGACAGGTACATGGATAGGACAGGTTTAAAGGCATATGGGACAAACGCAGGCAGGTGGGACTAGTGTGGAAGGGACATGTTGGCCAGTGTGGGCAAGTTGGGCTGAAGGGCCTGTTTCCATGCGGTATGACTAATATATCTCTAGCAAAAACCACATCCCATGATTAAATAACATGTATTTTTTCCAACAAAAAAAAAATCATGGAGTTTGACGAGAGCGCTGATGTGAGCCAGTTACATTGAAAATAGGTGAAGGAGTACGCCATTCGGCCCTTCGAGCCCACACTGCCTGTGGGAGCCATTCATGCTTGGGCTAGTTACTGTTAACATATTATATTATTTTGTCTAGATATTTCTAGCAGTATCATTTTGAACGCTTGGCGGTGGGCATTTGGCACATAGATGGGCGTGGCATATTTGATAGAGGGAGAGGGACTGACCAGACCAGCCACGGGGTTTGGAGAGAAAACAGTTCTCACCAGATAGTTACAATTCGTATAAGAACAAAGAGGATCTGGTATGTTCATTTTTTGTTTGTAAAACTACTTCAATAAAGAACCTGGAAATAACGACTGGAAGATTTGTTTTTTCTTGTCTGCGTAAGATCATTTCCACCACAGTGTAGTGACAGCAACAGAAAGGTGGACATTGGAAACATTTGAAATTGCCATGACACTGCCATTCAATATGACCATGGCTGCTCATCCAAAATCAGTACCCCGCTCCTGCTTTTTCCCCCATTTCCCGATTCCTTTGGCCCCAAGGGCATGAAGCAATTACCTGTGTTGCCCGCAGCATGTGGAAGATGTCCATGGTGCGAGCCACGATGTCCTGAACAGTCTCCTGACCAACCTTACAAAGGGTGACGCAGGTGATCTCACGCAGGGCACTCTGTGGCTGCTGTGGGGGGATGGAGGGGGCAGCGGGATGGACGGGGGCGACGGGGAGCGAGTGGAGGCCAGGGATCCGTGGCCCACCCCCTGGTAGCGCCGTCATTGCCAGTCCGGTCAAATCTGCAGGGAAGAGGAAAGGGTGAATGAAGGTGGTTCAAATGATTAGAATGGCAAAACACAGAGTGCTGGAGTAACTCAGCACCTCCAGGGCAGCACTTCTGGAGGACATCAATATGTGACATTTCGGGTCAGGACCATGAAGGAGGGTCCCGATCCGAAACGTTGCAAATTATGCCTGGACCACACCTGCACCACACCTGGAAACTTACAAAATTCTTAAGGGGTTGGACAGGCTAGATGCAGGAAGATTGTTCCCGATGTTGGGGAGGTCCAGGACAAGGGGTCACAGCTTAAGGATAAGGGGGAAATCCTTTAGGACCAAGATGAGAAGGACTTTTTTCACACAGAGAGTGGTGGGTCTCTGGAACTCTCTGCCACAGAGGGTAGTTGAGGCCAGTTCATTGGCTATATTTAAGAGGGAGTTAGATGTGGCCCTTGTGGCTAAGGGGATCAGAGGGTATGGAGAGAAGGCAGGTACGGGATACCGAGTTGGATGATCAGCCATGATCATATTGAATGGCGGTGCAGGCTCGAAGGGCCGAATGGCCTACTCCTGCACCTAATTTCTATGTTTCTATGTATTGTGTGCAGTTTTGGTCCCCTAATTTGAGGAAGGGCATTCTTTCTATTGAGGGAGTGCAACGTAGGTTTACAAGGTTAATTCCCGGGATGGCAGGATTGTCATATGCTGAGAGAATAGAGTGGCTGGGCTTGTACACTCTGGAGTTTAGAAGGATGAGAGGGGATCTTATTGAAACATATAAGATTGTTAAGGGTTTGGACACGCTAGAGGCAGGAAACATGTTCCCGATGTTGGTGGAGTCCAGAACCAGGGGCCACAGTTTAGGAATAAGGGGTAAGCTATTTAGAACAGAGATGAGGAAACACTTTTTCTCACAGAGAGTGGTGAGTCTGTGGAATTCTCTGCCTCAGAGGGCGGTGGTGGCCGGTTCTCTGGATACTTTCAAGAGAGAGCTAGATAGGGCTCTTAAAGATAGGGGATATGGGGAGAAGGCAGGAACGGGTTACTGATTGGGGATGATCAGCCATGAATGGTGGTGCTTGCTGGCTCGAGGGGCGCCGAATGGCCTACTCCTGCACCTATTGTCTATTGAATCCATGTCTTCCTGGGATACTGGCCGAATTACTGCAGTACTTTGTTTTTTCATTATAAATGAAGCAGATCTGCTCCCATAGCAGACTCCCATGGCCCATATCTCGGGTCCCCAGTGGCATACTGTTCTGATTCCGATCGACTCCTCTAGGAGGATCTGGCAATATGGATAATCCAGGAAGGCTTTGGAACCAAGGTTGCTGGAAGATTGGTGGTGGGCCCTGTATCTACCCAATGGCTTGGATAGAGTGGTGTGGGAGAGTCTCGGACTAGAAGTCATAGCCTTAGAATTAAAGGATGTTCTTTTAGGAAGGAGAAGAGGAGATATTTCTTTAGTCAGAGGGTGGTGAATCTGTGGAATTCTTTGCCACAGAAGGCTGTAGAGGCCAAGTCAGTGGATATTTTTAAGGCAGAGATAGATGGATTTTTGATTGGTACAGGCGTTAGAGGTTATGGGGAGCAGACAGGAGAATGGGGTTAGGAGGTAGAGATAGATCTGCCATGAATGAATGGCGGAGTAGACTTGATGGGCCGAATGGCCTAATTCTACTCCTATCAAATGGCCTTATGATCTCTCACTAACCAAAAATGATGTCCATTACTCAACTGATCTGCATGTTTATTAACATAATGCTGCATTTTGTCACAATCATCCTGTCAATTAATTACAGCATCAGACTTCCAAGCATGCTGCAAACTTTGACATAACTTGTAAAAATTACATCCCGTCGTCTGTTACAATTGACCCCGAGCAACCACAATTATTCAGAAAAGGGAATTGCTAGTAACACTGGTCTGAAAAGCTGCTCATGACTTCAGTGGTAAATAGTCTGATTTATAAAGATTACTCCTCCACTCTGGATTTCCCCAGAGAAAATAGTTTATTTCAATCCAAGCCTACTTGAAATATATATATATATATAGAAATGGTGAATAACCACTCTTTTTCCCTGTGTTTAAGGTGAGCGGGGGAAAATTTAAAGGGCACCCAAGTCCATGTTTAACCCACGCAGTGGGGGGTGGGGGATTTGTAATGATCTACCAGAGGAAGGGATAGAGGTGGCAAAGTTACAACATTTTAGAAAGAGACTTGGGACAGATACATGGATGGAGAAAGTTTGGAGGATTATGGGCAGATTGTGATTAGTTCAATTGGGAAATTTGGTTGGCATGGCTGAATTGGATTGAAGGGCCTATTTCCATGCTGTGTAACTCAGTGACTATGTGCTCTCAATTTTCAAAACCTGGAGTTTTCACAGCGGATAGCGGGAGAGCTGTTGAATTATTATTCCTTGAACGTGCTGAAGGGTCTGAGGGAGGGTCTCCACCCTTATGGTATGTTAGCTTTCATAGCAAAAGGATTTGAGTATAGGAGCAGGGAGGTTCTACTTCAGTTGTATAGGGTCTTGGTGAGGCCACACCTGGAGTATTGCGTACAGTTCTGGTCTCCAAATCTGAGGAAGGACATTATTGCCATAGAGGGAGTGCAAAGAAGGTTCACCAGACTGATTCCTGGGATGTCAGGACTGTCTTGTGAACAAAGACTGCATAGACTGGGTTTATACTCTCTAGAATTTACGAGATTGAGAGGGGATCTTATAGAAACTTACAAAATTCTTAAGGGGTTGGACAGGCTAGATGCAGGAAGATTGGTCCTGATGTTGGGGAGGTCCAGGACAAGGGGTCACAGCTTAAGGATAAGGGGGAAATCCTTTAGGACCAAGATGAGAAGGACTTTTTTCACACAGAGAGTGGTGGGTCTCTGGAACTCTCTGCCACAGAGGGTAGTTGAGGCCAGTTCATTGGCTATATTTAAGAGGGAGTTAGATGTGGCCCTTGTGGCTAAGGGGATCAGAGGGTATGGAGAGAAGGCAGGTACGGGATACTGAGTTGGATGATCAGCCATGATCATATTGAATGGCGGTGCACGCTCGAAGGGCCGAATGGCCTACTCCTGCACCTAATTTCTATGTTTCTATGTTTCACCCTAAACGTCACCCATTCCTTTTCTCCAGAGATGCTGCCTGACCCAGTTACTCCAGCACTTTGTGTCCATCTTCAGTGTAAACCAGCATCTGCAGTTCCTTCTTACAGAAGTGTTGATGCCAGGATTAGGGGCAGGATCCGAGAGAGGGGGGGGGGGGGGGGGGGAATGGGGGGGTAGGCTGGAAGAAATGAGGATTGGAAGCGTCTAGGGAACACTTCCACGTCCTTACCTCTTCAAATACCGATTGTCCAAGATCTTCTTCCTTCCACTGAGTGATCAAGCTTTAGAAAGCCAACAGTCTGTGCCTGCCTTTATGCAAAGAAGGGAAACAGAAGGAATTGGACATCAAGATAGACCCAAAAAGCTGGAGTAACTCAGCGGGACAGGCAGCATCTCTGGAGAGAAGGAATGGGTGACGTTTCGGATCTGAAGAAGGGACTCAACCCGAAAAACGTCACCCATTCCTTCTCTCCAGGGATGCTGCCTGTCCCGCTGAGTCACTCCAGCTTTATCTTCGAAATGGACATCAATTTGTGGCAGCGACTCTTTTGCCTTGAATCCTGATAGCAGTAACACCTCGTGGACCCCTCCCTCGAGAAGAGGCCTCCGCCTCCGAGCAGGTTTCAATGATAGACAATAGACAATAGGTGCAGGGGTCGGCCATTTGGCCCTTCGAGCCAGCACCGCCATTCAATGTGATCATGGCTGATCATCCCCAATCAGTACCCCGTTCCTGCCTTCTCCCCATATCCCCCGACTCCGCTATCTTTAAGAGCCCTATCTAGCTCTCCCTTGAAAGTATCCAGAGAACCTGACTCCACCGCCCTCCGAGGCAGAGAATTCCACAGACTCACCACTCTCTGTGAGAAAAAGTGTTTCCCACGTAGTGTATCTCATGGGGAGGAAAGTGATTCTAGAAATGCATCCACACCCGAACAATCAGTGTATCGAGAGACAACTTCTTTACACAAACGTGATGTTGATTTTTACCGTGGTTTACAACATCGAGAAGAGAACAATTCCATTCAAAATGATACAAGAATTTGAAGCAAAAGATCGGCCTTTGTGCCAGCTCCTCCATTCAATACAATCATGGCTGAGTGAAGATAGACAGAAAGTGCTGGAGTAACTCAGCGGGCCAGGCAGCATCTCTGGTGATTAAAGCGGACGGATGATGTTCTGTGCGAAGGTCCTATAGGATTTTTGGTTCTGTGCAGAAATGTCCTTCTGCCTCCAACATTAACACTACGCCCCCTCCCCTCCCCTCCCCTAGCCCAATGAAACAACACAATTCAAAATACATCACCCATCCTTTTTCTCCAGAGATGCTGTCTGACCCGGCTGAGTTACTCCAGCACTTTATGTCTATCTTCGGTATGAACCAGCATTGCTGTTCTTTTCCACACATCATGGCTGATTGAGTTGTCATATTCTGCAGGAGGGGATCAGAGCTTCGACTCGGAGGAAACATAGAAACATAGAAATTAGGTGCAGGAGTAGGCCATTCGGCCCTTCGAGCCTGCACCGCCATTCAATATGATCTAATAGGAAGGACGAGGGGAGGTGGGTGTTCTGGACAGTTACTGTTGGTATATATATATAGACCAGCAGTGTGTGTGTATATATATATATATATATATATATATATACACACACTGCTGGTCTATACCGCAGTCAGAAAGACACAAAGTATCGGGAGTTACTCAGTGAATGTGCTCCGGTCAGTTCCAGCCGCCCCCAGACACATTGCAACAGCATTTGGAACACAGCGAGCCCGGCGCTCGCTACATTCCCGCACAAATGCTACACTATTCCGAGTTCACAACACAAAGTATCGCCGCAAACAAACCGACTCCACTTCAGGCAAAGGTCTCACCCCACAAATCAAACGCCTGTTCTCGTTCAGGATGGAGCAGGATTGGCGAACAAGTGCGCGCACTGGAGCGGTTTCACGGAACAAGCAATCAATCACGCACCGCACCGCAAGGACACAAAGAACTGGAGATGCTGGAATGTTACACAGGGTGCTGGAGTAACTCTGCGGCTCTGGGGGATGTGGAGAGGCGGCGTTTCAGGTCTGGACCCTTCTTCAGGCTGACTGTGGAGGGGGGGGGGGGAGAACTGCAAAGCAGAAGCGAACCTTCTGGCTAGAAACAAAAATAGTGAACATGTTATTTCCCACGAATTCATTCAAATCAGGGGGAGGGGAGGCGCCGCATTTGCCAAATAGAAAAATAGAACTTTTTATTTTACCCTTTCAAGATGAAAATCCAAAAAGCAGCCACCTTTCTGCCCGTCCTTACGTAAAACACAAAGTTTCAATATTGTGACAGGAAAGGGATCTCGTTATTCGGTCACAAATCAGAGATGGGAGGTGACTTCACTTCCGTATTTTGAATTGTGTTGTTTCATTGGCCTTGAGGAGGGGAGGGGAGGGGGCGTAGTGTTAATGTTGGGGTAGAAGGACATTTCTGCACAGAACCAAAAATCTTATAGGATCTTTGCACAGAACATGCATCCGTCCGCCAAAGAGCCTCCCGCCGTGAAATGCAATGGGCACTATTAAACTGTGGTGCAGAATCGCCGTTCCCTGTCCGATTTTTTAATTCTCACACACGGGACCAGAGATAGACGCAGAATGCTGGAGTTATCCAGTGGGACAGGCAGCATCCCTGTGTGTGAGTGGGGACACAGTCTGAAGAAGGGTCTCGACCCGAAACGTCACCCGTTCCTTCTCTCCAGAGATGCTGCCTGTCCCGCTGAGTTACTCCAGCATTTTGTGTCTATCTTGGGTGCGGAGAAAGACTCGCCGCCCCTTCTTATCTCGCCAGTGGCAAGCCACCGTCAGGCTCCAGCAGTCTGGCGATGGGCTCTCATTCCAACCCCCGCCCCAATATTTGCAGATGAGATCCTTTTTTTGGACCAGGTGGGAAGCTCAGATGCCAGAAGCAAGACATTGGGGATGTCCTTGAATACTTGAATCAGTGGGTCTACACTGGCCATTAGGACTCCACTTGGGGTGAACTGTTTGTGTGGGTTCTCCCTCTTGAAGGATGCTCTGGCAACGTCCTCAGAGACCGAGATCACAGGGTTGTCAGAGGCTGTGAGGGCTCCTGTACATCTCTCAACTCGTTATATTTCACCTTGCTATCACTTGATGAATTCCCCTGTTATGTGCAATACACAGTCATTTCATTCCCCACCTTCCATAAGGGCAAGACCCCTGATTTTGGTGAACATGGGTTGGTGATACTTAGGATTAGCAACTTCTTCAAACTGGGTCTGAAGAAGGGTCCCGACCCGAAACATTACCTATCCATGTTCACCAGAGATGCTGCCTGACCTGCTGAGTCATTCCACCACTTTGTGAACCTTTGTGTAAACCAGAATCTGTGGTTCCTCATTTCCACCCCTGACTCTGATTTCTTTTTAATTCCACAAAAATCTGTAATTTCCTCATTAGAATCTATCTGATTCCAAGTTACCCGAGATAAATCCCACTGAAGTAAGCCCCCTACCAATTTAGAAGTTCCACTTTAAATCGTTCCTTGATGTTCCCCATTGCTACTTCTTCTGATACTATGATCTCACTTGCTCCAGTTTCTAGCCCACCTGATCCAAATAGTTTAGGTAGACAAAAGTGCTGGAGAAACTCAGCGGGTGCAGCCGCACCTATGGAACGAAGGAAATAGGCAACGTTTCGGTCCAAAACCTTTCTTCCTACATAGTTTAGTGTAGTTTAGAGATACAGTGCGGAAACAGGACCTTCGGCCCATCGAGTCCACCCTGCTCATAGATCCCACTCGCACTATCCTACACACTAGGGACAACTTACATTTTTTTACCAAAGCCATGTAACCCCTACAAACCTGTACGTCTTTGGGATGTGGGAGTGAACTGGAGCACCTGGTGAAAACCCACGGGGACATGGGGAGATTGTACAAACTTCGTACAGTCAGGACCCGTAATCAGCGTTGAACCCGGGTCTCTGGCGCTGTAAAGCAGCAACTTTACCTCTGCACCACCACCTTGCCGCCCCACTGGCCCATTACATTCTCTCGTGCTAGATCCAGCAATGGATCCTATCCATTTGGGCAATTATCAATAGGGTTACAGGACCAGTTTGTGAAACGGGCCAACTTTTGTGGGGAAGCTCGCCATCCAAATCTTTCTTTAATCATTATCAGGTTACGTCACTGGGGAATGTATGCATTTTCATCAAGCTTAATGCTATTACTGGAAATAGTATCCAAAGCCATGCATTGGCAGCTTCATTTAGAGAATGATAGTGAAGTATTTAACATGTTGTCCCTCACACTGTGAGTGTTGAAGTCCGCAGTGATTTTTTTAACTTTCCTGACAATGTTAGATGATCTAGTTAATGACCAGATAATTGCAGTTGGACAGAGTGGAACTATTCAGGGATGTGTAGAATTATTGATAGGCTTATTATTGTTAATTGGTTAGAGATCAGTCAACCTAAAATGTAGCCATGTAAAATAATACTTGGTTTAAAGTGGAGATTAGGGCTATGGAAATGCAGCTGATGATAATATGTACAACCGAGCTAAAGGAAAGAGGTGGCAATCCCAGTATGAACGGCAGGTTTGAACAAACCTACCTAGCTGTTCTGTGAGTGAGCTAACAAAGGTCTGCCTTCATGCTAGCAATGGATTCTTGAACCTTGAGGACATAGGTTTAAGGTGAAGGGGAAAAGATTTAATAGGAATCTGAGGGGTAATATTTTCACACAAAGGGTGGTGGGTGCATGGAATGAGCTGCCAGAGGAGGTGGGTGAGGCTGGGACTATCCCAACGTTCATGAAGCAGTTAGACAGGTACATGGATAGGACACGTCTGGAGGGATATGGACCAGATGCAGGCAGGTGGGATTAGTGAGGATGGCCTGAAGGGCCCGTTTCCACACTGTATGATTGTATGACTCTCTATGACCCTAATAGAGCGTTCAATCGAATAGCATTCACAATAAAACCTTGCATCCGATGGAATAACCAAACAGAAATAATTAACAGAATAATATGATCCATCTGGGGCAATGCACACAATTCCAGTGAAGTTTAACAATTAATTTTCCATAGTGCAATAGGTTATGGTGATTTGACGTGAACCACCCGATTCAATGACGGATTGTAGCAGCACTGGGTGGAGACATTCACAATTATTGCATAAAGGACATGGAATTATTGGGGTCACCGTTTACAGCAAAGGTGCTGCAGTCACTGAAGTGCTTCTCCAGACTCTGATCGGCTGCCTTTTCATGACCAAGTACCTCAATGCTGCTTCATTTGTCACATATGCAGCTGCACAGTGCAATTCTTTTTGCATATATTACACATGCAGCTGCCGCCATTATTGGCACCATTATTCAAAGCCCAGTCGGCCCGTGCCCTAGGAGTACTGGAGCATTTCCCGCAAACCGAAGTCAGTCTCCTCTCAAAGATAGACACAAGATACTGGAGTAACTCAGCAGGATCTCTGCAGATAAGGAATGGGTGATGCTTGGAGTCGAGACCCTTCTTCAGACACCCTCTCCTTATCCAGCCATCTTTGTGTCCCGGGGGGGGCCTCCTCTGACTAACCTTTGGTGATGCATTCCAATACCTCGTTTTGCTCAGTCACGGTGACACAAAGTGGGATGCTTTACGTTGAAAAAGCTATTAAAATGCAACTTGCAGGGGCGTCATGGATTGATGTAGAATGCTGGCTGGGCTTTCAATGTATATTCCCTGCCTTTCTTGAAAGACTGCCATTATCATCACATCCCTTAATATTCACCAGAGGAGGACATTTTTCATTGGCAAACAACCTTGCGTGATAGTGAGGTGGAGATGAAGTATCAGCCCAGATTGTGTGTTCAGATGCTGCAGTAAAAGTTATTCTTCCAAGAAGAGCACAGTGGTAGAGCTGCGGTCTCACAGCGCCAGAGACCCGGATCAATCCTGACTACGGGTTCTGTCCGTGTACAGTTTCTACATTCTCCTTGCAACTGCATGGCTTTTCACCGGCGGCTCTGGTTTCCTCCCTTATCCTAAAGACGTGCAGGTTTGTAGGCTAATTGGCTTCTGCAAATTGGCCCTAGTGTGCAGGATAAAACTAGTGTAAGGGTAATAGCTGGTCGGTGTGGACCCGGTGGGCCGAAGGGCCATTTCCATGCTGTATCTCTAAACTAAATTAAACTGAACTAAAACAAAATCTTGTGGTCAGTTGATACATAGCCCTAACTAAAAGCTCATACTAATACCACACAGGAGGCCACTGGGCCCAACTAATTAGTCACACGCTGTTGCAATTATTCAGGTATTCTTGAATCGGTTTCATTCATTCCACCAGCATCAACATTAGCTAATGTATTTTTCATCTGTGACTCTAATGTCAATTCCTCTACCCAGTAAATCAGACACATGGAACTCAATATACGCAAAGCACTGGAGTAACTCAATGGGTCGGGCAGAAACTCTGGGGAAAAAAGGATGGGTGATGTTTCAGGTCAGGTCCCTTCTTCAGACTAACCATCACTCATCCTTTTTCTCCAGAGAAGCTGCCTGACCCGCTGAGTTATTCCAGCACTTTGCGTCTACCTTCGGTATTATCCAGCATCTGCAGTTCCTTTCTACGCACGGAACCCAATACATTACTGGGGGAAAAAAATAGATTGCCCTATCAATAGAGACAACAACATTTTGTAAATGGTGTTTATTTTTGCTAAGCGTAAACTTACATTAAGAACTCTTGCACGAATATGAACAGCTTGGACCCATCAGTGAACAGTATCAACAATATATTTTTTTAAAGTGCCCGGGTTAGTCTCTCTTCAGTCCCATCGACATAAAGTGTGTCAGATGAGCAATATGTAAAACGTATTGCATCCATCAAGTGTGGCTTCATTCCCTTCCCAAAAGGACATAGACATACTCGGGGATTATCCCTACTAGTGCCAGCTAGCTAAATATCCACATTTACGCTCACACCATTTTGAAGTCTCAAGTTTGGCTGCACTTTGATTACAAGAGCCCAATTTTCGAGCTTCCAACATACAAAAGCAACACCCTGCAATATCTGCTCCCATACATATTCCAGTGTGATTGTCTGTGGTCAGAGGGCATGCCTCGCGCTGGAGAAATCCCAAGGACTTGTGCGGTTAGTCTCTAGGCTCCTGGCACTCTCTGCACTCGGTCATATCGTCAGAGTAATTCTCGATTTGAATAGTGATGGAGTAGAAGTCAAACTTTTTCTGGAGCACTTGGTTAACTTCGGCCAAAGTAACCTGAGGATTGGCCTCATCATCTGCAAGAAACACGACTGTTAGATCAACTCTAGTCGAGTCCAGTGGAGTTGAGTCTATTGTCATGTATACAAGTCTGAGGCACAGGTAACAATGACAAACTTTGCTTGCAGCAGCCACACAGGCAAATAAGCTCAGACAATACACCAAAAGCAGACATTCTACAAGACATTGATAAGAAAAAGACTATGCAAAAAAAAAAGATTTTAGTGCTGCAAAACAGTTAGAAAACATCATACAACATTAAAATCTGCTGGACAGGCTAAAAAAAATCTAAAGAAATTTTGGAACTATATCCCAAGTGAAGTACGGAATGGAGCGAATGTCATCGTTTTACTAAACTCTCATTAGACTATTTATTGAGGATTTAAAAAAAAAATCTGCAGAGGCTGAAAACCTCAAATATAAACCAATAAATGATTGAGTGGATGATCAGCTTCCAACAAACTCTGTCTCTGTGGCTGCTGCCTGATATTCTGAGCAGAGACTCCATTTTCTATATTTATATTTTGAGGACTGTGCAAGTCTCAGGAAGTTTATACTGACCTTGAACTGGGTGCAGCAGAATGATAAATGCACAATAATTTGCAGGTAAATTGCATGGACTACATTTATAGTCCCTTGGATTTGGAAGATTAAGGGGTGATCTAAATGTAGGATTAGAAATAGTTGGACAACCAGAAAGCTGTTACTTTATGGGTTCAGACCGTGGGTACAATATTAAAATTGGAGATAATCTATTCAGAGAGCGTGTCATGTTAGGGCATGGATATCTGGAGCCTCCCCAAACCAGTTAATACTTAGTTTAATCTAGATATACATCGTGGAAATAGGTCCTTTGGCCCAACAAATTCCACGCTGTCCTATGATCACTCATACAGTAGTTCTATGTAATCCCAGTTTCGCATCCCACACACTAATGTCAACTTATAACAAAACTATTAGCCTACAAACCTGCACGTCTTTGGAATGTGGGAGGAATCCGGAGCACCTGGCTTGATTAAATTGTAAATTGTCCCTAGTGTGTGCAGGATAGTGTTAGTGTGCGGGATTTGCTGGTCGGTGCGGACTCAGTGGGCCGAAGGGCCTGTTTCTGTGCTGTATCTCTAAGCTAAACATCCTCTTTCCCCAGCCTCCCATTCCCCACGTGTCCAGCAGGCAGCCAGGATTTGCCAGTGCCTTTACGATAAATGGAGCTTTACTCCCAGATCCCTCTCAGAAAAGCCTCGATTATGGTCGATGCCTTCAAATTCTAATCAAACACCAAGAGCCTAGCGTAAAATTCTCAAGTATCATTCAAAACCGGATGCAGGAAATGTTAGATACAAGACTGAAACAGTTAATTATCTGAAATTGTTGGATTAAATGCAAGCTTCTGAAAAGCATCTTATATGGGAACAGGGCAGGAATGAAACTGGTGCCAGAGGATCATCATGAACTCTGATCTTGTTCATTGCTGGTCGTGACCTACCTTTACTCCTTATTTCTTATATTCTTATAATCTCGTGTGCTATTTTAGATTCCATTCAACCCCAAAGTAGCACAAATCAGCATCATGGTCAGCAGGGGCAAGTTGGGCTGAAGAGCCTGTTTCTATGCTATTTGATAGATAGGCACAAAATGCTGGAGTAACTCAGCGGGTCAGGCAGCTTCTCTGGGGAAAAGGGATAGGCGAGAGAGAACCCAAATCATCATCCATCTGTTTTTTCCAGAGATGCTACCTGACCTCCTGAGTTACCCCAGCACTGTGTGTCTACAGTATCGTTGGTATAAACCAGCATCTGCCGTTGTTTGTTTCTCCATGCTGTACGACTGACTACTTATTTCACTTCTTCTTTTACAATCTTGTTTCCGCTTGATCTAATAACATTTGATCTATTCAGCATCATGTAGCCTCTCTCTCACTCTCTCTCATCCAGACCATCAAGGACTCATCCCCCTCCACCACCTTTACCTTGAATTTTAAATGCATTTCAATTCTACTTTTTCCTCACGTCTGATAAAAGGTGAACACCGTACAACAGTAGCCCTGTCGCTCTCTAAATGCTGCCTGACCCGGTGAATGTTTCTAGCATTTTAATATTTTTATGGTTGAACACCAATCTTGCTTTATGTGCACTATAGCCCCATCATCTGGTGATTTCTGGTATAATATCCATTCATAATCTGGGCAGATCCAAACGTAATCATTCTTGTGTAAATTATCAAATTGCCATAAAACTGAAAGGATTTGTTAAAAGTTGCAACATAAAATAACAATGTGACGTTATTTCCCAATACGAAGGGGAGGAAATAAACAATGGCTTGTCTACGTTTTGGATATCATTATTCCAGCAGTCCAAAGCAAGGATAAGGTAGTCAACTCCCTGAAATGCCTTTGGGTTTTCAGGAACCAACGGTTCATTACTGGTTACTATTCTGTAAGGAATGGAGTGGGCCAGTGGTTCTACCATTCAATTGGATTATGGTTCTATGTAAAGTTCCACCACATCTATATTCCCCTTGTGCCTAAGAATCCAGCAATTTCTGTTTGGCCTATATAGACCACTGCATTAAATACTTCAAAAGATCTCCGAGCCAAATAAATACTTTTCTTATCCCAATTACAAATTGCTGGCCACATATCTGACAATATTGACCCCTCCCTCCAGAACTCTGGCCCTGGAGAAAGAGATCTCAGTAACTACCCCCTCGAACCTTATAGAAGTTGTAAAATTGTCCCTAGTATGTGTGCGGAGGTGTTCGCTGGTCAGCGCGGACTCGGTGGGCCGAAGCTGCATCTCTAAAGTCCAAAGAATCGTTGGTTCAATGGGATTAGCCAAGTATGCACAACAACAGGACAATCTGCTCTTTCTCACAAATTAATTAAATTAGTAATGCAATGCTGTGTGAATGAATATTAATAAACTAGTTACAAGACTCCAAGAGAGGTCTCATCATAGCTCTGTACCGAAAGCAATTTTGGAGCAATAAATGATCAAAGAAATATATATTTTAATGGTTTAATTCTTTGATCATTTGTTGCAAAGGTTTCAGAAGTTGGAAAAGCAAGTCTTTTTGACTGACACTCAAGTACCGGCACAGTGGTATAGCGCTCAATGCTGCTGCCTCATAGCTCCAGGGACTCGGGTTTGATCCTAACCTAGGGCACTGTGTGATGTATTTTCTTCTTTTGACTGACTGCAGCTTTCCATTGCATGCCCTGGCTTCCTGCCACATTCCAAAGTCTGCAGGTTGGTTAACGACTGTAAGTTGCCCCTCTGTGTAGTCAGTGGCACCCTGCGGTGTTATATCGATGCCCAAAGCAAGCTCGAGGAAGAACATCACATCTTTCATCTGGGCCATGGGTAACTTGTTCTTTATTTCAGCTTATATGCAGAATGGCCAGTTTTGACAGCCATCCTTCTCTTTTGTAATCCTCACAGTGTGTGCAGTCGGCCACACTATACAGCATTACCTCGACTTTATAATATCTGCAGCACATTACACAAAGGAGATAACTGAGCCATAGAGCTACATTATTTCACCCGATCTTAGAAATCCCCTCCCTTGCTTCTCTGCTGCCGAGACTTGTTTTATCTCTTTCTCGGTTCTGACAAAGGATCTTTAACATGAAACGCGTGCTGTTTCGCCTTCCATTGATGCTGCGAAATTCAAGTTTTTCCAAACATTCTGAGTTTTTACTTCAGATTTGCACCATCTGCAGTTTCTTTTCTGTTCATGATATAGATTGATCAGGAGAATAGGATGAGCTCAAAACTTTCCCTGGGAAAAATTCTTTCCCTACATTAACAAAGCACAAACAAAAAAACATGTTTTGCAAACATGTGAACTATCCATTCTACACGTTTTAATACTTTGAAATGTCTTTTACAATTTCAGGATCTTGTTTTCCTCTTCCCAGCTGTCGTCAGGCAACTGAACCAACGAGAGAGCGATCCTGAACTACCATCGGAGACCCTCAGACTATCTTTAGTCAGGCTTTACCCTGCACTAAACAGTATTCCCTTTATCCTGCATCTGTATATTGTCTGTCCAGCTGTATCTCTGTCTGGTTTGGGGACTGTAGAGCCTCCGACTGGACGTCTGTGCAGAGAGTGGTGAGGACAGCGGAAAAAATCATCGGGACCTCTCTCCCCTCAATCGGGGATATTGCGACCAAACGCTGTGTGTCTAAGGCCAGCAGTATCATAAAGGACCCCACACATCTCCATCACGGACTGTTCACTCTGCTGCCCTCGGGAAAAAGATACCGCAGCATGAGGAGCAGAACATCAAGGTTCCGCAACAGCTTCTTCCCACGAGCCATCAGACTCCTGAATGCCATGTAAATGGGCTGCCACTATTGTCTATTTATCCTTTTCATACATACATATCCTTCGGTTAATTTATTGTGTTGCACAGGGAGCCAAATGCAACGTAATTTCGTTTGGAACTGCATATATCAATGTATTTCTAAATGACAATAAAGTTTGTTTGACTTTTGACTTGACTTGACTGGTCGACTTGGTTGTACAGTCTTTCTGCTAAATGGATAGCATGCAACAAAAAAGTATTTCACTGTACCTCAGTACATAAGTCAAATAAACTAAACTAATTCTCAAGCCGCTTTACTGCTTTTAAAGTGACGGGGAAACAGTTGGCCATTTGTGCACAGCGAGTTGACACAGACAGCGGCGATGTTACTCAGGGGCTACACACCCCAGGGAGAGTTTCCCAGCTTCCCTTTCTAATAAAGCCACGTTCTTTTACATCTATTGATGGGGACAAACTGGGTCACTGTTTAACATAGAATCAAGAAACTGCAGATGCTGGTTAATACATAGTAGGGCACAAAGTGCTGGAGTAACTCTGCAGGACTCTGGAGAACATGGAAAAGTGACATTTCAAGTTGAGATCCTTCTCCAGAACAATTAGGTGCACCTGATGACTAGCACCCCCTCGATACTACACTGGAAGCATCACATTGGATTGCAGCCCGAGATTTGTTGCAGTGCGGCTTAAAGCAATTGCAATAAAATGTAATTACAACTGACAAACACAGGTGAGCAAACAGACAGGCACCAAACATACCAAGATGGCCAGTGCCATCTTCTCCGCTGTCGTGTGCTGGGGCAGCAAGGTGAAGGCCGCGGACGCCAACAGGATTAACAGGATCTTCAGGAAGGCTGGCTCTGTCCTGGGGGTGGAGTTGGCTTCATGGGAGATGGTCCTGGAGGGGAGGATGCTCCTCAAACTTAAACAATACAGCTCACCCCCTCCATGACACACTGGTCAACCTGAGGAGAACCTTCAGCAGCAGACTGGTTCCACCAAGATGCAGTACGGAACCACACAGGAGATCCTTCTTCCCTGTGGCTATCAAACTGTACAACTCCTCCCCCTTCTGTCATGGGGTGGACTGACTCTCCCCATCCCCCACCCCAAACCTTTGCATATCCCCAATCCTTTCTACTCGTCATTTTAATTTCACGTTTCATGTATCTTGCTGTGGTTTATGACTGTTGACAGACCAATCTCCCTCCTGGGATAAATAAAGTTCATTTGTAACGTATCTCCACCCACGTTACTTACTGGTGGCGATGTGAGCAGATAGCACAGGCTGGTTCATGGTCAGTGCCCAGATACGGAGGCTGTGCACCGCTTTCACTTCATCAATTAACAGGAGAGTCTCCTTGACGTTGTTAAAATCCATTCCTATTGGGGTACCTGGAAGAAATAAAGAGCATAGCTTTGCTACATGAATTACTGTACAAGAACTTTTTTTTCCTGGAAAATACTCTAGCCTCCTCTCTTCTCAAGCAAAACTCCACAATTTCCAGCATTCTGTAGCTTCCTTGCTTGGTTTATCCCAAACTCTTCCTGCCAAAAATCAATATTGGGCATAGTTCAAATCATATTAAAGGGCCTGTCCCACTTAAGTGTCCTTGGCACGCAAATTACGCGACCTTGCGGTCGCCTTGAGCCGTGGCGGTCCCGCGAAGGTCGCTCGTGATTTCATGCGTACGCACAGCCGTCTGGAGCGAGGGACGTCATTTGAGGATGGACACAAAGCTGGAATAACTCAGCGGGACAGGCAGCATCTCTGGAGAGAAGGAATGGGTGATGTTTCAGGTCAAGACTCTTCTTCAGTCTGCAAAGAAGGGTCTTGACCTGAAACGTCACTCGTTGCTTCTCTCCAGAGATGCAGCCGGTTCCGCTGAGTTACTCCAGCATTTTGTGACCATTTTCTTGGCCCCGCTCTGGGAGTAGAAGTGGGGGCGGAACCGGACCGCAATGGCCGTGAGCCCCAGGCCGAGCTCGGTGATCGTTTGCCTGCTTCTGCTGCTGTTGCAGGTGAGACGTTGCATCGCGCCAGGGTCCTGGGCCTGTCCCACTTTGGCAGTCAGTTACGCGACAGGCAAGATTTTGTTCGCTACAAAATTTTCGGAGCCCAGCTACAATGTCGCGCACAACTAGATACCCCTCCGCGTTTCTCAGTGGGACCGGCCCCGCGCGCCCTTACGATGCCCGTGCGCCTCAACGCGACCACGAGGTTGTGTAATTTGCCTGCCAAGGACACGCAAGTGCGACAGGCCCGTAAGACTCAACAACCTGCTGCCAAACTGGACCCGCACTCTTTGTCAACAGAAATCAAACACACTCTTTCAAAATGGAGTCATTGGTCTCCCAACTCTTTGTCCCCTCTTGAAGCCCTTCATTCAGTTTATCAAAATCAATCTTACAATGGTCCCTCAGGCTACAAGTACAAATCACGGTATCCCAAAGGGCCTGGTTCCTTACTATTCTCACTTCATCCTCTCCTCTATGGACTGATTGTCCCTCAAACTAAACGGATCAGTTTGCCTCTTCAATGCAAACATTCCTTCTCCAATAAATCACATTACTTTCTACAATGATGAATTTAATACACAACTGCCAACACCTTAAAGGCACCTCCTCTGCGTTCCAACATATTTTAACCTGCAAGTTATTATTTTGTATTTCATCAACTCCCTTCGTTCTCCATATTTATTTTTGCATCTTAACTTTATTTGGTATTGAGAATTTTTTTTAGTCAGAACTCCAGACTTGCCTTCCATCAGTACATGAAGGACATCTTTCAGGATAGAGAATGTAGTCCCAAGAACCAGTACCGAGAAGAGGAAGGTACAGATTGGATCAGCAATTTTATATTCAGGCTAAACACAAAGTAAAAGAAAATAATACAAGTGCAATGGAACACATCTTTTACTTAAGACATTAGAGAGATAACTCAGAAATAGGCCCTTCGGCCCAGTAAGTCCGTGTCGACCAGTCATCACCCATACACTAGTTCCATCCTACACACACTAAGGACAGTTTACATTTTTATTGAAGCCAATTAACCGACAAACCTGCATGTTATTGGAGTGTGGGAGGAAACCGGAGCACCTGGTGAAAACCCACGCGATCACAGGGAGAGTGTGCAAACTCTGTACAGACAGCACCCATAGTCAGGATCGAACCCGGGTCTCTGCCGCCGTAAGGCAGCACCTCTACTGCTGTGTCACCCTGATATCAGATGGGCTAAAATGGAAAAATGTAGCTCATTGTATGTAGAAGTGCTTTTAATCTCTTGGCTCTGGTGCCAAACTAATCCCAAGAATGTTATCACTCTTGTACAGAGTTGGACATTGACACAGGAAACGGGCTCCCAAATTAGTGCAGTGCATCTCAAAATGTGGGCAGCTGGTAGAACAGCTACAGTGGTGCAGCTGGTCAAACCACTGCCTCGTAGCCACAGTGACTTTAGAAAAACAGCGCGGAAACAGGCCCTTCAGCCCACCAGGTCCACGCCGGCCGGCAATCACCCCGTACACTAGCACTATCCTACACAGTTTACGGAAGCCAATTAACCTACAAACCTGTACAGTTCTTGGAGTGTGGGAGGAAACTGGAGCACCCAGAGAAAACCCATGCAGGGAGAACTCCATATTGACAGCACCCATAGTCTGGATCAAACCCAGGTCTCTGGCGCTGTAAGGCAGCAGCTCTACCGCTGCACCACTGTGCTGCCTAAACTGTGAACTGGGACATGTTGGCAAGTTGGGCCGAATGACCAGTTTCCACACTATACGACTCAAACCCACTTTCCCCTTCCAAAATTCCGAGTAACAGCGCAGGGACGCACCTGAAACATTATCCACGTACCTTAAAATAGATGACAAAGGCAGCGATCAGCACTCCACAACTCTGCAGCAGATCCCCGACCACATGTATGAATGCAGCCCGTACACTGGGATTCCTATGGCCACTGAGCTTTGACCCCTGGGGGGTGGACTCCATGTCATGTGATCTGCCCTTGCTTGTACTGTCATGGCTGTGGTTGTGTCCAGACTGATGAAGGATTGCGGCCATTCTGTGAAGGGTGTGGAGACGTGGAGGGAAAAACAAATCAGGGTTGAGGGAGCAGTGAACTTGACAACACTTGGGCTGAAATCATGGGCCAAAGCGCCTGTTCTGTACTGTTCTATGTTCTAAATGGAACTGGGACATTTTTTTTTAAATTCGGCAATCCCTTTAAACCCAATCCACCATCGCTAAGTGATAACTCCGAAAAAGGTAAACACAAGGTTTTAAGCACTGGCTTTTTCCAGTTTAGTCTAGAGATACAGCGCGGAAACAGGCCTTTTGGGCCATCGAGTCCGCGCGGACCAGGAATCCTCGCACATTAACGCTACCCTACACACACTGGGGAAAATTTACACTTATATCAAGCCTACAAACATGTATGTCTTTCGAGTGTGGGAGGAAAGTGAAGATCTCAGAGAAAACCCACGCGGTCATGGGGAGAATGTAGAAACTCCGTACAGCCAGCACCCGTAGTCAGGATCAAACCCAGGTCTCTGGTGCCGCAAGCAATGCAAGGCAGCAACTCAACTGCTGTGCCACCGTGCCGCCATGGTCCTTGGTATGCTAGCTGATCTCATTGCCAATGGCACTGGAGGTGGTGCCATTGGCCTTGATGCCACACAAGGAAGACTAAGGGTATCAGCCACTCACAAACCTAGCTTGGCAGATGAACTCCAGGTTGGGCTCTGCAGTATTACCTTCACAGAGGAGCTACCGGGGAGTATTCAAACTCAGATTCACATTTATTGTCGCGTGCACCAATTGAGGTACAGCGATATTTGAGCTGCCATGTAGCCATACAATTAAAAGAACAATAGAATTTTACATAAACATCCACCACATTGATCACTGTGAATGAAGGCAATAAAGTTCAGTCAGTTTTCCTCGTTTTGTTCACCCGTGTTTTGGGCCTTGACCCTCCGCAGTCGCCGCTAGGGACGGCCCGATATACAGGCCCTCTTGTCGTGATGATCGAAGCTCCGACGTCGGGACGGATAGAACACACTCCGTGGTTTGCAGTGCCCGAATCGGCCACCTTCTTATCGGAGACCGTCGCTTCTCGGCGTTATAGGCCGCAGGCAGGCCAGCGGTTGGAACTCTTCTCCGGCGATCCCCGGCTCCGGGCTGGCAAAGTCCACGCCTGCGGCTAGAAGCTCCGCAAACCACGGCTTCACGACGTTAAAGTCAGCAGGCCGGAGGTCGGAGCCTTCCTTCTGGCTCCGCGATGTTAAAGTCCACGCCGCACCGGCTGCTGTCGCTCTGGGCCGGTCGTCTCCAGGAAAGGCTGCACCAATCCAAGTTGTTAGGCCGTAATGGAGGGCGAAAATGCAACTAGGAGGTAAGTGACCCCCCCATTCCCCCCCCCCCCACCACCCCCACATAAAAACATGCCAAGAAAAATGAATACATACATTTAAACAACCTAAAAATACAAAAAAAGTCAAAATGACAGACACACTGCATCAAGCACCAACGGGAATGGTCAAATGCAAATTGCTCGATGGTATAATTAGTGCAATTGATTCCAGCTGGTTTCATCTAGATTTTAATTTTGTTTAGGGATACGGTGTGGAAACAGGCCCTTCGGCCCACTGAGTTCACACCGACATGCAATTACACTTACCATCCTACACACCAGGGACAATTTATAAAACTACCTTTGGAATGGGGGAGAAACCCGGAGGATACGGAGGAGACCCACACGGTGACAGGGAGATAGTACAAACTCCATACAGACCTGTAGTCAGGATAGAGCCCGGGTGTCTGGCCCTGCAAGGCAGCAACTCTACCGCTACACCACCGTGCCACCCCTAATATTGTACATCATCAAAAATGCACAGACAGCTGTGGAGGCGAAGACACTGGGTATTTTTAAGACAAAGATTAGCTGGAGGCGGAGAAGACAGCAGGTCTGCTGAAGCGCCACTGAAGTTTTTGTGCGGCACAAAGTGGTGATGGTGAAACTGCACCACAGCTTGGATCCAACAGAGTTGTGACATGAACGGGGGAAAAAAATCAAAAGAGTAAAATAAAAATGCAAAAAACCTCTACTTGCAAGAGGATACTCACACAATGTTAATGGCAACAGCACATGCGGAGGTGATCAGCATTATTGCCCCGTTAATCTCATATTCGCCAGATACGAGTCGCTGAACTGCCAGGTAGACCAGTATCCCCGTCACCATCCAGATGGACAAGACCGACACCAGGGCCCCAAGAATCTCTACAGATCACCAGCCAAAGAAAGAAGAATTATTTACCACAAAAACAAGAGAAAGGAACACGAATAATTACCAAGGAATACCTTGACAGATGATGCCGTAAAGTATTTATTTATTCTCTCATCTGCGAATTACAAATAAAAAAAATGGAACGATGACCAGATAGAAACGTAAAAATACATTGAAGTTAAATAAAGTGGATGTTAAAAATATATATTTTTGCTTGTGGAAAAGAATACAACCAGAGGCCGTGGATATAACGTGCACGAAGGAACTGCAGATGCTGGTTTAAACCGATGATAGACACAAAAAGCTGGAGTACCTCAGCGGGACAGGCAGCATCTCTGGAGACCATCTCCTACTCCCAATTCCTCCCTCTATGCCGCATCAGCGCCCAATATGAGGTGTTCCATACTAGAACATCCGAGATGTCCTCATTCTCCATGGAACGGGGGTTCTCCTCTCCCATCATAGAGGAGGCCCTCACTCGTGTCTCCTCGGTTCCCCGCAGTCCTTACCTTCCACCCCATCAGCCGCCGCATACAGCACAATAATCCTCCAAAATTTCCACCACCTCCAACGGGATCCCACCATTAGCCATCTCCACCCCTTTCCGCCTTTCGCAGAGACCATTCCCTCCCCAATTCCATGGTTAACTCATCCTTTCCAACCCAATCCAACCCCTCCCCAGGTACCTTCCCCTGCAACTGCAGAAGATGCAACACCTGTCGCGATACCTCCCCCCTCGACTCTGTCCAAGGACCCCAACAGTCCTTTCAGGTTAGGCAGAGGGTCACTTGCACCTTCTCCAACCTCATCTACTGTATCCGGTGTTCAAGATGTGGACTCTTGTACATTGGCGAGACCAAACGCAGACTGGGCGATCATTTCACGGAACACCTTCGCTCAGCCCGCCTGAACCAACCTGATCCCCCGGTTGTCGGACACTTTAATTCTCCTTCCCATTCCTACACAGACCTTTCTGTCCTCGGTCTCCTCCATTGTTAGAGTGAGGCTAAACGCAAATTGGAGGAACAGCATCTCATATTTCTCTTGGGCAGCTTGCAGCCCAGTGGTATGAATATTGATTTCTCTTGCTTCAGGTAGCCCTGGCATTCCCTCTCTCTCTCTCTCTCTATCCCTCCCCCACCCGAGTCACACTAGCTTCTCATTTTCACCCTACAAACAGTTTACAATGGCCTGCTTCCTTTATCATCGTTACTTTTCTACATATCTTTCATTCATTGTTCTTTATCTCCCTGCATCATTGTCTATATCTCTCATTTACCTTATCCCAAGCCAGTCTGAAGAAGGGTCTCGACCCGAAACGTCGCCCATTCCTTCTCTCCAGAGATGCCTCCTGCCCTGCTAAGTTACTCCAGCTTTTTGTGTCTAGCCATGGATATAAGATGGTCACTGCCACATCCCGTGTAGAATTCAGGGGAATTCCTAACCCAGATAGCGGCTAGAACGTGGAATCCACTGCCAGAAGGGAAAAGAATAGGGGGGCAGCGGTAGAGTTGCTGTCTTGCAGCGTCGGAGATCAGGGTTCGCTCCTGACCACGGGAATGAAAAATGTAAAGTAAATTACAGATTCTTCTAGAATTTTCCCGCAACGGCAACTTCGCCCGCCCCGAATCGCGGGGCTTGAATCGGTCCGTCGCAGGGCCTTACATCGCACGCGGGACTTACCAACGCCTGCCGGCGGCTTTAACATCAGGAGCCTCGATGCGGGAGAAGAACAAAGGACAGGGAAGAGATAAGACTTTTACCTTCCATCACAGTGAGGTGTTTGGAGATTCACTGCGATGGATGTTTGTGTGAAACTGTACTAATTGTGTGTTATATTTATTTTACTCTTATGACTGCAGGGAATGAATGACAATAAAGGCAATTTGCATTTGTAATGACCTCAGATGACGTCTATCCTATGGAGTGCTTCCAGAATTTCCTGCTTATATGACAAATTTCCAGCATTTGGTTTCGAGCATTTCTATCAGGTTCAAATTGCCATGAGAAGGCTATTTTAATTTAAAAACAAAATGCCAGGTTTGAATGCATTCAGTTTACTGGGATGAATTTATAAATGAAAGATTAGATAACCGGTCAGCAATTATAGCAATGCCCCCATATCCAGATACAAGTAGCAGATCCCATCTTACCTGAACGATACCAGCCAAAGTTCATGGTTTTAGTTGCAGGCCGAGCAGAAATCCAGAGTGAAAACAGGCTAAGGAGCATGGAGGCCAAGTCAGTCAAGAGATGAGCAGCATCAGTCATGACAGCCAGGCTTTGAGCCATGTATCCCCCTGTATGAGGAGAACAAATGGTAGCAAGGTTCAGAACATTTGATTACCACAACCTCCCTATCCCCCTCCCCATGGCACAGTGGTAGAGATGCTCCCTTACAGTGCCAGAGACTCGGGTTCGATGCCGACTACGGGTGCTGTCTGTACGGAGTTTGCATGTTGCCCCCGTGACCTTTCTCCAGGTGCTCCTGTTTCCTCCTACATTCCAAACACGTGCAGGTTTGTAGTTCAATAGGCTTCTGTAAATTGTCCCTAGTGCGTGGGATGGATCCACGGCAGGCGTGTGCCGTGAGTAATTACTCAAGGTAGGCAGTCAGTCGGCTTTAAAAAAAAATCTTAAACCACGCATGCGCAGATTGTTCTCCTCTCAGTAAAAATAAAAATAAGTAATAATTCAATTTGCCCAAGGCTTCCAAATCTCCTTCAATTTGAATTACGGAATGGGTGGGGGATGGAGGATGACAGCAGGTGGAGAGATGGTGGGAGAAACGGGAGCACACCGGGACAAGTTGATCAGTTGTCATCTTATTGAATGACAATACTTGTTCAAGGGACCAATTGGGGGGGAAGAGTTCCTTTCACAGCATGTGGGATGTCTGGCCAGGGGTAAAGTTGCGGGGAGGGCAGGAGTGTTGAGAAGGAGGGGGTCGGGGATCATGCCAGTAACTCACTCACTCACTGCTTTCGTGGCGCTCCGGGCGCGGAGCCACCGCATTGTGGCTGGGGGATGAAGCAGCTTGGGTGGCTGTGAGTGGCCGCGGGGACCTCAGCGATTTCTGCCGGCCCACTTACCTCGGGCAGTGCTCTCCGTCCGAACAACTCTCACCTGCCGCTCGCCGGCTTCGTTCATGTCAGCCGCTTCCTGCAAATCCTCAAATTCCAACAGCCGAGTAACCTCAATTGGTCCCTCGATCGCGCTGTCAGAATTTAAGGAAGTGGCTGACATGAGTGAAGACAGCGAGCGGCAGGAGAGAGGTTTTCAGACTGGGTGCACTGCCAGACAATTGTCATTTTATAATTTTAGTCAGGGTAGGCAGTGCCTGATCCACGGTCGTCTCGGACTCGATGGGCCAAAGGGATTGTTTCCATGGTGTATCTCTAATCTGAACTAAACCCTAAAAGGCAAAGGGACTGTAGATGCTGGTCTATCAAAAAAGGCACAAAGTGCTGGAGTAACTCAGTGGGTCGGATGTTTGGAGCAGGGGGGAGAAAGCTGGAAAAGAGAGGTTGGGGCAGGACAAAGCCTGGGAAATGATAAAAACATCACCTATTCCGTTTCTCCTGAGATGCTGTCTGACCTGCTGAGTTACTCCAGCTTTTTGTGTCGATCCTACTGGAGTGGTTGTCCTCCAGACTCTATCTGCTCGAGGATTTATTTTACAGCTAGCCTTGGGAATACTCCGTGAAGAGATCGAACTACTGTTTCCCACGGAATGAGAAATGAGTGCGATGGGTTGGAATCCCTGCAAAAATGGACTTCCATTTATCGGCAAACAAAGTATCAACGAAAGGAGGAAATCTTTCACCCCCCACCCCCCCCCAAAGTCACCAGATTGCAGGTTCTTTACCCTCTCCAGGGACCAGGACGAGCAATCTATAGCAAGATGCCAGCCCTGCGCTGATGGAGAGCTACACTCCAAGGCACAAGTTTATTGGAAAAGCTATTAAACTGAAGCTTCATCAAAGTCTCAGCCGGATGAGAAAGGAAACACATCACGAGTCAAAGACGAGTGCTGGCAATGTGGCTGCTGTTTGTGCTAACATTCATCTGTTAACCCACAGATCACCAGGTAATTATCGCAGCGTAGTACAATTCCTCCAACTACAAATCACGTATCTAATTATCCCCAACACTCTTACGAACACATGGATACAAGTTATTTCTTTGGTTACCTATCACTTCTGCTATTATAAAGACCAAGCAGACAGCAGAAGCCAGGTAGAGCCGTCGCCTTGCCAGCTGCTTATCTGCATCCTTGTGCTTTCCAGACAACTGATTAAGATGACAGTGCCAAACTTCTAGCTTGTTCATCGTCATTTCTGCATGCGGCAGGCAACCGTACAGCACGTCCGTCGAAGTCCTGCGAGCCGAAAGATAAAAAAAGTACAATTGGTCGCAAACTGTTGTAAGTTTCTTAATCCATAAAAGCCAATTGGGCCATGACGTCTCCATCTTTTCAAATGCAAATTTCTCATATTTCACTGTTAAATGTCCATTTCCCCAAAATATTTCCATTCAGCATATGTTATTATCAATGAGGATAGAGTGTGCAGGCTGGACTTACATGCAGATTGAATGTAATTTGATTGAAACATAAGACCCTGATGAGCCTTGACAGAGGGGATGTGTTGAAGATGATTCTTGTGGAAGAATCTAGATCTAGGGGATCAATGGTTAAAACTAAGAGGTTGCCTCTTAGACAACAGGTGAAGGAGTAGGCCATTCGGCCCTTCGAGCCAGCACCGCCATTCAATGTGATCATGGCTGATCATCCCCAATCAGTACCCCGTTCCTGCCTTCTCCCCATATCCCCTGACTCCGCTATTTTTAAGAGCCCCATCTAGCTATCTCTTGAAAGCATCCAGAGAACCTGCCTCCACCGCCCTCTGAGGCAGAGAATTCCACAGACTCACCACTCTCTGTGAGAAAAAGTGTTTCCTCGTCTCCGTTCTAAAAAGATAGAGATGAAATGTCTTCTGTCAAACTTGTGTAACCGATGTGTTACTGATTCTTTGGTCAATCCATTGTTCATTCTCTGATCTTTTTAAGTTGTTTACCAATCTATCCAAGAGAGAGCTAGATAGGGCTCTTAGAGATAGCGGAACCAGGGGATATGGGGAGAAGGCAGGAACGGGGTACTGATTGGGGATGATTAGCCATGATCACATTGAATGGCGGTGCTGGCTCGAAGGGCAGAATGGTCTACTCCTGCACCTATTGTCTATCATAACCAATTTGTACCTCACACTTTCATAATTTGCTTTGTTTGAATTCAAAAGCCTGGTTTCTGATTTGCAATTCTTATTTCACATTCTATCATACTATGATTATTCTACCCTTCAGATTCCTTCACTTAGTACAGGTGTCAAGCGTTATGGGGAGAAGGCAGGAGGATGAATGGGGTTAAGAGGGAAAGATAGATCACGCATATCTGAAGCCTCTTGACCCGAAACATCACCCATTCCTTCTCTCCAGAGATGCTGTCTGTCCCACTGAGTTATTTCAACTTTTTTATGTCTATCCGTAATTAAATGGCAGTGTAGACATGATGGGCCCAATGGCCTAATTCTGCTCCAATCACTTAGTAACTACAAGTGGAGGCAGGTTCTCTGGATGCATTAATAACCCCTTTCTCGTTGCAATATAGCGACCTAAAATAGCATTTTCCCTGGCTGGTTCATCAGTATTCTAGAAAATCCTTTCTTGTACATTCCATGATTTTCCTTTCACACATTATTTTGATTTGATCGTTCTATATATCAATTCCCCCAGGATTACTCTTCTTTTTTCCTCTCTACCTTCACAGCATGAAATAGGTTATGGGGCCCATCAGCTCCATGCAATCCCATTCCCCATAATAAGGTCTTAAGAGATAGGAGTAGAATTAGGCCATGTGGTCCATCAAGTCTACTCCTCCATTCAATCATGGCTGATCAATCTCTGCCTCCTAACTCCATTCTCCCCATAACCTCCAACAACCGTACTAATCTATTGCCTCTGGCATGCACATGAACTCCTCCCAAAATCCCTTGCCACTTGTCGATATTCATTAACCATTTAAAACCTTCATGGCTTAGTGATGTGGGTTGGGGGGGGGGAAGCTGCAAACGAGAGGGGGGGGGGGGGGTGCAAGGCCTGGCAAGCGATAGATGGGTGGAGATGGCGACAAGGGCTGGGAAGGTACCATGGTGCAGCGGTAGAGTTGCCGCCTCTTAGCGGGTTCGAACCTGACTGTGTGTGCCTGTCTGTACTTTCGCCCCATGACCTGCTTGGGTTTTCTCCGAGATCATCATTTTTTTCCCCCCTCCCCCACACTCCAAAGATGTGCAGGTTTGTTGGTTAATTGGCTTGGTATAAATGTAAATTGTCCCTGGAGTATGTGTAGGATAGTGTTCATTTGCAGGGATTGCTGGTCGGTGCGGTCTCTGTGGGCCGAAGGGCCTGTTTCTGCACTGCATCTCTAAACTAAGCCAAGATGAAATGATGAGAAAAGTGTGTCAGATAAGGCAGGAAGACAAGGAGTGCAATGTAAACCTGTGGATGGAAGGGGACTGTATGAAAACATGGGTGATGGAGTAAGAAGTGGAAGATGAGTGGAAGGAGGAGGGGAAAGGAACAAGGTGGAGACTTGTGTTTATAGCCAAAGACCCTAATGGAAGCCCCCCTGGCCACAGTACTGCAAGCATAGGCGCTGCCTTCTCTGCTCTCAAGTGCCTTGCTCTTCTTGGGGTTTGAGGACAGAGGCCATTTCAGTACCATTTATCGAATTCCCCACATACACCATAATCATAGGCAAACCCATCCGTGCTTAAATAACAAATACAGCATTAACGTGTGCATATATAGAACTAGCTACCAGAGGACAGACACAAAATGCTGGAGTAACTCAGCAGGAAGCACGCCATCTCTGGAGAGAAGGAATGGGTGACGTCACCCATCTCTGGAGATGCTGCCTGTCCCGCTGAGTTACTCCAGCATTTTCTCTATCTTCGGTTTAAACCAGCAGCTGCAGTTCCTTCCTACGCATTTTGTTAGCTACCAGAAGAAGTAGGCAGGTACTATGAAAATATTTTTTAAACATTTGAATAGGTACATGGATAGGAATGGTTTAGATGACCAAAGGCCAAACGCTGGCAAATGGGACAAGAGTAGATGAACATTTTGATCGGCTTGCATAAGTTGGGCTGAAGGACCCGTTTCACTGCTGCACGACTCCATGAGTGAGATGGGGTGACAGCCTCCATTAACACAAACTCTAGGGAACTTTCCTCATGTCCATCAGGGATATCTTGAGTCCTTGTTTTATCCCCACGATTCATCAAATATTAGTCATATCAGTCAAATACGAGTCATATTAGTCAAATATGAGTCAGTGTGGAAACAGGCCCTTCAGCCCAACTTGCCCACACTGACCAACATGTCCCAACTACACTTGTCCCACCTGTCTGCTTTTGCCCCAAATCGCTCTAAACCAGGGCCGTCTTAACAGCATTATAGGCCCCCGGGCAAAGCAGTGGACTGGGGTCCCTACACTTCCAGTTTCCTTATGCCGAATCAAATACGCCGTCATGCACTTGCGATGTTCTTCTTCGTTTTCATGTTCTACAATAACATTCTACAATACATAGGTTAGCGTGGGGCCCTGGGAAACTGCCCAGTGTGCCCTGCTCTAAACCTATCCTATCCATGTACCTGTCCAAATGCTTCTTAAACATTGCGATAGTCCCAGCCTCAACGACCTCCTCCGGCAGCTTGTTCCATGCACCCACACTCTTCGTGTGGAAAAAGTTACCTCTCAGGTTCCCATTAAATCTTCCCCCCTTCACCTTAAACCTATGTTCTCTGATTCGCATTCCCCTACTCTTGGAAAAAGACTGTGCATTTACCCGATCTATTCCCCTCTTGATTTTGTACACCTCTATATAGGTATGTTGCAAAACTTACCTTCAGCGGTGCTGCAGTTCTGTCACTGGCCCTGTGTGCGGCTTTGGCGTCTTTAAGGGGGGGGGGGGGGTCGGGGATAAAACACGGTTTCCCCCCCCCCCCCCCCCCCCCCCAAGTAAGATCGTTTCATATTAGTTTCAGAATGCTTCAATATATAATAACTGAAAATTTCTTTCAGTTCTCTTAATTTTTAAGAAAGTTATGGGCTTCTGACTGTCCTCAATCACAACTTTTGTGTTAAGTCAATGGAAAAGCAATGGGGAACAAGATGCTAATTTCCGAGTATGAAAATGGCCATAACTTTTTTAATACTGAAGATATGAAAGTTAATTAGGTGTCAAATTAAACTTATTTTTATGCTTTATCTGATGGGATAAATTTCAGACTTGATTTTTTAAATCTCAAAATGTTGTAACATTGCTACGCTTATAATATCACCCCTCATCCTACTGCACGCCAAGGAATAAAGACCTAGCCTTTTCAGCCTCTCCATATCTCCAGTCCTGGCAACATCCTGGTAAATCTTCTCTGAACCCCCTTCAAGCTTTGACAACAGTAGATGTTAGCCAAAACTTTACTTTTTGAGCCAAAATTCAAGTGTTGTTTGTGAGCGATACGAAAGTGTCCAGTTGCTTCCTATTGAGCGACGGAGGAAGAAGGAGAGAGGGGGAGGGGAGGAGTGGATGGTACTCCTGGCACAGACACTCACCTGGGGGATGGACAGTTTGGCTGGGACGATAATTGCTTCACAAGCGGCGATGTCTCGCTCGTTTCCTCCATCGGTTTATCAATTAAAACCCTTCGGAAGGTCGACCCTTGCGAACTGGAGTTTTAAAATAAATGAGCAATGGTGCCTCCTTGAACAGTCCCGGAGCTCCTCGGGGGCGAAAGAACAGTCGGGAGACCAGAGGGACGGGTGACGGGTGACTTGTGAACCCGTTTTGGACCGTGTGGAAGCTCTGAGCACGGATCCCTGCAGCAACTCAGCGCTCGGGCGCAAACTTGCTTTGAAAGTCATTGTTCTACTATTTGTTCAACTATTTGCATTTTGGGAGAAAAAGGAGCGGTGTGCACACGAAACAACGCGCAACTTTACTGCAAATTAGGTCTGTGCGGATAACTGGCTCTCTAAATGAGAAACAAGACGGGTCTGCTCCCGGCCCGCTAGCATTGAGGCTTTGGTGGGATAAGGGCGGGGCGTTCCGCTGTTATCTATCTATCACTCGCTGAGTTGGATTGGAGGGACCCAGCTCTGGGCAAACTTTTATATCGCCTTTTAAGGTTTAAATTAAAAAACTTTTCACAAGATTGTTACCAAACGCCATTTGAATTTAGTCACGTTATTAGCCCGATGAGGGATGAAATTCAAACTCGTCAACTTTCAGAACAGGAGGTAGACAAAAGTGCTGGAGAAACTCAGCCGGTGCAGCAGCAGCAGCATCTATGGAGCGAAGGAAATAGGAACCGTTTGAGTTTCTCCAGCACTTTTATCTGCTTTCGATTTTCCTGCATTTGTAATTCCTTCTTAAAAACTTTCAGAACAGGGCGGTAAACAGGCAGTATGCATGTTTTCAACGTTAAAATGTTGGGAGCTATGCTTGCTATCGTCTAGAGTACACAAGATGCTGGAGAAACTCAGCGGGTGCAGCAGCATCTATGGAGCGAAGGAGATGGGCAACGTTTCGGGCCGAAACCCTTCTTCAGACTGACGTGGAAGCTATTGGAGGTTTGGGTTCTAAGGCACATCTTTAAGGAATGGATGGGGGTGGATCATGCATTTAATTCTGATGCTAAGGGACCAGGCGGTGGTGAATCTGTGGGATTCAGTGCCACGGAAGGCTGTGGAGGCCAAGTCATTGGGTGTTTTTAAAGTGGAGGTTGAGAAGAGTCTTGATTAGGAAGGGCTTCAAAATGTTCAGGGTGAAGTCGGGAGAATGGGGTTGAGAGGCGTAAGGTAGATCAGCTACGATGGAAAGGCTGAGCAGACTCGATGGGCCGAATGTCCCAATTCTGCTATATCTTATGGCTGAAGGGACTGTTGACAATTGCGGAGCAGTGAAAAATAAAGTGGGCGGGAGGAGAGGATGAGATACTTTGGGGGTTGTGGGGCCAGGTGACATGAGGTTAAAACAGGGCTGAGAATAAATTCTTAAATTGAAGGAACAGAATCAGGCCATTCAGCCCATTGAGTCTATCCCACCATTCAATCGTAGCCTTCCCTCTCAACTCCATTCTCCTACCTTCTACTTATGATCTTTGACATCCTTACTAATTCTCTGCCTCAGAGTGGACTTCTCTGCCTCAGAGGGCGGTGGAGGCCGGTTTTCTGGATGCTTTCAAGAGAGAGTTAGATAGGGCTCTTCAAAATAGCGGAGTCGGGGGATATGGGGAGAAGGCAGGAATGGGGTACTGATTGGGTATGATCAGCCATGATCATATTGAATGGCAGTGCTGGCTCGAAGGGCTGAATGGCCTACTCCTGCACCTATTGTCTATTGTCTATATTCAAGAACCTGTCAATCTCCACTGTACAAATACCCAATGTCGGTCTCTGTAGCCGTCTGTGTCAAAGAATTCCACAGATTCACCGCCCTCTGTCTAAAGAAGTTCCTCCTCATCTCCTGTCTACAGGTGTGTCCTATTCTGAATTTTAAAGTGCAGTTGTTTAACATGAATTTCATGGGCCACCGAGAACAGAGGTGTTGGGGGAACTGGACCGGTGGGAATTAGGATGCAGACAGTGGTGTTTTGGAATGAGCCCTGGAGGAAAGAAGGTGAGAGACCTGCAGTAGCATGAGTTAAAGTTAATTGCTTGTTTGAGCAAGATCAGTTGTGAGGAATGAGACGCATGTAAATTCTCATTAATTTGTATAATTCAATGTTGTGCTTTAGGTCGCTCTATCCATGTGCAACATTCCCCAACCACCCCCCTGTTATTGTCACCTGTCCCGCGATGCAGTGAAAAACGTTGTTTTGCATGCTATCCAGGCAAAATCTGACTTGACCTGAGCACATCAGGTAAAGCAAAATATAACAGTGCAGAATATGGCATTATAGCTATTGAAAAACTGCAGGTACACAAATAAATCCAATTATTACTGGGGACCAATGTATGTAGCTTTGATGAGGCATCTTGGACGGCATGGGAGAGGTGATTCAATCTGTGTGGGAAATCATGTCTGATATGCGCTAGTAGTTCTTCTTTGTGAAAAGTTTCCAGAATATTTATACAATAACACCATCCACATCATTAATCTCACAAAGTACTTGACCACAAATGTCACCTTTTTTTTTTCAGGATATGTTCATGTCCCAGAACCACCTCTGCAGACTGCTTACCAAGTCAATGGTCACTTGGGCTGTGGTATTGTCCCTGGATATCCACCTCAACACTGGAGTCACGGAGTGATACAGTGTGGAGACAGGCCCTTCAGCCCAACTTGCCCACACTGTCCCATCTCCACTAGTCCCACCTGCCCGTGTTTGGTCCATATCCCTCCAAATCTGTCCTATCCATGTACCTGTCTAACTGTTTCTTAAATGGTGGGATAGTCCCTGCCTTCTTCTTCTTCTTCTTCCGTGTGGCGTGCACAGCCTAAAGTTGTTGGACAACTTGTTCTATTTGATCTTCCGTTTGTGCACGTCGAGTTGATTGCATTAGTCAAAACAGGGCGGACCACGTGAAGGTTGCAATCTTCCATCCCGTCCCTGCCTCAACTATTCAATTCAATTCAAGTTTAATGTCATTGCACAAATACAAGTATAGGTACAACGAAATGCAGTTTAGCGTCATTCTTAGTGATAGCGATATAAAAAAATAAATACAGAGTGCAGTGGTAGCAGTACGGAAATAAATAAATACATAAATAAATAAATAAATAACTACCTCCTCTGGCAGCTTGTTCTGTACATCCACCAAATGCTAAATCAATGTTAAATCAAATGTGAAAATGTTACCCCTCAGATTCCTATTAAATGTTTTCTGTAGAGCTATTAACAAATCCTTCAAGTAACGATCCAACAAGTTTATTAGCATATAATAAAGTTACACTGCATGTTGTCATCACTGTGACTACATCCCGACTAACCACTAGTGTCTGAAACGTTAGTAATAAATGGTGACTGTATGGTAAAACCCAGACTGGATTATAGATCTGAGTGGTGTTTAGCATGTGTGTATGTGTTAGTATTAGGTAGAGTAGATCTACATCTTTCCTCTTAAGAAAATAATGTAACTACGAATATATATGGGAGTACAACTAATGTAGTTTAACTGGCGTCTATAAGAATAGGCAGTCGCTTCAGCACGGGAGCAGGTTAACCATAGTCCCGTATCTAAGGGTAGGTTTGCAAATGCGACCCACACGTGTACATTACAAGCTCGCATCTCCATCCTTCACCGGCGACAGTGATCCTTCGCCTCCATCCTTCCCTGCCCTACCATGGTCCACGCTGGCAACAGACATTTTTGAATGGGGTGGTAAACAATACTTGGTTCTGGTCGACTCATACTCGGGCTGGTTTGAGATCGATCTGTTACCCATCAGCAGTGGCGGATCAAAAAGTAGCACAACACTTATCAAGTCACGGGGCGCCCGTGAAACTCCTGTCTGACAACGGAAGCCAGTTCACCAGCTAGTGCTTCAAGAATTTCGCCCAACGATGGGACTTTTGTCATATTACCAGCAGTCCCAGATTCCCTCAATCGAACGGGCTGGCCGAGCGGGCAGTTCTGAGTGCCAAACGGGTGATGGAAAGATCTCATTTGGCAAAATCTGATGTTTACCTGGACTTGCTCAACTTAAGAAACATTGTCGGCGACCCAGTGGTAGGGTCTTCTGCCCTCATGCCCAGGAGACCCGTACCACGCTGCCCGTACCCAAGTAACTACTACAACCACAGATTCGCAAGCTATCGGTAATTCAAACACAACTTCAGCATAAGCATGAGTTCCAGAAACACTCGTACGACAAAACAAGCAGGCCACTCGAGCCGCTGGCAAGTGGTCAAATTGTACGACTTCAAACTTACAAGGGTCATGGACGCCTTGGTTTCATCCGCAGCGCTGCCCCAGAACCACATTTGTACATGGTCTATTCAAATGGAGGGACTTACCATCAACACCTTCTACCAGTGAAGGAACCGCATCCCACTTCTGACACCATAGAGAGCTGTTAACAAATACTCCAAGTAACAATCCAACAAGTGTATTAGCATATAATAAAGTTACACTGCATGTTGTCATCACTGTGACTACATCCCAACTAAGCGCTAGTGTCCAGAAGCGTTCGTAATAAATGGTGACTGTATGGTAAAACCCGGACTGGATTATAGATTCGAGTGGTGTGTAGCATGTGTGTGTTAGTATTAGGTCGAGTAGATCTACACTTTGCCCTTCACCTTAAACCTATGTCCTCTGGTCCTCGATTCCCCTACTCTGGGCACGAGACTCTGTGCATCTACCCGATCTATTGCACTCATAATGTTATAGAAGGGTCTCGACCCAACATGTCATCTACCCTTTTTCTCCAGGGATGCTGTCTGACCCGCTGAGTTACTCCAGCACTTTATCTTCATCGCTGGTCAAGGAAAGAAAGAATCGGTCACTTGCAAGAAAAATGCAAGAAATTCAAGTAAACTGGAGAACATCATATAAATAATTTTATTTACATTCAATAAATTCAAAATTACAGGCATGAAAATGAAGCACCAAGCACAATGGAACCTACAAGGTTACTTAAAACTGAGTTTGCAGGAATCAACTACCCCAAAAATCTCCCACCCTTTCAGATGCTGTTTAATCAGTTGTATAATTGTATCATTTCCCATTTTAATTTCAAGTCACCGGCATTCAGTCACTTTAAATTGAAAATTTATATCCACCAATTCAATATTAATTTCTTGATTTCTTTTAACATCCCTGTCATGTGTTAAGCTTCACCTGAGTGTGATTTAGGGAGGTTTTATTTTAAATACTTTATCCTCCACTGATCACCATCTATTTTACACAGCAGAGATCAATCTAAAACACTAATGAAGTGGCAGGCATGATGTGGTGTAACCTCCAAAACCTTAAATTGCTTTAAAAATGACAATGAGTCTGTTTTTTTGTATCATATACAAAAATAGAAAATGTACAAAACCATCCGTTTTGCACCATATAAAAACATTTTTTTTTTTTTTTTTTTTTTTGCAAATGTGTTTAACGGACAAAAAGGAGTTTGTCAATCTAATTTGTCTTCCTCCTTGGCTGCCTGTGCTTCAGAACAAGGACTATCCCAAATATTCACACAAGGTGTTCCTCCGCACAGGTGCTCGAAAGTCTTAGAGCAAGACATCAAAGATTTGTCACTGCCAAGGCAATATCACTGCTGGTCTGTAGAAACAAACATAAAACAAAGATTACAGCCCTTCTGATAGCACTTCTACAATACCATCACTCCTCATCAGCCCTTCCCAGAGTGGTTTAACCATTCCTTGGTTGTCAAGGTCATAGAGTTATGCAGCGTGGAAACTGCCCCTCCCCCCAGCCCAACTTGCCCACGTCACCCAGCATGTCCCATCTAAACTAGTCCACCTTGCCTGCGTTTGGCCCATATCCTTCTAAACGTGTCCTATCCATGTACCTGTCTAAATGTTTCTTAAATGTAGTACCCCAGCCTCAAATATCTCCTCCGGCAGCGCATTCCATTCCACTCACCACCCTTTGTATAAAATAAAGGTGTGGTTGCCATTTCTAGCTCAATGTTTTCCTGCCCATTGACACCAATTTTTTTTCTGGATACCACCGACCTTTGCTAATGGATACCATATGATGCCGATAGCCTGGGTGCCAATAACTATGCAAGGTAATGAGTCTCAAACCCACAGGGCAAGCTTGCCTTGTGTTGAAGGATCCCAGTAGCTAATGCCAGCATTCAAACTATGCTTGCACCTTTTCCACATCATAGATTATAATGAGATGGCTGACCTGGCATTATTAACAGAAACAGTATTGCAGTATGATCTCGGTACCTATCCATCCTCAATAAGTAAGATTTGCCGAGCCTTTCTTACTCTTTAAACAAGAGTTGCAACATTATTTGACAAGATCGTTTGTCAATTGTTAAATTAAACGTATCTTCAGCTTCCGAACATGAAACTACTAGAATAAATTACTTAGGCTGGCTATTAACTTAAATTAGTCAATAATTCTAACTAAACAATTGACAGGTTAAAAATTTGATTTTAATTGATTTAATACTGTAGGCTGAATATCATTTCATGACTAAAGACCTAGAACTCTCCTCCAACTTAGATTAGCTTAGATTATTATTGTTACGTGTACCAAGATACAATGAAAAGTTTTTTTGGTGCATGCTATCCAGTCAGTGAAAAGACTATACATAATTACAATCAAGCCATCCACAGTGTACGGATATAGAATAAAGAGTATAACGTTTAGTGCAAGATCAAGTCCAGTAAGGTCCAATTAAAGATAATTTGTAGATCTCAAATTACATAGATGGAAGATCAGGACCACTCTCTAGTTGGTGAAAGGACAGTTCAGTTGCCTGATTACAGGAAGAAACTGTTCCTGTCCTCTTAAGCCAATGCTGACCAACATGCAGCTATCTCACATGTACCAAGAATGTTTTAGTCTCTGCTGGGCTAAATAATGCCAGATAACCATGGAGACTCGCATTTCAGCTGAAGGCAATGCACAAAGGGGAACAAAATTGGGACGGGGGGGGGGGGGGGGGGGGGGTTGTTACCTATCATGGCCACCCATCTGTGAGCATTGGCCATTACTCCTTCCCACACAGTGTCCGGTGCCAGGGTTTAAACCAAATGGTTTGCAACCTCAGAGTTTTGTGGCTGGATGAGGTTATAGTAACAGGGAGGAAATGATGGGTTGGTGGATTGGGAGCAGGGTGATGATGCGTGAATGGGAAAGTGTGAGTAAGAGGCACCGTTTTAGATAAACTCCATTTTACAGAAGACACAAAGAGATAGTTAACCATGAGAGACTATTGAGTGAACTATTTGCTGCTTATCAAGTTATTTTAGTTTGGAGATATAGTGCAGAAGTAGTTATATTGATAATCATCCCAATAAATGCACTGGATTGAATTAACCTTTTGGATTCTTTGTAGGTTTCTTGCCAAACGTACAACGGTACACTTAATGCAATTCAACTGGATTTCGTTGTTAATTAAATAATTTATTTTTCTCACCAACAGCTTCAACATCATCTTCATCTTCAGTCTCCACATCTTCCCCAATTTCTTCTTCTTCTAGAGGGAAAACATTCAGATTTACCAATCAAGTTTCAAAGCAAAATCTTTGCACTCTAGGTTCCTGCTCTATTTGTTTTCAACTATTGTTTTGAGATGAATCCAATTAAACCGAGATTCCACATGGACAGTTTTTGGGAGATTTTATGCAATTCTGAAATTGAAAAATCACTCAATAACACCAAGAATTTCCCAAATTATATTTTGATTGAAAATAAAGTGAGCTAGACAGCAAACAGGTTCTTTGCAAGTTCATTCCTGAACTCACAGGTGTGGCGTTCAGTGGGAAAGGTTGGAGAGGGGATAATTGGGCAGCTCCTTCAATGAAGTGAGATAAGCACAGTACGATGAACAACTAAGTTTCCTTTGGTGTTGCATCTGCCACGTACCCAACCTCAGTCCCAAGTGTGCGCTATTAACTGATCAGAGCCATGTACAATAATAATAAGGCCAGTTCATTGACTATATTTAAGAGGGAGTTAGATGTGGCCCTTGTGGCCAAGGGCATCAGTGGGTATGGGTAGAAGGCAGGTACGGGATACTGAGTTGGATGATCAGCCATGATCATATTGAATGGCCGAATGGCCTACTCCTGCACCTATTTTCTCTGTTTCTATGTCTATGTTTCTAAGCCTTCAAGCAATGGTTCTTGTGACCCTTGAGCAATGGGGTGGCATGGTGGTGCAAGGTTAGAGTTGCTGCCTTACTTTATTGGCAGGGACCTGGGTTCGATCCTGTGTTGTCTGTACGGAATTTGTGCATATGGAATTTGTGTCTGCGGGTGCTCCGGTTTCCTCGCACACTTCAAGGTTGTGCAGGTTTGAAGGTTAATTGGGGTTTGGTAAAATTGTAAATTGTCCCTAGGGTGTAGGATAGTGCTAGTGTACGAGGTGATCGTTGGTCATCACAGACTCAGTGGACTGAAGAGCCTGTTTCTGCACTGTATCTCTAATGTTTAAAGAGAGAGAAATCAGTTTTTAATTTCCAGTCACTGTTAATGATACAGTGTGCCCCAACATATCATCTGATGCTTTGTCACACTCTGCACATTTTCCAGTTACCTAATGTTTAGTTTGTCTAAAGAGTCCTGGAACCAACATGAAACAAAGATGTGAATCGGCATGGGACGAAATAAATGGTGAAATAGATTGGCTGAATGGCCTTCTGTTCTTTTGCTCCTTCCTATATCCACTGACTTATGCAGGCATTTATTGGTTCTATTCTTTAGTTTAGTTTAGTTTAAAGATACAGCACTGAAACAGACCGAGTCCACGCCATCCAATGATCACGCATACACTAGTTCTATCGGATACACCTATCGGGATGAGGCGGAACAGCTGACAGTGTGGTGTGGAGAAAATAACCTGCTCCTCAACACCTTAAAGACCAAGGAGATAATGGTAGACTTCAGGAAGAACAAAACGGACATGGTACCACTAATCATCAGAGGGGACTGTGTGGAGAATATTATAAAGGACATTTCCCACCCCGGACACTCCCTGTTTGAACTGTTGCCGTCAGGCAGACGGTACAGATCTACAAGGACAAGGACAAACAGACTTAAAAAACTGTTTTTACCCCACTGCTATAAAGGCGCTAAATGTAGCCGCCAAGGAACGTAGGGACTAAGGGTCTGTGGTTGGTACACTGTGAAATCGACAGAAGGATGTAGGGTTGGGTGTTTATGCGTGCTGTTTTCATATTTATTTTAGTTGTTTATCTTTTTTAAAATACTTTACCTTGTATGTATCGTTAGCTTTTAGAAATGTTTGAATGGTGCACTGACTGGCTGACATTTTTTAATTTTGTTGTACATAGTTCATGTTACAATGACAATAAAGAAACTATTCTACTATTCAATCCTACACACTGGGGACAATCTACAGAAGCCAATGAACCTACAAACCTGCACGTCTTTGGATTGTGGGAGAAAACCAGTGCACCCGGAGAAAACCCATATGGTCACATGGGGAATGTACACCCGTAGTCAGGATCGAAACCCGGGTAAGACAGCGACTCTACCGCTGTGCCACTGTGTCGCCCCTTTCATGCAGCCTTTGTGAAAAGTGTTATATTGTGTTTTATGGTGTGCCTTGGTGCTGCCAGGAGTGGGAGGATGAAAAGGTCATTGCGATATCTCCCATATTCTAACATTCATGTATTCTAGCCAAATGGCAACATCTGAAGTCAGCATACCTGTTACAAATGTGATATTTCTCAACGTTTCCTCGACTTGTTCCAGATTCACTGAAAACTGGTCCATGTCCTCAAACCCGTCTTCATGTTTTGGAATATGGGAGGTTCGGGAGGCATCAATGATTCTGAAATTTGATTCAAAGTAAATCATTAAGTTATATTTGTACACCAAGTGAATCAAGGCATATGGAATGACAGTGGAACAAAAATAGATCATATTAGCACAGATCTTTAGCCGAAGAGCAAAGAAACTTTACCAATGCCCAATTGATCACGTTATTCATTAAATGCACAACTTAAACAAAATGCTTACTGGTGTAGGAGGGATAATTAAGACCGAGTTAAAAGTACTGATTAATTAATCTAATACAAAGCCCTTGGTGTTTTTAAAAAAATAGGAAATATTGAAGTACAATCATAATAAAGTGACAAAATTCACAAATACTTACTTTTCTAGGAGATTCTTTGAATTCTGCATAAAGATTTAAAAAAACGTGATTAGATTTGTTTTGAATGATCCTGCAGTTCTATCATATAATTTGAAGAAAAACTTTGTCAGTCAGCCGACACTGTGCACACTGACTTGTGCTCATTCTGCTTGTCTTGTTCCCTGAAAAGTTTAGTTCAGAGATGCCGTGTGTAAAACAGGCCCTTTGGCCCGTTGAGTCACCCCTTACACATAAGGGGCAATTTGCAGAAGTCAATTTGACTTTGGAATGCTGGAGGAAACCGGAGCACCCGGAGAAAACCTTCGGGGTCACAGGGAGAACTGTGCAAACTCCATACAGAGAGCACCCCTAGTCAGGATCCAAAGCTGATCTTTTTGCCTGAAATAGGGATTAGACTTTTCACAGATCTCCAGCCCAAGGGAGGCTGGTGATTGTGAGCTCAGCACATCTGGCATTGGGTGTGATGTTGGGCATCTAGGCAGGTGTTTCTGTGCCGGTTCAATAGCTGAGAGTTGCTGTGGCTATGTGCCTGACACTTGGTGTGTTTGAGAAGCGGTGGAATGAGATAGACAGGTGGACAATACTAAGCAGCATTATAATGCCCTCCAACTTCATATTTTTTTATAAATCACATGACTGGGATCGAATATTTCCATAGAAGATAATACAACATTATTGCAGAAAGACACAACCGTGTAGAGAATGGTGGAGAAGGGCCTCGACCAAAACTTTGCCTATCCATATCCTCCAGAGATGCTGCCTGACCCGCTAAGTTACTCCAGAATTTTGTGTCGAAAGGAACTGCAGGTGCTGGTCCAAACCGAAGCCAAACACAAAAAGCTGGAGTAACTCAGCAGGTCAGGCAGAAAAGGAATAGGTGACATTTCTGGTCGAGACCCTTCTTGTGCTATGTTGCCATTTATCATTCTGCGTTATTGGGCGTGAGATTATGTCAACTGGCATATTCATGGAAAGGAACACACAAGTTATGGGGAGAAGGCAGGAGAATGGGTTTAGGAGGGAGAGATAGATCAGCCATGATTGAATGGCGGAGTAGACTTGATGGGTCGAATGGCCTAATTCTACTCCTATCATGTATGGCCTTATGAACTTAAGTGCGACTTACAACAAGGAAGGCAGCAATTGCAGGCTCCTCCATGAACTGAATGGCTTTCTCCACTAGCTTAGAGGATCCGTCAAGGTGTTCCTTGTATTGTTTGATCAGGTCCTTGATGAATGCTATTTTGTCCTCCTGTTCCTTCGAAATAGACTGTAGCATGTCAGTTTTCCTTTGCTCCAGGGTGGCGTATAAACGATCAAACTGTTCCATGAGCATGTTTTTCTGGTGCTGACTGTTCTCCTGGGGAAGTAAACCAATGAGAAAAGCTTCACTACGCAGCAGAAAGAAAACTCTCTCCAAAAGAGGTCACCAACTTCCCAGCTGAGTTGGAAATTACTGTAGTTTTCACACAACTATGATGGTCATGCTCAGATTGAACATGGATTGGCACTACCCGGTTCACTGTATCAAACAGCATGAAAACGGGTCATCGAGTGATACAGCGCGGAAACAGGCCCCTGCAGCCCACCTTGCCCAGCAAGTCCCATTTACACTAGTCCCACCTGCCTGTGTTTGGCCCATATCCATCCAAACCGGTCCTAGCCATGTACCTGCCTAATTGTTTCTTAAACGTTGCAATAGTCCCTGCCTCAGCTACCTCCTCTGGCAAATCGTTCCTTATGCCCACCGCTCTTTGCGTGAAAGAGTTACTCTCCGATTCCTGTTAAATATTTCCGCCTCTGGCCCACTGTGCTTGCACCCACTATCAATCACCTAATAACATATCAGTCTCTCCACATTCCCACCATCTGCCCACTTTCTATGAACCACCCTTCACACCCCCCCCCCCCTCCCAACCCCACTCCCACCCCCAACTCCTGCAGGTTCCACCACTTACTTCCACACAAAGGGCAATTTACAAAGGCTAATTGAGCCACCAACACCTTCCATCTATGGGATATGGGAGGAAACCCTCGAACCCTTCATGGTGACAGGAGGAATGAGCATTCCCCATTCCGACAGCATCAGAGGTCAGGATTGAACCCAGCGTGCTGGAGCTCTGAGGCAGCGTTTCCACCAATGGCACAACTGTGCTGCCAGTTAAATCTGCTGCTTAATAATCAGTGGATAATGAAAGCGGATGCAATCGGGGTTATTCACTGGAATTTAGAAGGATGAGAGGGGATCTTATAGAAACTTATAACATTCTTGAAGGATTGGACAGCCTAGATGCAGGAAAAATGTTCCAGATGTTGGGGAATCCAGAACCAGGGGGTCACAGTTTAAGAATAAGGGGTAGACCATTTAGGACTGAGATGAGGAAAAACTTCTTCACCCAGAGAGTTGTGAATCTATGAAATTCTCTGCCACTAAAAGGCAGTGGAGGCCAATTCACTTGAAGTTTTTGGAAGAGAGAGTTAGATTTGGCTCTTGGGGCTAAAGGAATCAATGGATATGGGAAAAAGCAGGAACGGGATACTGATTTTAGATGATCAGCCGTGATCATATTGAATGGCGGTGCTGGCTCGATGGGCTGAATAGCCAACCCCTGCACCTATTTTTCCATTTCACCAGAAATGGAAAGCAGGACTTCCAAGAATATCGTTACTCGAGTACGTATTCATCCCAGAGAGAAGCTTTAATTCTTTCTAAACTTGTAATTGCAGCCTTTGTCGACTGACAAACACTTATGAAGTGAGTAGCTCTTGCCCAGTAACAAATAATGCACCCTGGATACCTCTATAAGAACGAAAAGCACTCTACCTAACGAGATGTTGGGACAGTGACTGAGAGAAAATAAGTAGTTTTACAGGAACATTTTAAAGAAGCTGTCTTGGCAGGAGGAGAGATTTAAGTTTAGGAAAGGGGTCATACAACTTTGGTCTTTAAAGTTAAGACATTCGTGTAAGCTCATCTTATCAAGTCAGCATTGTAAAGGAGTTCTGAAGGGAAGTTGGACAATATGCTAAATGCGCATTCCCAAGTCCTGGAATTTTTTTTCAAAAACAGAATTATTTTACATGGTCTATTTTGGAAGAGATGTAAGGAACGACACAGCTGTTGCCATGGAAGTGAGGGAAGAAAGCAGACATCTATTTAAGGGACACGCGGCTCAAAGATTGCTCCTGGCTTCTCCATACCTCAATTCTTTTGCTTGTCTCTTCCAACTGGTCTGTGATGGCGTTGACCCTGTCATTACCAGCCACTAGCATGGCGATCCCATCCGTCAACTCTGTCTGTGGAAAAACAGCAAAAAAAGTTGCCTCGTGTATCGTTTGGGCAGCTTACAATTCTTGATGTCTCTAACTTCTTGCAACCCCTCTCTCTCTCCGTCCCTCCCCCACCCTAGTGGTCGTACTGGTTTCACCGTCATCCCGTTGTCAATGTCACGTTCCTCACAGCCAATAATGGAACATTTTGGGCTCCATCTTTCTTTGATCATCGTTACCTTGTGCATATCATCCGTTAGTTCTATGTGCCTTCTATAATCTCTCATTTCCCTCTCCCCTGACTCTCAGTCTGAGGTAGGGTCTTTTATGTTTCTAATTTGCATCAAATCCTGTTCACCTACCCACCTGATGCAGGTGCTGATTTGCCTCTCCTTTACATCTCAACATTAAAACTTGTGTTCCAACTCTTTTATGGGATAATCGTCCCTTGGCACCTGTAATGTTCTCTGAAGTATATGATATATGCCTTGACTGTCTGATTATCCATTAAGTAAATTACTCCACTATTGATTTGCATGCCTTAGACTGTCAACAAGCAAAGCATTGGAATCTCCGACAATAACTCACTAACTATCGTTCACCTTTTTGGAGGTGCCACTGCCTTTTCATAGATACTCCTTAAATCCTTTAAATGTTTTTTTTTTTTTTTTTCCCCTTTAAAAATGTTTATTCTAGGAGTAATAGTTATTATACCAGTATTCTATTATTGGAGGAATAATCTTCATTATACCAATATAATGGTATTGATCATTACCATAGGATCATCATGGTAACATTGACCATATTTTATGGTCAATAAAATATGACCAATATTTTATTCATATGCCTTCATAATATGAATATTGATTTCTCTAACTTCAAGTAACCCCTGCATTCCCTCACTCGCCATCCCTCCCCCCCCACCCAAGTCATACCAGCTTCAAAGTTGTCCTGTTGACTTTTATAATCTGTACTCATTCTCACCTACCAAACAGCTAACAATGGCCAGTTTTCATTTTTCCATTCTCATCATTGCTTTTTTGCATATCTTTAATTAATTTGTTCTATAAAGGGCCTGTCCTACCAGCATCCGACTCCATGCGATGAGCGCGATCAAACTACAAGCGGGGGCCGCGCGGAGGTCGGGTGATCCCTGTACAGGGCCGTTCCCACCAGCATGCGCCTGCATGCAGCAAGCGCAACCAAACCGGCAGTGAGGGCCGCGCGGAGGTTGGGTGAGTGGCGCAACGCGGCGCAAAGTGAGGCGAACTTGGAGCGAAGTCTTAAGGTAAGTTCGCCAGGACAGAGAGGGGCACACAGAGAGGGGCACAGAGGCACACACTCAGAGAGCCACGGAGCCACACACATAGAGGGTCACGGAGGCACCTACAGATAGGTTCACGGAGGCACGATGTCGAGGCGGTGTGTCATGCGTCGAGGCGACTGCGAGCCGACAAGCCGTTGCCACGCGGAATTTTTGAACATAGTCAGTTTTTCGGAGCCCCGCGCGATGTCGGGACGAACTCCGCACAATTCCACACGGCTCCGGCGATCGAAGTGGGACCGGCCCCGCGACGCCGGATGGCTCAAGCGACCATGTTAGGTCGCGCTCATCGCATGGAGTTGCATGCTAGTGGGACAGGCCCTTAACACTCCACATCACTGTCTATATCTCTCATTTCCCCTTCCCCTGACTCTCAGCCTGAAGAAGGGTCTTGATCCAAAACATCACCTGTTCCTTTTCTCCAGAGATGCAGTCTGACCCACTGAGTCACTCCAGCTTCTTGTGTCCATGCCTTTATAAGGTTTAGTGTCTTTTTTTTTTTTTGAATTATCGCTCCCAGGAAATAGCTGGGATATTTTACCTGTGCAAAGCCTGACGTTTCTTGAGTTAACTGACTTCAGTCAGCACAAATGAGCTCAATGATCTTGGGGAGAAATAAGGAAGGTTTTCTATTGCAAAAATAGCCCCTAGCCCATCTGGAAAGTCAAACTAGTTCGGGCACTGCTCTGATGACAACTGAGGTCAAACAATCCACTTCTGCGAGCAGACTTGTTAAGGTTATGCAGTGGCTTTGGTATTTACCCCCTTCCCTCTGCAGCTCAGCTATATATAACTTGCATTTAGTCACTGGATTAGAAACCCTTGAAAAAAGGTGGCCAAATATCACAGGATTATTACAACTAGTGGCTCGTACTCTCTCTGATGTTCAGTGGTGGCGACTGAAACAAGCCACAATGACATGAGTACATTTCAAGAAGATTAGTGTGGGTTTGATTTCCCAGTAATCAGTCAGGAAAGCTGAAAAGTGGAACATCGTAGCTCCAACTAATTGTCTCCTCCTTCCTGCTGTCCCACCACCAGCTGCCGCACTGCGACACTTCTGCACTAAAATTAGCCTGAACGTCAAGGCAGCTCATGCATAACGTTATTTTAACTCCTTGTTACTGAGGCACATCCAAGCTGCTTTAGATCGTGTTGAATAGAGCACAGAGGGAGACTCCGTGGATGAACAGATATTTGTGTTCAATGCAAATCTCCTCCTAACCCCCCCTTCCCCTCTTCCTTCATTAACATCCTCCAATTCCTTGACTACCGTAACTTGGTCAGGCAGCATCTCTGGAGAACGTGGCATAGGTGACGGAATATAGACACAAAAAGCTGGAGTAACTCAGCAGGTCAGGCAACATCTCTGGAGAAAAGGAATAGGTGACGTTTCGGGTCGAGACCCTTCTTCAGACTGAGAGTCAGGAGAAAGGGAAATGAGAGATATAGTGTCGGAGAGAGGAGGATAGGTGAAGTTCAGGGTCAGCGCCCTTCTTCAAACTGATTGTTGGGGACGAGGGGGGGGAGAAAGCTGGAAAAGGGGAGAGGCAGGACATTGCTTGGCAGGTACTAAGCGGGCATAGCCGAAGGAGGGTTTTGATAGGCAAAACAAAGGCCAGTGATAAGAGCGCAAGGCGTGAGATGGGATTGGAGAGTTGTGGATTGTGAAGCCATTGGGAGGAAAGTAGAAGGAGGGGTGGGTGGGTGTGGAGGGGAGAAATAAGTGTGTCCAGGTGGGGCTCAGGGAAAGAAGGGAGGCGGGGGGGGGGGGGGGATGGGGGGGAATGGGGTGAAGAATGGATGGATGTGAGAGAGAGAAAGGGGGGAGATTTGGAAGTGAGGTGAACTTATATTACACAAGCAGTGTACACAATAAGAGTAATACGCTGGCACAATATGCTCAGATGTGATCTGTAATTTCTCTGCTTTTCTATTCTATTCTCCTGGGAATAATCTTCAATATTTGTACGTACTTTTTTTATGGTTTTGCATTTGCTGATTTGAAATAAGTACCGTAGATTCCATTTACCTTCTGTTGTTGAAAAATATTCTGTAGAGGTGCCACCTCGCAGTCTTTGTGAGCTCCAAACACCTTGCACATTGAGCAAGTGGGGACTTGGCAGGTGACGCAGTAAATGTTGATCTTCTCGTCCTCATGTTCTTCACACATGGGCTGGTTGCCTTTCTTCAAAGGTCTGCTGGATATCAAAAAAAGATGGATTTTCATCAGCGGGTCGTTTTTAATTGAAGAAGCAGCACAGGGAGCAAGTTAAATCTGACGCTCTTTTGTCTCTTTTCATCTCTGGCCTATGTCCACCCATCCGCCCTTTCTCTCATCCACCTGCATCCACCAATCGCTTCCCCCACCACAATCAGTCTGAAGAAGGGTTGCAATCCAAAATATATTGCCTATAAAATTCCCGCCGTGGATGTTGCCTGACCCGCTGTTCAGCTCCTCTGTATCTTTGTTTATGCTCCACATGAACCTACTCCGGTCTCGCCAAACATAGGTTTTCATTCCTTTCTCCCTCATACTCTTGCCTGGCTTCCCCCTAAACGTGTCCAAAGAGAGTCAAACTGAGGCAGAAAGCTACAATAGACAAAAGGACACTGGGCAAGCAGTTACACACAAAGATCTACTCCTTTCAGTTACTCTTGACTGTGGTGCATTTCTGTTTGAGCTTCAGATTTCCATCCCTCATCGTTATTTGCCTGTGATCATGAGCATGCAGCCTTTCTCTGAACTGTCACAGAACAGATTACTGACACCATGTTATCGCCTGGGCACAGTAGGAGCCTACATCTACAGCATGCAGTAAATATACTGAACTGTCATATGGAAACATGCCAAACGGTATCACGAGAATTGACAAGAAATTTGGTTGGAAAGGGTAAATTTGTATTTCCTAGTCGGACATGTGCTTGGAAGGATTGTGGAGGGAAGATTAGGGAAGAAGTTTTAAGACGAGTGAAAGCTGTAAACAAGGAGCAAAGGTTAGAAAATTGCAAAGGAGTTCGAGAACATTGGCCATTCCCAAGTTGGGATGCGACAGGTGCCTCAGAGAGTACTTTGCCCATACAGGGCGGCACAGTAGCGCAGAGGTAGAGTTGTTGCCTTACAGCGCCAGAGATCCATATTTGATACTTTCTCTGCAGATTCTCCCCAGCTACATTCTTCACTAAATAATATAGACCATTATTCTGGACTATACTCCAGACACGACTCATCAGTGCCCCGTATAACTGGGTGGCAGCTGGTAGATCTGCTGCCTCACAGCACCTGAGACCTGGGTTCGATCCTGACCTCGGGTGCTGTTTGTCTGGAGTCGCCACATTCTCCCCAGTCACCGCGTGCATTCCCCCCCCCCCCCCCCCATGCCCTGGGTTTACATCCCAAACATGTGCAGGCTTGTGAGTTAATTGTCCTCCATAAAATTTGCCCCAAATATGCAGCGAGAGGATGTGAAAAAGGGATAGCATAGTGTGACAAACGAGGGTGAAGGCGTGATTAAGGGCCAGCATGGACTCAGTGAGTCGATTCTTTAACTCTAAAGTAAACTGAAACATAATTTACTCATTTTTGCATTCAATTCCCCAAGCAATGAATGACGCATTCTGTTATGTTTCCTAATTACCTCCCGTCTATATATAGCCATTTGCATGTCACACACAAGAACATCCAGATTCCTCTGCAGCTCTGAGCTCTGCACGTTTGGGTAATATGCCTTTTTTTTTTAATTTTCTTGCTAAAATAGACAATATCACATAATATTATACTCCCATTGTATTCCCTTTCCGGATCCTTTGACCGTTCCCTTAACCTATCCACATCTCCCTGCAGCTTCTTACGTCTTCTTCTCAATTTGCGTACTTGCCTATCTTTGTGTCATCAGCAAATTTGGTGCCTTCCTCCAAGTGATTTATCTAAATTGTCAAAAGTTGAAGCGCCAGCATTAATTCCCCTGGCACACCACTCATAACATCCTTCGCCATCAGAAAAAAAAAACCTATTTTTGCTTGTTCTCTCCAAATCCAGGAGCTTTTATTTTCCACAATAAGCTCTGACGCATCATCACATTGAATGCCTTCTGAACATGAGAACATTTTATTTGTGGCTCTATTTTTTAGTTGTTGTGATGGAAAGCTTATCCTCAAACAAACGACTGTTACTTCATTATTGATAACGAAGACAATCCATATTAAATGAGACCTTGGATATCGACATTGCTCTTTTTTAGGATTGTTACCTATTTATGAAGTTGTATCTTTGTATTCACATTGCACTACTTCCTATAAAGCCATATGTAGGTGCATAAATTATTACTCTGGATCAATCATGTAACAATAAATATGGTCATAATTTCTTAAAGCCAACAGCTCAGCAAATGTCGTTGGACTGGTGAGCTGACAATTTTAGTGCGTCTAGAAATAGCTGGACTAATTTCCAGTTTTGATGGCGCGTACATATGAGACCTTCACCAGATGACCTTGAGGGCAGAGACGCAATGGAAGTGAATATAACTTATGTGTCGCCAGTGAGTGAAAAGCAATCCTGAAGACGTAGTTTTGTGACATTCTAAGCTAAACTATGCACCGTGTGGCTTAATGTACGGCCTCACGAAACACTACACCAGATGGTTCTCAGCTGCTGCCAGTGAATTTGCTAATCTGAGCCTGCGTAACCGTTGAGGTACTAAACGTGGTAGTTTTGCCGAAGGAGGAAGATATTAATCGGGTTTCCTGTTTCTGACTGCACCACTGTAATGTGGTCTTTCGAGGTAGAGAAAATGCAAGACTTGTGTACAGAGAACTCCTTTCCCAACTTTGGAACTGTCCAAAGTGTTTCCCAGCTAATTGAAATGCACAAACCTTGAGACTGAAGAGTTGGTTTGAAGAGAAGCCACTGTTGTAACGCTCAAAAATAAGGCACATTTGTACAGACCACATTGATAAGTAAACCAGATATTCTCTTGTTTTGTGAATTATGAGATAAACGTCACCAGGATATTCGGGAGAATATGCTTATACTTCATGCGGACCTGGATTGATGGGCCAGAGTTGGGCACTTGATCCCTCAAGAAAGCTCTGCCAGTCAACAAGTCACAGCTGATCTGATTGTAATCTGAACCCCTACTCCCACCTAGCTCCACTAACCTTTCACCCACTTGCTTATCAAGAAGCTGTGTCCATTTATTTAAAAATATTCAAACCATCTGCTTTCACTTCCAAAGACATACGACCTTCCAAGGGACAACTCTTTGCCTTGTCTCTCTCAGCAAAATTCCTTAATTTTAAAGAACAACCTATGGATCTCGATTCTCCCACAAGAGGAGATATCCTCTCCACATATGGCAGGGTGGCACAGCCAGTAGTGCTGCTGCCTCAGGGTGTCAGAGACCCAGGTTTGATCGTGACCAGGGAGGCTCTCTGTGTGGAGTTGGTACATTCCCCCTGTGACTGTGTGGGTTTCCTCTGGGTGATTTGATGCCCTCCCTGGTCCCAAAGCGTTGTGTGGGTTTGTGGGTGAATTGGCCTTTGCAAATTGCCTCTAATGTGTCGGGGTGGATGAGAAAGTGGGTAAAGTAAAAGTAATGTGAACGGGTAATGGCTGGTGTGGAATCACTGAGCCAAAGAGCCTGTTTCCATGTGGTATCTCCAAACTAAGTCTTATCTAGTCTTGAAATAGTGTCCCAGGATATTTACAGACCTTGGTAAGGTAATGGAGGAATTGGCTTAGCATCTCTTCTGAAAGACAACACCCCTGACAGTGCAATGCCCCCAAACTGAAGCGCAGCCAGAATCAGGTATTCATGTCCTTGGACTCGGATCCTTCTGACTCAGAGGTGAGTCAGCTACAAATAATGTAAATCTCTCTATCCTCCAGCACATACTTCCCAACCATTAAATATAATGGTATTCCTCAATGTTGCAAGGGATATTGAGTTCCGCATTCGAACCATTCTCTGCATTAAAGAAAACCTCCTTAATTCCATGTTGTAAGATCCAATGTCTTTGGAATCTTCCACCATCTTTGCTTCTACCCTATCAAATCCCTGCATAATTTTCATTAATAAGTTATGTGTGCTGACCAGTTTCCTTTATGTTTTACTGTGTAAAACATGAAAAAAACGAAGGGATATGATAGTCTGAATTTTAACAGGGGTATATTATCCAAATAGTACCTACTTTGTTGAAGAAGGGCGTCGACCTAAAACGTCATCTGTCTATGTTCTCCAGCTGTCTATCCGACCCGCTGAGTTACATTATGTGCTTTTGTTGTACTGGAAGACTAAAATAGGTCACGAATCCTGCTGCTTAATGCAAAGGAATGCTTGACCCCTCAAATACCTCAGATGAACATCATGGGATGGATGGTGTGAGATTGCTCATGACAAGCATTTGCCCCTTCTCACTCCATGTCAAGGGTGGTCTCAAGCTCGCCTGCCAAAACTCCGCCGCACCTTTCCCCTTTACCGATGCTAACCTGATGCCTTCCTCCTTGTAGATGTCAATGATGTTCTCCACCAGAAGATTCCTCTGTAGCCCGTATACTCCATGGCGGTCCAGAATTACTTCATGTCGGCAGGATGGACACCTGAATCTGCCGCCTGACATCATGGTTCCTCGCCCTTGCCAGTAGGGGTTGGCAGCCTAAAGCGCAGCACAATTTCATATAAATATCAGCATAGTATCCCGATTTAAAAATGCTGCATCGAAAATGGTTACAAAATACGTTACACATTTTTTTTTCTTTTTTTTTGTTAAATACTTAAAATATCAAATTTCTCAAAATTTACAAAGTTTTCAGCAAATAGACCATTTGGTTAAAAGCATTATTACATTGGATACAAAAGAAAATCCGCCATGCTTTAATGAGGTTTCCCTCTGCAACAGTTGCCTCCGTTTGGAAAGCATACTTTACAGCCGGTAAAGCGATTTAGCACATCGTGAATGGAAAACAAATAAAACTGCAGAGGCTGAATGCTGAAACAGAAACAGAAACGTTGGAAGAACTCAGACAGCCAAGCAGCGTCTGTGGAAAGAGAAACCAGATACAATTTCGTGGCAAAGACTTCTAATCAGAATCAAGAGAGAGAGAAGGCAAGTTAATGCAAGTGACAGAGTAGGTGGTGGAGGTCTAATCCCTTTCTCCACCAACTAATTTGCTTTCTCTCTTCAGTTCAAATTTTGTCATGTGTACCAAATACAGTGAATGGCTTCTATTGCATGCTACCCAGTCAGCTTCCTCATTTCTGATGAAGTTGCTAGACTCAAAACGTTCTTTTTCCACAGATACAGGGCAGCTGGTTGAGTTTCTCCGGCGTTTCTGGAGTTAGAACATCTTGAAGCTTTTATCCCCCATTTCTTTCTTTCTCTTCCTTACATTCTATCTTTTTCTTACATTCTATCTTTTTCTATCTCCCTTTATCTTACTTCCTCTCTCTCCTCTCTTGCAATTTTCAGATTCAGATTGTCACAGGGTCCCAAGTTCAACTCAAGTTAATGTGGAGTTAGCTGAACTCGGGCAATAGGTTTCCCTGCCTTTGGGCTAAGAAGATGGCGAGTGGGCAAGGGGTAGGGTAGGCTGTTGCAAAAATCCACCCATAAGAAGAGGACTGGAGGCAGCACATATGGGAAATCAACTGCATGGAATGATCTCCACACTTGGACGGTCTAGTACAACAAGTGTGTTACTAAGTGCAGGATATGAGGGGAACAACAACAAATTGCATTTACACTTACACCTTCAATATTGCTTCAAGACACTTTATAAAAGGCTTAGCCAGGAATATTCGACTTGAAGCCAGATTTGATATTCGGATTCATGCCCATTAGTCAACATTGTGAACTCCTGTAACACAGCACGGGTTTAGAAATCCTAGGTGCAAACTTGAAAAGAAAATTTTCCTAAGTTACTGTCCCTGTCAAATATTTTTAACGGAACAAGCCTTGCTGAATATCGAATTAAATGTTATTGCAATCACTGACCTGGAACACATCATTGGCACATTTTCTGCACAGATTGTGCTGGCACGGTAGGATCACGACTGGCTTTTCAAACATTTCAAGACAGATTGGGCAGATTAGTTGCTTCTCCAATGTCTCCATTGTGTTGGATTCTCGAATTATACTTGGCTGGAAATCCATCTCTAAAAATAAAGCGGGCCACTCGAAAACCTGTTGACTTGCTTCAGCTTTTTCCTTGCGTTGCTCTCGCTCCTTTCGCTCGAATCCCTTTTCGATTGCTGAGCCTTCTCTTCAGAAGTGAACAAATGTAGAGCTCTCCGGTTTTGTCTGTGCTAGGACTGCTCATGCCCTTTATAAAGAGCATTTTAGCATCACATGACAGCTGAGGCGAGGGGAGATGGGGGGGGGAGGGGGAACAGAGTCCTCGACATAACTCGTCCCATATTAGAAACCTGCAACGTGAAACTGGGAACAAGGAGGACTCAAGCACGCAATCACATGTGATGCTCAGCAAAACAACTTTCAATGAAAGAGTAAATAAAATACAGATTTACTCAACTTTGGACATAACTATAAACGTACCAAGCTCGATCGAGAACATGCTGTCCAAGTTATTGATCAATAATAAGTTTGTTCCTATCGTGCAATGAGGTAATTTTGCGAGCAATTATTTTAGCAGCTTGAGGGCAAAAATGAGCTACTGAGGAGGAGTGGGAGGAATGTGGGGCAAGAGCTAGTTCAGAAGACGCACCCTTGTTCGGAGACTTTTGCAAAGTGCAAGATGAGGGGCAGGAGGTGCAGTTTTAATGGTAAGATCATGAATGATCAGGTTGCTTAAACCAAGAGGGGAGTTAAGCAGAATTTAATTGTAAAATCTGGGTTTTAGAAGTTAGTCTCCTAAATGATGACCATGAGGCTACCAGATTGCCATTAAAACCCAGTTGTTTCACTAATGTTCTTTAAGGAAGAAAATCTGCCAACCCCATAGAGTTACAGAGTCATAAAGTCATACATCACGGAAATGGACCCATCGGCCCAAATTGCCCACATCGACTGACGTGTCCCATCTACACTAGTCCCACCTGCCTGCGTTTGGCCCATATCCCCCTAAACCTGTCTTATCCATATACTTGCCTAATGGTTTATTAAATGTTGCAATAGTCCCTGCTTCAACAACCTCCTCTGGTAGTTTGCTCCATACATCCTTTATGTGAAATAATTATCCCTCAGATTCCTATTAAATCTTTCCCCTGCCATTAATCTGCCATTACACATGGCCTAACATCACAAAAAAGCTGACATCCCATGTATAGGTCATGTTATTTCTGCCAACTTAACAGATATGTTAAGTATTATCGTAAAAGTGTATGATTTACCTGCATACAGTATGTGGACCTCAGTGTTGTCAATTCCTTTATGGTCCAATTAATCACACACTTATTTGAGGTCCAATCTTCCTTGGGAAACACTGAGACAAAGTGAAGAATTATGGCTTGCGATGCCATCTACAGTACAGGTACATGATGAAGGGAATAACGTTTAGTGCAAGATAAAGTCCAGTAAAGCCTGATTAACGATAGTCCAAGTGTCTCCAATGAGGTAGATATTAGCACTCCAGATGTTGACAAAATGGTTCAGTTGCCTGATAACAGCTGGGAAGAAACTGTCCCTGAATCTGGAGGTGGGCGTTTTCACATTTCTCTACCTCTTGCCTGATGGATGAGGAAGAAGAAAGTGAAACTCATCCTTGCTTATATTGATTGCCTTGTCGAGGAAGCGTGAGGTGTGAGTGGAGTCAATGGAAGGGAGGTTGGTGATCTGGGCTGCGTCCACAATTCTTAGCAATTTCTCATGGTCTTCGGATGGAACTTTCCCCAAACCAAACCGATAAAATACGTTCTACACATTCTGACATTTCCTTCTTAAACTTCCATTAAGATGTTGCTTAAAACGTCCTCATTTGTTCCATGAGCTCCTTATTAGATTCTGTGTCAAATATTGACTGATAATGCACCTGGACATTTCACTCTTTAAAAAAAAAACAATTTGTTAATAATAAATGCATAGTCTTAGACAGTGATCTCTGATCTTTAACCTCAGAGATTAGATGTGACATATTAAGTAAAGAATTGCAGAATATTAAGGAGTGTGTGGGAAGGAACTGCAGATGCTGGTTTACACCGAAGAGAGAAGGGTCTCGACCCAAATTGTCACCCATTCCTTCTATCCAGAGATGCTGCCTTTTCCGCTGAGTTACTCCAGCAATTTGTGTCTATCTACAATATTAAGGATCACATCTTGATATAGATATCGGACGTGCAAAGGAATAGATGTTCATGGTGTTCATGGGATCATGATGGAGTCATACTTTGCACCAATAAAGAAGAAATAAGATGCAACACGAATTAATCCAAAAGCAAATAAACTAATAAATGCTTACATTGAAACTTCTGGTTTTAATTCTAAAAGTAAAATGAAAGATTAAGACAGCATTTGTGAGACATGATGTGCTGATCAGCTGAATTTTTAGATTCACTGTATGGTGAAAGAAAGAGAGATGGCATTAATTTACCTGCAAATTATTTGACTGCAATGAAATGAACAGCAATCGTACTATCCAAGTCAGTTCACTTCCACATTAGTCGATCCAGATATCACAAGAAATAGGAACATGGACAGATTATACGTTCATGTCCAATATTTATTCACCTAGTCCACTGTGACAACAGCTCTCAAATCCACGACGTCCATCATGAAGAAAGACAAGGGCAGCAGGTACATGGAAATATAGAAACATAGAAAATTGTTGCAGGAGTAGGCCATTTGGCCCTTCGAGCCAGCACTGCCATTCAATATCATCATGGCTGATCATCCAAACTCAGTACCCCGTTCCAGCTTTATCCCCATCTCCCTTGATTCCGTTAGCCGCAAGAGTAATATCTAACTCTCTCTTGATATACATGGACCATCATCCCTGTTGGTTTGCCTCCAAGTAATGCAGCATTTTTCTCGTGGACATATGTTGACATTCCTTAATCCTCATTGTTTACAAATCCTGGAAACTCCTTCGTAGAGACACCAAGGGAGTATCATCTCTACCAGACAAGCTCAGTAATTCAAATAGGTGGCCCAGCACGTAGGGGCAGCATGGTGGTGGAGTGGTAGAGATGCTGCCTTAGAGCACTAGAGACCTGCGTTCGATCCTGACTACGGCTGCTGTCTGTACATGGTTTGTACGTGACCTGCCTGGGTTTTCTCTGGGTGCTCCGGTTTCCTCCCACACTCCAAAGACGTACAGGATTGTAGGTTAATTGGCTTTGTTAAAATTGTAAATTGTCCCTCGTGTATGAAGGATAGTGTAAGTATGCTGGGACCGCTGGTCGGCAGGGAATCGGTAAGCCGAAGGGCCTGTTTCCATGCTGTATCACTAAACTGATCACTTAACTAAACTAAACAGCACATTTTCAAGGGCAATTCAAACACTGCCCTTTTTTCAAATAGAACTTGCAAATCTGTTGAGGCAGAAGATATGAAAGACAATGATCATATTTAATGGCAGGACATTTCCCATGTTGCCCACATCTTGAAAAATTAATAAAGAAATATAGTTCCTTGAGCATGTTCTGCCATTTAATATGATCAGAGTTGTTCATATTTTCTCCTTCAACTTGACAGATTTGGAGACACAGGAGACTGCAGATGCTGGAATATTGACAGATTAGTAAGGTTTGAAAAAAAAACTTATAATAAAGTTGAAGTGGTATCACATTTATTTGGGAAATGCAGCAAGACCTTCCTTTCCCATCACTTGCAGGATTTTATAATTTGCCTTGCAAGTATTTTTGAAATGTAGTCCCTGGTGTAATTTTGTGAACTTAGCAGCTACTTTGTGTCTCGTGAAAAGGTGATACATTAATGGTGTTGGTCCAGGGATCAGTATGGTGATAGAGTGATGCACTTAACAGAGCTACTACCTCGCAGCTCAATCCTGACCTCCCATCTTCTCTGGATGCGATCAGATGGATTTCCTCATGAAGTCCTGAATTTCCTCCTTCATCGCAAAGATGCGCGAGTTGGAAGGTCGTTGCTAAATTGTTAACTCGGGGTGGAGAGGTATTGATGGAAATAGGGTGGAATGGGTTAAAAGGAAAATTAGTAGGGAACACCCAGCTGGCAAAGACTCAATGTGCTCATAAGGTCATAAGTGATAAGGGCGGAATTAGGCCATTCGGTCCATCAATGTACTCCGCCATTCCAACATGGGTGATCTGTCTCTCCCTCCTAACCCTGCTGCCATAGCTTTGTTCTATGCTATAAGGAAATATGGCATTGGCCTTTGTTGACATTGAGAGTAAATCCTCAACTCTCCACAGAAAACATACACAGTGAGCTTTAATACCCAGTGAGACAGGAGTGTGGTGTAACAGTTCAATTCAAATCGGCGGGTGAAACCAGACATACTGTAACCTCTTTTAATAGCATTTCCCTGGCTTGTGAACTCTGCTGCCGAGAGGGAAGAGCACCGCAGGAGGTAAGGATCACCTTCAAGATCGCTCCGGTCTCTCTGCATCCGACCGAGGGTAGAGAAGTAAGTTAGATCAGTGTCTTCACGATGGGGGGGGGGGGGGGGGGGAAGCTATCTCAGGCTCAGTGTTTACTCGAGGCCATGTTTTGAGCTTGTGCAAAACTAGCTGTGACTTTGCTCTTGCAATGTTTCCAGGAAAGGAACGACAGTGGTGATCAACAAGCGATCACATGGCTGCGTGTGTGCACAACAATGGCGGCCCTTAATGCAACTGTTGATGAAAGGTGACACCCTCGATGTGCCTGCACAACCTCTCAGATGACATCCGCATGAGGAATATCAGGTGAATACTGAGGCTGCTGCTGCCAGCGGAGAAGTCAAAAGGCCACGACTCACAAACATTCAATTCACGGAATGTTTCACCAAATCAAACAGCAGGATCCAGATCTTGCTGCATTGCACAGCTCAGCCCATATCCCATTAATTTAACATTCTCTTTCAACTACAAGCTAGAATATTTGTCATCTTCTTGCAAGCCATACACAAAGTGCTAGAGTAACTCAGCGGGCCAGGCAGCATCCCTGGGAGGAAAGGATGGATGACATCCCTCATTCAGAATCGAGTCTGAAGAAGGGTCCTGACCTGCAGAGTTACTCCAGCACTTTGTGTCTTCCTCCAGTGCTGATCCCTGGCTCCTTCCACCAAGTGAATGTTGAATCCAACCTCTGGACCAGTCTACAATGCAAAGAGCTGCATTCACAAGATGCATGTCAGCGAAAAAGTTGTCAATACTGTAGCTCCTGTTCTCCCAATTATCCTCCCTGAAATTTAACCCTCAAGCTGTTGAATATTGATTAAATACCAGGGAGGCATGGTGGCGCAGTGTTGGAGATGCTGCCTTACAGCGCCAGAGTTCCGGGTTCGATCCTGGCTACGGGTACTTGTCTATACGGAGTTTTCTCTGAGAACTGCAAGAACTTCAGTTTCCTCCTATACTCCAAAGATGTACAGGTTTGTAGGTTAATTGGCTTGGTAAAAAAACATTAAAATTGACCCTAATGTAGGATACTGTTAATGTGCGGGATTGCTGGTCAGGACGGGTTCGGTGGGCCAAAGGGTCTGTTTCCATGTTGTATCTAAACGAAAGAGATATTCACTCATCTAAATGAGTTAACTGGAATTAACTCATATGGTTCGTCAAGCTTACTCCCCCAATCAATGGGATTATGGCTTACCTGATCTTGTAGACATCTCCTCTAGAGTCCTATCTTAGTCTTGGGAACATTAAACGACTTGACCTCAATTGCTCTCTGACGGTGGAGAAATCTAACAACCCATGACCTTTCGAGAGATGATATTCCTCTTCACCTCCATCTTAAATGTGACTTTTTATTCTGAAACTAAGTCCCCCTGATCCCAGGTTCCCCCAAAAGGGAGAAGCACCCTGTCACCATCTGCACTGTAAAGCCCCATCATGATCTCATGTAATATATTATTTAATATGTTATTGGAATTGCTTTTTCATTCCTCTTAGCAAAGCCACAAGGGGAAAATAATTTGGATGCCCAGCTTAACAAATAAAAATGAATTAAATAAGCTAATAGAACATTGATCATCAACTCTATGATCCATTGATCGTTAACCACCCTGGCCATGCTCTCATTTCATTCTTGCCATCGGGAAGAAGGTATAGGAGCCTGAGATCTATAACATCTAGCTTAAGGAGAAACTACTTCCTTACGACCAGCAGGCTATTATACACAGCAAACACCAAACTATATAGACTCGCAGGCATTATTTTTGACTTTGCACTATTATTGTTTGTTTTTTTGTCTGTTTGTGTGTATTTATATATATAGTATATATACTAGACTAAGTTGGGTCCCAGCATCACACGAGAGGGCTGGTCCCCCAAAGCAATATTCCACCTCTCCACCAATTCCAATATTGGTGGCCAGTGGTGGGGGCTTTCTGGAGTGCTAGTATGGGTGTTGTGGGCTGAAGGGACTGGTTTCCAGAGGGCTAGTATGGGCATTGTAGGCCGGATGGATTCTTCAGCTGGCGGCTCAGTCACTCAAGCGTGTTGTGCTGGCAGCTCACTCACTCACGGCTGATGGGCTGGCAGTTAACTCATAGCTATTCCTTGAAATTCCATTTCAAGCAGGGTGCAAGGACACCAAATTCAAGTGCAGTTTCTTACCACTTCAAGCAGGGTGCAAGGCCACTAAAGACAGCGAGTCGTGACCTCTCCCTCCTCCATCTTGCAGAGACTGAGCCATGCCCACACTTCTGGGTTTTATAGTCCCTCCCCACTCCCACCAGAAGGGGTGTGACCTTCATGGTGTGATTGACAGGAGAGAGAATCTCAACATTTTTTAAACACTAATAACTCTTTTATTTTTCATCAATGAGAAAAATCCTCGGCACCTGATGAGCGGAGGGGGATTCTAAGTAAGATGGCCAAAAATCACAGCCGTACGTGGTAGCATTTTTTCTAAAATCAATATAATGCGCAAACAGGAAGTGATCAAGATTAAACTTTTAATTATATAGAAGGCAAGGCAACTTTAATTAGGCAAGGCAACTTTAATTGGGCAAGGCAACTTTAATTAGGTAAGGCAACTTTAATAAGGCAAAGGCAACTTTAATTAGGCAAGGCAACTTTAATTAGGCAAGGCAACTTTAATGAGGCAAGAAAACATTAATTATGCAACACAGCTTTAGCATTTCCAAACCTTAGGCAACACAGCTTTAGCATTTCCAAACCAAAGGCAACACAGTTTTAGCATTTCCAAACTATATTTTCAAACCAAATTAAGGGCACTGACAGGTCAGTAAAACCACTCAGTGTTTAGTAGACATGTGTTCAGTGTTATTCACAGCTCAGACTGAGAGATGTGACCCTCTCGCTCCCCATCTTGCAGGGACTGATTGGGGCACTCAACACTTCCAGGTCTTATAGTTCCTCCGGAAGGGTCATGGCCTCAGGAGAGAGAATCACAACATTTTGTAAACACTTAACTCTTTTATTTTTGATAGATGGGAAAAATCCTCTTGTCCTGCGCTGTGGAGGGGGACTCTGAGTAAGATGGCCAAAAATCACAGCCGTAAGTTGCAGCATTTTTTCTAAAATCAATAAACAGAACAACAGGAAGTGGTCAAGATCAGACTTTTAGTAATATACATATATGTGTGTGCGTATGTGTGTGTGTGTGTGTGTGTGTGTGTGTGTGTGTGTGTGTGTGTGTGTGTGTGTGTGTGTGTGTGTGTGTGTGTCTGTGTGTCTGTGTGTGTGTGCGTGTGTAGATATATAAATGTATATATAGAGAGAGATATATATATATATTGTTCATGTGTATATATATCTATATATATCTATACATATATATATATATATATATATATATATATATATATATATATATATATATATATATATATATATATATACATAGAGTGTTGCACAGGGCCGGTTCATGGGCTCGCCGGCCTCCTGTATTTTCTGCGGTGAGGTCGAGACCGTGTTCCACGTGTATATGGACTGTGTGAGGTTGCTGCCCCAGTACGAATATCTGAAGAGGCTGTTCCTCAAGTTCTGGTTGCATTTTAGTCCCACGATCCTGGTGTTTGGACACAAGGCAGGGAGTGGGGGGGGGGGGGGGGGGGTATTCTCCCTGTTGGTTGGCAACTGGGCCTGGCCAAGATGCCCATTTGCGGGTCCAATTGCAGGTAAATTGATGCCATCTCTCTTTCTTTTACCATATGGTGGGATGGTGCCCAACGGGTCCCACTTGGTCTAGTATCGCAATAAAACCCTCTTGACGTGACTCTTGATGAGGACTACAATAATAAAGAGAGGAAATTATGGTTGAGTTGTAGGAAGTCTTGATCGAATCCCACCAAGCGTATTATGTTCTGCTCTGGACAGTACATCTCAGGGATGAAATGCATTGGCTATATAGTTGGGTACATTAAGTAGAACGTCACAACCTGGAGGATTAAGTTAGAAGGCAGGTTGTATTAACTAAATTTGTGCTCTCTTGAGGTTAAATAATTGAGAAGTTATCCAATTGAAGCATTTCACAGGCTAGATATAGAATAATTATTTCCTTGAGCTAGAGAAGCAGATCCTAAATTAGAATATGCATTCATCTGGGAAATTCCACTGCATTTTACAACCAATGATCTTAAAGTTTGGTCACTGCTGGAAGAATTGTTCCAAGCAATTGGCGTATGGCAAGGTTCCAAAAATACCTAAGGGGAAAAGCACGCATTCTGTAGTGATGCTGTCTCAGGGATAAATATTGGGTCTGGACTTCAGGGAGTACTCTCATCTTCGTTGATTAGTGCCATGACAATTTTTTAAAATATGAAATAGCACATGGGGCCTCACCGTAACAATTTCAGAAGGAGCGTTTACCTCATTTTCTTTAGAGATGCAGCGTGGTACAGGTCCTTTGGCCCATTGAGTCCACGCCGACCAGCGATCAACTCGGATACTCGCAATATCCTACACACCAGAGACAATTCTACAATTGGATAACTTCTCAATCAAGCCAATTAACCAACAAACCTGTAAGTCTTTGGAGTATGGGAGGAGATTGGAGCACCCGGAGAAAACCCATGCGGTAACAGGTAGAACATACAAACTCTGTACTGACAGCACCCAAAGTCAGGATCGAACCCGGGTGTCTAGAACTGTGAGGCAGCAACTCTACCACTGCGCTGCCCTATTTGTACAATCCCCAGAACCTGCTGCACCATTCAACGGGATCATAGCTGAAATTCCAGCAACTCCACATTCCAGTTCTATTATCAAGTCACTTGATTACCCTGAGTGCTGAACAATGGATATTTTTTAATCCTTGGTTACTTTGCCTTAGACTTTAGACATACAGCGCAGAAACTCGGCCCACCGAGTCCGCGCCGACCAACAACAATTAGTTCTATCCTGCACAATAAGGACAATTTACAGAAACCAATTAACCCATAAATCTGCACGTCTTTGGTATGTGGGTGTAATCTGGAGCACCGATCTCAAGTCAAGTCAAATTTATTCGTCACATACACATACAGGATGTGCAATGAAATGAAAAGTGGCAATGCTCGCAAAAAACAAACACCAAACAACCAACAAACTGCACACAGAATGGAACAGAATCACATGTTCTTTTACATATTAAATAAATCTGGCTGGGATCGGGTGTTCTCAAAGGTCTTCTACTTCTTTCTGTTTTGGTTCATATATAACGTACAGCCAAGTACTTTGTTGTAGTTTGGAACTGAATCCAGGCAAAAGTATTCCTTTCTGTAATTCTGACGGAATAAAGAATCTAAGGAATGAATACCACAAAATCTATGACATCTATGAGAAGTGAGTGTGCGTGCGCATACATGTGTATCTGTCAGTACTTGTGCAGATGTGCTTATGTTAGAAGTCGCACTTGTGTGGATATCAAAATAGGCTGGTTGTATATATACTGTATGGAGATGAGATTAGTGATGTGGATATTTATGTTTTATGCAAAAATAGCTTAATGCACAGTGGAGCTTGTATGTTTTTGTGGGTAAGCTTTTTATATGTAGGTTATAGGATGAGTGAGGTAATTGCATTGTTTGGTGTCTGGGTAGGAACTGCAGATGCTGGTTTAAACTGAAGATAGACACAAAAAGCTGGAGTAACTCAGTGGGTCAGGCAGCATCTCTGGATAAAAGGAATGGGTGACATTTCATGTCGAGACCCTTCTTCAGACTCTGAATTGAATTGTTACTGTTTGTATGTGATTGGGATACGATTGTGTATAGTGTATGACTTGCGTGGGCATCACAGGAAAAGGTTCTTCGCCCCACAATGTCTGTGCCAAACATGACGCCAACTTAAACTAAATGTGGATCGGTGATTTTTTAGATGTGCAAGCTTTTACAAAAAGTGTATATTTGGTGTGTGTATCCATGTTATTTTGGAAGTGCCTTAAAGTGAATACGCAGTTGGATTTACGATCTTGTCATAAAAGCTGATATTCCATGTCCCAATGTTTGCACTAAGATGACGATGAGTGACTGACACTGCATTAACTAGAGCAGAATGATTTAACATATCACCAGAATACATGGCCAATGTTATGCGAGTGTTGAGTGGGAACTTTGGAGGAGCAGGTTGGTAATATGTCAGAATAGAGCATATTATTTACAGCACATCTCCATTGAGTCCCATTACATCAGCTGTTTATGATTTTATGAAGCAGTTTACACTCCGCAGTAATGGGAACCACAGCTAATTTAAGATGTGGAGTCAAGGTCAGACTGTACTTTTGCTAAAGTGCCTGCATGGTGTGATGGGCCAAATGGCCTCTTTATATGACTGCATGACAATATGCCACTGTTTAAAATGTACTGAGTGGTATCTGATGTTGCTTCCACATTTTCAGTGAGTGGTGAAGAGGGCTGTATAATTGGCTGTTAATTCATCGTCACCCAGTTACCGAGGGTATGATGAGAATGACTTGAGTTTGATAGAAACCATTTTGTCACTTCTTGCCCTTCATTTCATATATTCCCACATTTCCTGGGCAATTTTGATCTCAACCTAACATCCTATGTATGGGCAGGACTGCTGTGCGAAACAGCCCGACTTTGGTTCGATCCTACAATCTGCTTCTCAATCTTCTCCCGCCTTGATTACTGCAACTCCCTTTAGACTGGCATCAGCCAATCTTCCCTGTCCCACCTGCAACTGGTCCAAAACGCTCACAGCGAGTCTCCTGACGGGCACCCGAAAAAGGGACCAAAGCACCCCGATTCTGGCCTCTCCACTGGCTCCCTGTGCGGTTCCGAATAAATTCTAAGATCCTTCTTTATGTCTACAAAGCCCTTAACGGGCTTGTCCCCACCTACATCAAAAGTCTGCTTACCCACCACACCACCTCCAGGTCCCTCAGATCGGCCGACTTGGGGTTACTGAACATCCCGCGGTCCAGGCATACGCTCAGGGGCGACCGCGCCTTTGCGGTTGCAGCTCCTAGACTGAGGAACAGCATCCCTCTTCCCATCAGAACTGCCCCCTCCTTCGACTCATCTTTACTCTCAAGCCTTCCTTGACGTCCTCTGAGGGGGGGCTATATATATGTATTTATGTATGTACTTAATCTATGAACCACTGTTGTATAACGTTAGTACCTCCACCAATGTAAAGCACTTTGGTCACCGAGAGTTGTTTTTTAAATGTGCTATAGAAATAAAAGTGACTTGACTTGACTTGACTTCTAGGAACATGGGTAGGCAATGCAGGCACTCAAATATATTCTGCCAGAAATACACAGCATGTCAGGCCATCTGACAAAGGGTCTACAACCAAAAATGTTAGCTCTGTTTCACTCCCCATTCTTGGTTACTTGGTCCTCCAAAATATTCCAACTGGAATTTAAACTGGAGGTGGTGAAGGGAGGGGTTTAGCCAGAGAGGGTTATTGGGAAGAAAGTGTCACTTTAAATGTAGTTGCATCTGGCTGGGCAACCGTGGCTTGGTGGAGATTATTCCATGCTTTAATAGTGTGTGGAAAGAACAAATTGCTGTACACATCTGTCTTTGAGGCTGGGACCACAAATTGGATCGAATGCCCTCGTCTGCTCCTAATTGGTTTGGGGTTGGTGTAGGTCTTGTGATCTATGTCTAGCTGACCATTTAACATTTTGTAAAAACAGGTCAAACGGTGAGCTTCACGTCTGTCTTGGAGAGGGTTCCACCCCAGAGAATTCAGAAGTTTGGTGACACTCGCTTCTCTCTCGTAGGTGTTAGTAACAAATCGAGCGGCCTGTCTTTGGACACGTTCGATGGATGAAATGTTTTTATCTGTGTATGGGTCCCAAGCTGCAACTGCGTAGTCCAGATGAAGTCTAACGAGGGTGAAATACAGCTTCTCCTTGACAGAAGCTGAACAATGATGGAAGTTGCGCCTCAGGAAGTTTAGGACACCTGTTGCTTTCACTATTATGAGCTGGATATGACCTGACCAGCATGAAAACACTGGTCAGGTTCTATGTTAATCTACTTTCTCACCCACTGCCTGCACATCAGGGGCAATTTCATAGGGGCCAATTAATGCGCAAACTAGCACGTCTTTGGGATGTGGGAAGAATCAGGAGCATAAGATGAAAACCCACGGGGTTGCAGGGGGAACATGCAAGCTGCACACAGACAGCACTCACGGCTAGAATCACACCTGGGTCTCTGGCGCCGTGAAGTAAAGGCACTACCAGCTGCTCTTATTGCTTTTTGACACTTGTCATAACCCCTTTGCATTATTTCTTATCAACCATTGCTCCATTTTCTACGTACTAGATGAATATCTACTTCCTTAGCCTTATCCTTCTCAAAGCCAATTGAAAAGCAACCAGACATTTTGTTATTATTCTGCATTATTCAAACAGCCATATTTTTCTTCATCACCAACAAATGTCAAGAGTCAAATCAAGAGCATTTTATTGTCATGTGTCCCAGATAGAACAAATAAATTCTTACTTGCTGCAGCAATGATCTTCCCGCTGTTAGCTGTGGTAGCCAGCCAATTATTCTTCAATTCCTGGCGATTTCAGAGCACTCCAGTTGTTCTTGATTAGTACGGGTATCAGGGGATATGGGGAGGAGGCAGGGGAATGAGGCTGTGAGGGGAAGATAGATCAGCCATGATTGAATGGCAGAGACAACTTGATGGGCCGCATGGTCTAATTCTGCTCCTATAACTTATGAAGGTAGACACAAAATGGTGGAGTAACTCAGCGGGTTACAAAAGGAGGAAGACTGACTGAACTTTATAATGTTAAGTTCTATCATTTGTTTAACTGTGTTGTGTTCTTTTAATTGCTTGGTAACTCAACTATCACTGTACCTTAATTGGTGCATGTGGCAATAAATGTGAATTTGAATTTGAATTTGAATTTGGGTGAGGCAGCATCTCTGGAGAGAAGGAATGGGTGATGTTTCGGGTCGAGACCCTTCTTCAATCTGAGTAACTCAGATCAGTAACTCAGTTACTCCAGCATTTTGTGTCTACCCTTCGATTTAAACCAGCATCTGCAGCTCTTTCTTACCTATAACTTATGAGTTGAGATCCACTTTCCGTCGCCTCACACATGTATTTGTATATTTAATTACATAGCCTGATGGATCAACAAGACCCAGCCAGAGTTGGGTTAATGCTCGGTCACAGGGTGCCAGTGGATGCTGATGGCAATGAATCATTATCTAGATTCCTAACCACTCCCCCACCAACTGCATTCGTTTCCACAGGGAAAACCGAGTCTTGTGATGTTTATGGTTCTTGGATGACTAACACAGAACGACAGCCTTCTCCCGAGGAACACACAGCAACCTGCCATTTCCAAGCATTTTTTAACCGGAGCCAATAAGACGTTCCGGAGAGGAAACAGTGAAATCAGTGCTGCTTTGCATTGATCCAGCCTTCACCTCTTTCTCACTAATATTCAACAATTAGTCCCTTCTGTACGAACAAAGTGCCACTGATCAGCCACAATTCACTGAAATGATCATTTAAGGCAGAGATTTATTTACAGACTAATCTTGGCAACTTTCATGGAATATATTTCTGGATGTTCATCACATGACTTCAAGCCCTCCCAGATATCCTGTAATTGGTCACCTGACAGGTTTACCCTCCCTGTCCCCCTATCGTCCGACAGACAATCAGAAATATAAAAGATTCATCTCACTGAAAAATAAATGTGTGCTTTTATTTAGTATTTAAGTGAAATGTGGCTGTTGCAAAGACTGAATAACTAGGTATTGAACATTAGTGAAAAAGAGCTGAAGACTGAATGCATAGCAACAATTATCTTGCAGTTCATTGATCAAACATGACGCGTTTCTTGTCTAATTTATGCATAGATAAAAGCATTCAAAGGGAATGTTTTCTAAATGAAGCTTTTTAACGTCCTCACTGGTGTTTCTCCAGAATGCCAGGCAATGTTGCCAGAACTTTAGTCCTTAATTTCCAGAGCTTCCAGAATAATCATGGCAGAGTAGACTCGATGTGTCAAATAGCCTAATTCTGCTCCTATACGTCTAATGGGCTTATGGTAGGCAACCTTAACATCTACTCCAAACTATTTATTTTACATCTGAGGCCACGTGGATTCAGGAAGTACTATACTTGCCTCTTTTTCCTCTTTCACAGTCTTCATAAGTTCATAAGTGATAGGTGCAGAATTAGGCCTTTCAGCCCATCAAGTCTCCTCCGCCATTCAATCATGGCTGATCTATCTCTCCCTCCGAACCCCATTCTCCTACCTTCTCCCCATAACCCCTGACATCCGTACTAATCAAATGTATGTGAGCAACGCTGCCCTCCTCCTTCCCGAGAAGGTGGTTCATGTATTTTTCTTTGTGAGTAGTGATGTACTATAACTGAATGGCTGCCTGGGGCATTTCATGAGGCATTTAGTTTAATGCCTTCAGCAAACTTAGGGTATTCAGATAGTTCTTTATGTTGTAGAAACTACATTAACCTTATTGCAGTAGTTATCACCCATATGCACCAATTTGACAACGCTTGATTTTTAGTGATAAGGGTTGAAGGATATATTGTTCAGGACACTAGCCCTCTTCAGATTACTGGTGTGGATTTGACATGTCCACTCGTGAGGGAAGGTTTTTGGAAACTCAGTTTAACATCACATCTGAAAATGCACCATTTCTGAAGTAAACACTGCTGTAGACCCGACTCTTCAGTCTACAAGTCAGGGCCTTCACTTCATATGTCAGGTTGAATGTGTAAGAAGAAACTGCAGATGCTGGTTTACACCGAAGATAGACACTCAGCGGGACAGGCAGCATCTCTGGAGAGAAGGAATGGGTGACATTTTTGTACATGTATAAATATCCCATGATAAACAATAAAATGCATTGCCAATAAATCAATTTCTGAGAGTTTTCACAGAGAGAAGGATGTTGCTGGTCGCGGGTCTAAAGGGTCTGAAGAAGGGTCTGGACCCAAAACATCACCCATTCCTTCTCTCCTGAGATGCTGCCTGTCCCATTGAGTTACTCCAGCATTTTGTGTCTATCTATGGCGGTGTGATAGTTTGCAAGGACATGGATAGAGGATGCTCCCTGGACTTCAGGAGATCATTCTTCAACATCTATTTCAAATTGTCTTTGGCAACAGTGTTCAGCCACAATAGAGTGTGGAAACAGGCTCTTTGGAGACTCCCCACCTTTCCTAGTCCCACCTGCCCGCATTTGCCCCATATCCCTTTAAACCTTTCCTATCCATGTATCTGTCAAATGTCTTTTGAATGTTGTTATAGAACCTGCCTCAAGTACCACCTCTGGCAGCTAGTTTCATATGCTCAACACAACACTGTGTGAAAAAGTTGCCCCTCAGGTTCCTATTAAATCTTCCCCCTCTCAATATTCTGCAACTGCCTCCATATCAAACATGGATAAAGATGAAACTATTCATACTTGTGCTGGGTTTCAATAGACCCTGGTTAGATTGAGTTCTGATTAGATTTAATACTATATTTAAGCAGGCATCAATATTCTAGATCTCATCGCATGATATGTGTAGACAGTATCTTGAGCAACATTCTTTTCTTCTCTCTGTGAAAACTCTCAGAGATTGATTTAGTGGCAATGCATTTTATTGCTCATCATGGGCCCTTTTAAATGTACAAAATAGATAACAAGCAAAGTATTCATTATATTCCAAGGACCATGCGATGTTCCTGAGAGATATAAGAAGGAAACATTATTAATGTAAGCCTTTGTAAAACCATATAATGAATACTGGGGCCTCAAAACTGAATATAACTCTACTTTTTACACTCTGGTTGTTCCATACACTTGCTGATCATATTAGGAACAGTTCCAGGAGTAACTCCAATGTTTATGCACCAGAACCACAACAATTAAATTCCTACTTGCCATAGATTTACAGGCGCATAAAAAACAACATAACAAGACAATGTACCATAGATCATCAGCTTTTCTAGCTAAACTGGACCATTCTCTGGAGAAGGCAGGAGAATAGGGTTTTGGAGGGAGAGATAGATCAGCCATGATTGAATGGCAGAGTAGACTTGATGGGCCAAATGGACGAATTGTGCGCCTATTGCATGAATTTGAGAGCCACTTTCTGTCACCTCACCCTTGTATTTGTATCTTTAATTACATAGCCTGATGGATCAACAAGACCCAGTCAGAGTTAGGTTAATGCTCGGTCACAGGGTCCCAGTGGATGCTGATGGCAATGAATCATTATCTAGATTTCTTACCACTCCCCCACCAACTGCATTCATTTCCACGGGGAAAACCGAGTCTTGTGATGTTTATGGTCATTGGATGACTAACACAGAACGACAGCCTTCACCCGTGGAACACACAGCAACCTGCCATTTCCAAGCATTTTTTAACGGGAGCCAATAAGACGTTACGGAGAGCAAACAGTGAAATCATTGCTGCTCTGATTCAATGCTCTGCATTGATCCAGCCTTCACCTCTTTCTCACTAATATTTGATAAGTAGTCTCTTCTGTACAAACAAAAAGCCACTGATCATCCACAATTCACTGAAATGATAATTTATTATAGTGCAAGCCAAGATACATAATGCAACTTTAGTTGTACAAAGTTTATAGAGGTTTGGTACTGTGAGAGAGCTGTGGTTATGAGGGTTGTGCAGGGTGTTTCAAGGCCCTTGTGGTTAATTTGATTGTTCATGATCGTGGAGGTAATGAGTTCTTGGGCTCCTGCATCTTCTTGCCAATTATAGAAGTGAGATGAGAGTGTGGCCAGGATTTTGTTGTCTTTGATGATGCAGCGTTTCAATGGTGGTCAGTACCGTGATAGACCGGGCAATGTCCACCATTTTCTACTGCCTCCTTTGTTATTGGGCCTTCAAATTAACAAACCAGGCCATGTTGTCACGTCGGTATGCTTTCCACTGTACACCTGTAGAAGTTCAATGGAGTTTTTGGCAACATGCTGAATCTTCTCAAACTTCTGATGAAATAGACGGTTGGGTGAACCTTCCCTGTAATTGTATCAATGTGCTTGGCCCAGGGCAGATTATCAGAGCAGTGTATGCCCCGGATCTTGAAGCTGTTAACCCTCTCCACTGCCATCCTGCATTTGAAGATGGGAACCAGTCTCTCAGGTTTCTGTACTAAAGTCAACACTTAGTTCCTTGGCCATTCTAATGCTGAGAGCAAGATTATTGTTCTCAATATTAGCAACTCACAAATCTCTCTGCAGCTCACAAAAATCAATTCTTTAGAAATGCTATAATCATATCATTTGTAGAACATACAATGTGTGGTCATAGTCATACAGCATGGCAACAAGCTCTTTGGCCCAACTTGCCCATGCAAACCAACATGCCCCATCTGCACAAGTCGCACCTGCCTGCGTTTGGCCCACATTCCTCGAAACCTATCCTATACATGTATGTTTTTTAAACGTTGTGATTTCCCCCCAATATATTTCCCGATATTTTCAATTCTTTCATCCCTTTCAATATTACACACTTTAGCTTCATTTGGAGATACAGCCTAGAAAAAGGCCTTTCGGCCGAATAAAGTTAATGCCAGCCATTGATCACCCATTCACACTAGTTCTACTATTCCACTTTCTCATCCACTCCCTACACACTTGGGACGATTCTACAGCATCCAATCAACCTACAAACCAGCTTTGGGATGTGGGAGGAAACCGGAGCACCCGGAGGAATCCCAGGAGGTCATGGGTGAATGTGTCGGAAGGAACTGCAGATGCTGGTTTAAACCGAAGATAGACACAAAATGCTGCAGTAACTCAACAGGACAGGCAGCATCTCTGGAGATAAGGAATGGGTGACATTTTGGGTCGAGGGTCTGAAGAAGGCTCTCAACCCAAAATGTTACCTATTCCTTCTCTCCAAAGATGCTGCCTGTCCCGTTGAGTTGCTCCAGCATGTTGTGTCTATCTTCAGTCACGGAGAACATACACTACCGAAGGCCGGAATTGAACCCAGTTCTCTGGTGCTATGAGGCAGCAGCTCTACCAAGCTGCACCACTATGCCACCTTAACTTTACCAAAGCTTTACCCATTTCACAAGCTCAAAAGGTTTGACATGTTGTATGGACAAAATAACAAACTTGTTTAGATGCTGCTAAGTTTTGGTTTAAGCTACCTTTGCAGATTTGCACATCATTTTAAATGGAAGATTGGAAGCAATGTTGCAATGATTTGGAAAGTAAACTTACTGCAAGTTATCTGAGATTTTGTGAACGACCATTCTGCTCAAAAATCTAAAAAACACTTTTAGATTTCTTACAAATGTATATATTTCTTTGTCTAACCTCACGCTGTCGCTGTCCAGTGCAATTGCAGAGAGCTGGGGATGTAGCCCAATCCACACTTAACTGATGCTCAGAAGAAAATACTTAGCTCCACCGCTGTGCCATTCACATTTCCCTCATTAATGGGAGGCCTCATAAACCAAGGTCACCATTTTGTGGCCAATTACTGTGCAGTGTGAAACTTAAAGTTGTCAGCTTTATGTGCTGGTTTGAGAAAATGCCAAATTAGCACAGAGGGGAGGTTCCTTCCTCATTATCCGCATCCTTATTATCAAATTGTTCCATGATCTCAACTCCCAATCTCCAGCTCCACAACCCTCAGACCCTCAGGATGTACGGAACGAGCTGCCGGAGGAGGTAGTTGAGGCAGGTATTATTGAAACATTTAGACAGGTGCTTGGATATGATAGGTTTGGGGGGATATGGGCCAAGCACAGGCAGATGGGATAGTGTAGATGGGACATGTTGGTTGGCATGGGCAAGTTGGGCCACAGGGCCTGTTTCCACGCTGTATGACTCTATGACTGTAGTGCTCCTCCAATTCTGGCCTCGAGTGAATTCTTCAACTGCCAAGGAGCTGAATTCTCTCCTGAGCCCTCACTGCCCCTCTCTCCTTCATTAAAATGTTCCTTAAAGACTACCTCTTTGTGTCATATTTCTTTACTTCACATGGAGTTAAATATTCCTGTGGGGGCGGGTCCAAAATGGATGATGGCGTTAAAAGTTGTTGCTATAATTGCCGATAAGCTGTTGTGCAAACGAGTGGTACCGGGGCACCACTAATACGTGCCCCGTCCTAAACAACAGCGCACGATTCCCAGAAACAGCAGCGGTAGAACTGGAGCAAGATGCTGCTGTGTTGCCTGTTGTTTCGTTGTTTGCTTCTGGTTGCTATCGGGACACCTGTTGTTGTCTGCGTCTTGGTGTTTGTGTTAGCGCTATTTAAATCATCCAATGGGCCCGGTTTAAGCGAAAGGTTGGTGCAGTGTGAGCACATAGAAACAAGACAGCAGATGTGTCAGATCCTGCCAGACTCCGTCACTGCCCCAGGCACAAATAAGAGCAAGGATACGTTTCCATATTCATCCTCATGAAATCCGATTCCACTTCTACCAAGTGCACACATTCTACCAAACTCTACAGGTTGAACTCTACAGGTTTGAAGAAGGCCCTCGTGCCAACCCGGAACTGCCTCGTAGAACTGTGTCCAATTCTGCCCTTGGGTGCTGTATGTGTGGAGTTTGCATGTTCTCCCTGTGACCGAAGATGGACACACAATGCTGGACTAACTCAGCGGGACAGGCAGCATCTCTGGAGAGAAGGAATGGGTGACGTTTCAGGTCAAGATCCTCCTGGAGACCCAAAACGTCCCCCATTCCTTCTCTTCAGAGATGCTGCCTGTCCCGTTGAATTACTTCAGCTTCTTTGTCCATCTTCGGTTTAAACCAGCATCTGCAGTTCCTTCCTACACATTGCGTCTACAGGTTGGTTTTGTTTTAGTTTTAGAGATACAACGTGGGAATAGGCCCTTCGGCCCACCGAGTTCCTGTTGAACATCGATCACCCGTACACCAGTTCTAAGTTATTTCACTTTTGCATCCTACTTATTTTGGGTACTTTTACAGAAGTCAATTAACCTACAAACTTACACGCCTTCGGAATATGTGCTGACATCTTTATCTCGATCAAATTATCCCTCTTCAGCTCCTTGATTGTTCCAACATACTGAGGATACTGAGGCACTGACAGCAATTTGTATTGGAATACCACCAATATCACAGTTAAACTGTCCTATGCTGTTTTGCAGGGGGCATCATCAAACAAAGTTCGATCTGCCACCGCATAAGGATATATTAAGACAACTTAAGTAAAGAGGTGGCTTGGAATGAAGATTTTAAAGGAGAGATTTTACATCTTCTGTGGTTGCAGGGGAAGGTCCCTGGGGAATGGAGGGGATGGTTTGGGTGGGAAGGGATGAGTTAACCAGGGAGTTGCGGAAGGAACGGTCTCTGCGGAAGGCGGAAAGGGGTGAAAATGGGAAAATGGGGCTAGTGGTGGGATCCCGTTGGAGGTGGCGGAAATTTCGGAGGATTATGTGTTGAATGCGACGGCTGATGGGGTGGAAGGTAAGGACTAGGGGGACTCTGTATCTGTTGCGACTAGGGGGAGGGGGAACAAGGGCAGAGCTGCGGGGTACTGAAAAGTCATGAGTGAGGGCCTCATCTATGATGGGAGAGGGGAACCCCCGTTCCCTAAATAATGAGGACATCTCGGATGTTCTAGTATGGAACACCTCACCTTGGGCGCAGTTGCGGCGAGGACGGAGGAATTGGGAGTAAGGGATAGAGTCTTTGCAGGAAGCAGGGCGGGAAGAAGTGTTGTCGAGATAGTTGTGGGAGTCAGTGGGTTTGTAATAGACGTTAGTCAATAGTCTATTTCTTGTGACGGAGACTGTGAGATCAAGAAAGGGGAGGGAGGTGTCGGAGATGGTCCAAGTAAAATAGAAGGCGCTTGATTTTAAAAAGTATTCACATGACATAAAAACATAGAACATACAGTAGAACAATACAACATGGGAACAGGCCTCAGGCCCTTCAGCCCATGATTCTGTGCAATCTCTATCCACTCCCTGCCTGTTCATACGCTGTATAAATGCCTCTGACATGTTGTTACTGTACCTGCTTCCACCAGCTGCCCTGGCAGGGGATTCCAGACACCTACTGCTCGTTGCGTAAATAAAACATGCCAACAAATCACTTTTAAACTTTCCCCCTTTCATTTTAAAGCTATGCCCTCTAGTATTTGACGCTTCCACCCTGGGGAAAAGACTGGCCATCCATCATATTTATACCTCTCATACATTTATATACATTCGGGTCTCCCCTCAGTCTCTGACACTCCAGACATAACAATCCAAGTCTGTCCAGTCTCGCTTTACAGCTGGTGCTCTCTAAACCGGGCAACATCCTGATGGACATCTTTTGCAAAAGGTAGACACCAAATGCTGGTGGAACTCAGTGGGTCAGGCAGCATCTCTGGAGAACCTGGGTAGGTGACATTTCGGGTCTCACCCTTGAACATCTTCTGCACGTCCTCCAAAGCCTTCATATCCTTCGTGCAACATGGTGGCCAGAACTGTACTCAATATCCAAAATGTAGACTAACCAAGATTTTATACTGCTGCAATGTGACTTGACTATATCCAATATCCTGATCAATATTCTGCTGTATCCTTTAGCAACCTTCCTCGCTATCCACAAGTGCACCAACATATTATTAGCAGTTCAGTGGACATCTCTAAGACTGCTTTGAGAGAGGTTTAATTGTGAGGAAGAATCATCTAAAATGGGAAGTTTGCTTTGAAGTAGAGGAGGCTGAGGAGAGATTCAACTGTAGTATGTAAGAACGTGGATGAATAGACAGGATTGTTTCCTTTAGCACAGAAAAGGCAATATCCAGGTTATAGAGTTTTAATACAATTAAATAGAAGAATTACAGATACATTGCGGAAGTATGATTCCACCAGAATTATGTTGGGTCTGGAACACTGTCTGAACTATTAGCTGAGACAAAAACCCTTGATATGTTTAATAAATACTTGGACTAATCTCAATAAGTTCTTTTTTAGGTCAGTATGATTATGATGGGCCAAATGGTTTGGTCATTCTATGACTCCGAGTTTCAATTATTTAGCCGTCGTTGAACACATGATGTGGAGCTATTTATTGCCTTCTATAATGGAGTAGGGCACATTGCTTGTGAGTCGACATTGCTTGCAATCCTCTGAGTTCCTAGCCACCAGCGTGCATTACACACTAGGGACAAATTTCATTTTTTACTGAAACCAATCACCCGACAAACCTGTACGCCTTTGGAGTGTGGGAGGACACCACAGCACCCGGAGAAATCCCACACGGGGAGAACGTACAAACTCCGTACAGACAGTGCCCGTAGTCAGGATCGAACCCGGGTCTCTGGTGCTGTAAAGGGCCTGTCCCACTTTCACGACTTAATTCTAAACCTCTGCCGAGTTTAAAGGACCTAAAACAAAAATCAAGATCGTGGTAATCTACGAACTCCTACGACCTTCCACGACTATGTTCACGAACTTCTACGAACTCCTATGACTATGTCTACGAATTCCCACGACTATTTTGATGCCCTCCTAACGAGTAAAAAGTTGAAATTTTGTTCATCCCGACCATTTTTTTTCTTTTTTTTATAATTAGAAGTAAATACATAATAAAAAACATTTTGTTTGTAGTAGTCATACATTATTAATATTGTTTATATTATCAATTGTATAATAATTGTACTTCTATATATTTTTTTAATTTTTATATAGATAGAAAATAATAGAAAGGGAGAGAAAAGAAACCAAAAAATTAAAAGAGAAAGGAATAATCAGCTAATTATGACTCGTGGACATTTTCTATCGGGCTGGAAAAAACGTCCCGACTTACCTGATGCCATGAGTACCTACGACTAGCATAACGAGCTGCTACGATATATCTACAAACTCCTACGGCCTCCTACAGACTCGTTACGAACATTCTGCGAGTTTGAATCAAAGGGAAAACTCGGGAGCATTCGTGAATTACCTCGTGAAAGTGGGACAGGCCCTTAAGGCAGCAACTCTACCGCTGCACCACCATGTTGCCCCTGAGAGTACCAAGAGTGCCATTCTGGAAGTGGTAAATGCAGAATAACAGCTCAGTCTGCTAATGAAGATTTCCACCATTTCAAAATTCTACTTTAAGCAATTGTCTTGTTTCGCTCAATCTAGAATTGGCAACACCAGGTGAATTACTTGGCAAGAGGCCAAAGGACTAGTGAGAATCACAGTGCTGGGAGATGAAACACCGCTGGAAAGGCTAAAAGGAATCCTATGTACATCTGCAGCACTCATTAATGATACATCAGAATATACCGACAGTCCTTGACCTTAATTGTCTCTCACTTAGGCAGGCTCCGATATCAACACATAAACATAAATGGAAATGATGTGGACTGGCCCTGCTGAAGGTCACATGCACACACTGACAGGGACACAGGAAGTTTGAAACAGTATGGTAACATTTTTAAAGCGTGTCTCAAAAGGCCATCTGTTCTGCCCAAGCACTCCTGTCAGCTGAATGCTGATTTAGATTGGGAAACTTTGCACTCTTAAGACTTGGTGCATTTACAAGCAACTCCATTTAAAGGTCTGGGCGTTAACTAACTCTAAGAGCCACTTCCATATTCCATATGCCAATTGCACAGCTCCACCGTTACTAAAATAACTGTTGCAATTTCTTTAAAAAAAATAACGGCGATGAAATCCCACTTAATCTTAGCCTCTGCGTGGCAGCACCACTTTTTTTAAAGCTTCGCAGCACATGGGGGGAACATTCATCACGTCCGGTTAGCAATCTGTGCGATTCTGCCCAGGAATTCTGTCACCACTGCTGAACAGCTTCATAGAGGTCGGCTGCACATCACAGGATAGTCTCTCACCTGAGGCAGACGGTTGTGTGTTCAAGCCTAGCTGATGACGTTATCTGGCCCACTGCAAGGGTGCTGTGGAATTGGAGATGCTGCCCTCAATGTGTTAACTTAAAGTCCCGTTGACCACAAAGCAGAAGAAATCAATCTTCCCAAGTTATAGAATATTATTGTAACTGCCTAGATAATAACCAACTCCCCGTCAACCCGTGATCATGGCGAGGGTGGGAGTGGAAATGCTTCAGGTTTGGGTTTAAAAGTACTGATACTGCCTTCCACTCCGACAACTTCTAAATCAATTCCTTTCAGCTTGTGCTGTTTCAGTCGAGTGACAAGTGAGTGAGACATTTGAACTATCTGCCTCAGTCGTGACATTAGCGTTGATAACTCCACCATCTGTGTCACACAGCTACTTCAGCCGTGCGTTCATGGCTGATGAAGTCATATGCAGATAATTTAGTGCCTTTTCCCATCAGCGACCAGCTCTATGGGTAGTTTCACTATGCGGCAAACGTTAGCCTCTGGTATCTCTAGCGCAGCATCCTTTGTAAAAAATCGCTAATTTATTCCTTCACTTCATCTTCATTCCTTTTTGACTTTTCCTCTTTGCACAACTCGCTTAACACTATATACATAGGGCATAGAACATCACAGCAAAGAATCAGACATTGGCCCACAGTGTCCGTGTTAAACACAATGCCAAGTTAAACTAATTTCCTCCGCCTGCACGTGATTCTTGTTCCACCATTCCCTACGTAACCACGTGTCTATCAGTCTGAAGAAGAGTCCCGGCCAGATATGTTGTTTTTCCATGTCCTCCAGACATGTCATCTAATACGCTGAGTTACTGCAGCACTATCTAAATTCCCGATGTTGGGGGAACCAGAACCAGGGGCCACAGTTTAAGAATAAGGAGTAAGCCATTTAGAACGGAGACGAAGAAACACTTTTTCTCACAGAGAGTGGTGAGTCTGTGGATTTCTCTGCCTCAGAGGGTGGTGGAGGCAAGTTCTCTGGATGCTTTCAAGAGAGAGCTAGATAGGGCTCTTAAAAATAGCGGAGTCAGGGGATATGGGGAGAAGGCAGGAACGGGTTACTGATTGGGGATGATCAGCCATGATCACATTGAATGACGGTGCTGGCTCGAAGGGCTGGATGGACTACTCCTGCACCTACTGTCTATTGTCTACTGTAAATGCCTCTTAAATGCCTCGATTGTACCTGCCTCCATCACCACACTTGGCGACCTTTTCCAGCTACCTACCACTTCTGTGTAAAAAAAAATTGCCCTGCTCATCTTCTTTCAGCTTTGCCCCTCTCACCTTATAACTGAACATAAAAGGCTTATAACGGAACATAGAAAATACTAGCAGGAGTAAGCCATTCGGCCCTTGTTTTACAGAATGATTATTAGGGCTATTCATCATTCACAATGCTATATTCCTGCTCTCCATCCCTTGATGCCTTTGGCATCTAGAAATTCATCTCTCTCCTTAAATTGTTTCAGCAACCTGTCCGTACAGCCATCTATGGTGGGGTGGGAGATTGCAACCTTCACGTGGTCCGCCATGTTTCGACAAATGCAATCAACCTGGTGTGCACAATCAAATAGAACAAGTTGTCCGACAACTTTAGGCTCTGCACGCCATACACAAGAGGAAGAAGGCATCTATGGTAGGGATTCTGCAGGTTCACCACCCTGTGAGAGAGGCCATTTCTTATCTCAGTCTCTTGCTCCATAACCTGGGACTCTACCCTCTCCTCCTTGTAACCTCAGTCTGGAGACATGGTGGACTTACATCCTGTCTTGCTCTGTCAGTGTTTTAAAAGGTTCAGTTAGACCCTTTCTTTATTTGCCTAAACACCAACAAAGATAGGACACAAGGTGCAGGAGCAACTCAGCAGGTTAGGCAGCATCTCATGAAGAGATGAATCGGGAATGTTTCAGGTCGGGACCCTTCTGACGACTGACTCTGGTAGGGGGAAGATAACTGGAAGAGAGGTGGGGTCTGGACAAAGCCTGACAAGTGAAAGGTGGATGCGTGGTTTGATCGGCAGATGAGTGGCGATGATCAGCCATGATCACATTGAATGCTGGTGCTGGCTTGAAGGGACAAATGGCCTACTCCTGGACTTATTGTCTATTATCTATTGTCTATTGAGTGGACAAAGGCCAGCGATAAAAAGAAGACAAAACACAGGGAGATAAGAGAGAAGAGGCGTATGTGGAGCCCAGAGGAAGGGATGGACGTAGATGTGGACAGGAGGAATGAGAAAGGGGAGGCGGGATAGTGGGGGAAATGGGTGCAGCAAAAATAAACCTAGTAAACTTGTTCTCTCCTCATGCAGTTTGCCTGTCATCCTAGGAATCGTTAAATAACAGAATTAATCCCCGGAGATTGTTGCCTAGTTTTATTTGTGAAGCAATGTAATAACTTGATGGAGTTTACAAAAAATCAAACAGCTGTGGCTCATTGGAAAACATTTGTGCCTCTGTGTCAGAGGCCATGAACCAGGAAGTGATAAGATTCTGTCTTTCTGAAGAATCGTTGAACTAAGGTCCAGTCTTCCCTCTCAAATGGACATATCAGATCATCGCACCTTTGAAAGAAGAGAATGTATCTCTTTCTGCATCCTGCACACTATACATCCTACCAAAAGCAGACTGACTTGCCATTTATCTCATTGCTTTCTCGTGGGCCCTTCCTGTTCATAAGTTTGTTGTGATATTTGCCTGTGTTAAAACGATCACTGACGGCAATTGCAAAATATAAACTCAAAACTTATTCTAACCTTCTCTTGCACTTGCTATGATCGATAATAAGCAGTCTCCTGACTCACCAAGACATTTTAACTTTACAATGGAGATGTGGGCTGTCATGCATGAATTCCACTAAAGTTTGATCGTCCATTTAACAGTAGTGTTTAAGGGGGCTGAATTTGCTTGTTTTGCGAGCATATAAATATTATTTTTCAAAACACCAAAGTTGAAAATCTCACCACAGATGGATGTCGTTTGTTGTTTCAGTTAATCGGGATTTTTTACACTGGAAGAAGTGTTAAAGTGTATAAAAATCTTGCCAAGAAACGAGATGATCTGTTTCCTACACTCTGTGTGCACATTTTGCTCTCCTTCATTAATCAAAATTTTCAGTTTCATGTTATGATTTTCTTCTGAAGGGGTCTATTAGAAAGTACATTTCTAATTCCACTTCTAAATCCAATTACATTTCAGGGACAAAGGAGAAATAAATGAGTGGGTACTCGTTCAACAAGGAAACCAAAACTTATCTCGTCAAATGCTCCATTGAAGATGATGTTTCCTTTGCAGTTAGAGCAATGAAAGGCTCATGGCTAATAATGTAGGAAGCAAGGCTTTAGTTTACCTGCAGAGAAATGATGATGATTCAAAATGGCTTTGAAGTGAGAGTATCAAGGGTGATTTGGGATTTTGGAGACTGAGGACAAAATGACTTGGTGTGGACATGCTGTTCAGACCAATGTAGTTCCACCTCTGTATGACCATAGTCCATGATAGAGTAGATTTTACATGGTCTATGACTTCTTGGACCAAATGGTCTTCTGCGCTTCAAACCCTTAAGACGTCTTTGTCAAACGTCAGATGATGGGGAATAGTGGCTTGTGTTAAAGATTCTACCAAGTTTTCAAAGGTTGAAGCAGCCTGCAATCTCCACTGAAAGCAAATATCTCATTTCTTATTTAACTGCGTTTTGGCTGTGCTCAAACTCTTGGGTTAATGGAGTTGTTTCTCTGTTCACGGTATATGGTTGAACCAGAATAGGGTTTGATTCATCTGAAATAGAAAATAAATTAAAAATTCAGTGCAAAGGCATTGAAGCGATGTGTCTTGTACTCAGTAAGAAATCAAACATGGTTCAACGGTGGCATTTGATGCAAAAGTTTCATCAAACTCTAGAAACTTGTGAACATTGCTTTACATTTAAATCCTTCAATCATCAAGAACCATTTTCAGCGCTCCATTTGGAAAATCTTCTATTGATTGAAGAAACCTCTCCTATATGGCCTTACTTCTTATTTTGAGTTCCCTAGTATCTAGATACCTCAGGGGAAACATTTTCTCCACATCTTATTCCTCTAGACTCACGAGACTAGATGTCTATTCCATAAGATCTCATCTCATACAATAGACCTCTCATCCCTTGAACCTGTCTGGTGAATCTTGGGTACACAAAATGCTGGAGAAACTCAGCGGGTGCAGCAGCATCTATGGAGAGAAGGCGATAGGCAACGTTTCGGGCCGAAACCCTTCTTCAGACTGATGGGGGGTGGGGGGAGGCAGGGGGAAGAGAGGAAAAAGGAGGAGGAGGAGCCCAAGAGCTGAGGGAGAGGTAGGAAGGGGAGGAGACAACAAGGGTTAACAGAATTGAGAGAATTCAATGTTCATGCCAAGAGGATGCAGACTCCCCAAGCAGAATATGAGGTGCTGTTCCTCCAATTTACGGTGGGCCTCACTCTGGCCATGGAGGAGGCCCAGGACAGAGAGGTTGTATATGGAATGGGAGGGGGAGTTGAAGTGCTGAGCCACTGGGAGGTAGGATTGGTTAATGCGGACCGAGCGGAGGTATTTGGCGAAACGATCGCCCAGCCTCCGTTTGGTCTCACATTCTTAAGGCAGAGATAAATAGATTCTTGATCAGTACAGGTGTAGAGGTTATGAGGAGAAGGCAGGAGAATGGGGTTAGGAGGGAAAGATAGATCAGCCACGGTTGAATGGCAAAGTAGACTTGATGGGCCCAATGGCCTAATTCTACTCCTATTCCTTATGACCTCGTGACCTTATGATTCCCTCCATAGAAAGGATATCCTTTTTAGGTAAGGTTAATACAATTATACACAAGACTCCAAGTTTGATGCAATGTAATCACATTTCTGGGCAGTCGTCCGTGTGAATAAGTTATGCACGTCACTAGCAACGATGTTCCTTACCTGCGTGCATGGGACGGTCCTCTGGTATATTGCATTTGTCCTCTTTCGTCAAACATGTGCCGCAGCAGAAACAGCAGCACAAGCAGCAGCAACAGCACGTGATGACCATACAGAAATAGCTGACAAACTGTAAGACAAGCAAACAATTCACATGCAGTGACAGAGTCAGGTTATACAGGAGCTAAATACGAGCGTTTCGATCATCTGCTTCCTCAGCCCAAAGGCCTGCCCGATAGTCCAACAAATCACTTGAATTACATACAGTATATCTGATTTGTGAATGTGCAATTTTGTTCGGAAGTAGAAGCCACTGGCAGCACCAGGGACGAGGGACATGACTGTTGCTCACCTTCATGCAAAGGTTGTTCTGTGAAGCCAGGAAATTCTCCCCATCCTCCCCAAGCATGGAGGCCAGGTGCAGCCCAGCTGAACCATACGAGTCGTAGATGTACTTCTTCTTTTCATCAGAGAGTATGGTGTGGGCTCTGTTTATCTCCTTGAATAACTCGACTGCTGAGGGGTCATCTGGATTTTTATCGGGGTGGTACCTCAGTGCCAACTTCCTGCAATGCAATCAGACCCATCAACCGCAGACAAAAAAATACTTTGAACTAAAGCATCAAACTAATCTATCCTCCTTGTTCTAACTCTCCTATTCCAACTCCCTTCAACAAAGCTTCACCCTACACCCTCCCACTTGACTTTGATACTTGATTGGCATGGCCACCCCATCCCGCAGTGCAGCCCTTCGTCGATCTGAGTTATCCAAACTCTATGTGTAGGAAGGGGCTGGAGATGCTGGTTTACACCAAAGATAGACACGAAATGCTGGAGTAACTCAGCGGGTCAGGCAGCATCTCGGGTGGAAAAGGAATAGGTGACGTATCGGATGGAGCCCCTTCTTCAGACTAGGAGTCTGCAGAAGGGTCTCGACCCGAAACTGAGAAAACCCACATGGTCACAGGGTGAACCTACAAACAGCACCTGTAGTTGGTATCAAACCGGGTCTCTGGTGCTGTAAGGCAGCAAAAATTACTGCTGTGCCATTGTGCTGCCCAAACATGCATCTTCATACAGAAGGTGGTGGACAGATCCTGCCCAAATAAACTGTTGCGGCAAGAGGTTTGAAACGCATAGAAAACATTCTTCAAAGTACCACAAAAATGTGGCAATGACACAAAAAAGAGAAAAGAGAAAATAAATAACTTTCATTCATATTGAACAGTGCAACGAGATTTGATTGTACCTCCTTATAGTCTTACCTATAGGCTGCTTTGACCTCTTCCGGTGAAGACTTCCTTGGCAAGTGTAGAATTGTGTAAAGAGATTCCCCTCGTGTTGAATTGGATCGCTCTAGTCTGTTGGTCATTATTGACTTCCTCTGGACTTCCTCTAACATGACAGAGGATAGATTAGTTTGGTTTGATATATTGTCACCTGTGAAACGCTTTTCATAGGTACAGTGTTGTTTACATAGGTATTGTTGCTTGCTATCCAATCAGCAGAAAGACTATACATGATTACAATCGAACCGCCCACTGTGTACAGATACAGTATAAAGAGAACAAGTCCAGTAAAGTCTGATTACAAATAACCTGAGGGTCTCCAATGAGGTAGATGGTCGCTCAGGTCTGATCTCTAGATGTTGATAGGATGGCTCAATTGCCTGATAACAGCTGGGAAGAAACTGTCCCTCAATCCAGAGGTAATGCATTTTCACACATCTGTACTTCATGGCTGATGGGAGAGGGGGGACGAGGGAGTCACCAGGGTGAGACTCATCCTTGATTATGCTGGTGGCCTTGCCAAGGCAGCGTGAAATGTAGCTGAAGTCAATGGTAAGGTGGTTGGTTTGTGTGATGGCCTGGGCTGCAAACACAATTCTCTGCATATTCTTGTGGCCTTGGATGGAGCTGTTCCCAAACCATGCTGCATGCATCCCAATAACATCCTTTCTACAATGCATCTGTAGTTGGTGAGAGTGGTGACATTTACTCCTAGGAACTTGAAAATTTCAACCATCTCTACTTTGGCAACTTACAAAATTCTTAAGGGGTTGGACAAGCTAGATGCAGGAAGATTGGTCCTGATGTTGGGGGAGTCCATAACAAGGGGTCACAGTCTAAGGATAAGGGGGAATTCATTTAGGACCGAGATGAGGAAAACATTCTTTACACAGAGAGTGGTGAATCTCTGGAATTCTCTGCCACAGAAGGTCGTGGAGGCCAGTTCGTTGGCTATATTCAAGAGGGAGTTGGATGTGGCTCTTGTGGCTAAAGGGATCAGGGGGTATGGAGAGAAGGCAGGTACGGGATACTGAGTTGGATGATCAGCCATGATCATATTGAATGGCGGTGCAGGCTCAAAGGGCCGAATGGCCTACTCCTGCACCTATGTTTCTATGTTTCTATGTCAGTGTACACTGGGGTATGTGTACCGCTTCGCTGTCTGAAGTCGATCATTATCTCGTTTGTCTTGCTGACTATGAGAGAAGGTTGTTGTCTTGACATCAGGTTATGAGGTTGTCAACCTAAGATTGAGATCTCACTAAAGGTTAGTTTACAGGTCTGCACTCTCCTGAGTTTAGAAGAGACAATGTCATGAAAATGTACAAGATTCGTCTGGGGTCTGAGGGACTAGAGGTGGAGTTGAGGTTGCCCTGGGCTGGGTGGCTTCAACCAAGAATCACAGTTTCAGAGGAAGAGGTTGAACATTCAGCACAGAAATGAGAGGAAATTTGTTTCTCCAGTGTGTATCAGTTTTTTGGCTTTCACAACCCAAGAAACCAATGGAAGTTTAGTAAGTGAATAAAACAAAAAGTGCCGGAGTAACTCAACAGGCCAGGCATCATCTGTGGAGTGGATGGACAGGCAACGTTTTGGGCAGGGACCCTTCTTCAGACTGAGTCAATGAATATCTTCAGATGTTAAGGAGAAGGCAGAGAAGTGGCACTGAGCTAAAAGATCAGGATTCATCTTATTAAATGGCAGAACAAAAAAGATAGGTCAATGGACTCTTCTTGTATCTTTTCTTCTTATGTTCTAGCCAATATCTATCGGCTGTGCGATCGTCTTCAAATTAGCTGCTGCTATTGTTACATTACTGGAGTGAGGTTATTTAAAGAGGAATTATGTAGTTGTGACAGATACACATTTCTTCTTACATTTATTTCACTATTGAGCTGATTTTCTGATACAGTATTTTGCTTCTGAATTTCAGGGATTGGAAAAGATGCTCCTAAGGGGATCTTTACGTGGGATTAGTACGTATTTTAGTTTTGTTCGGTTAGGCAGCAGGGTGACACAGCGGTAGAGTTGCTGCCTTACAACACCAGAAACCCGGGTTCGATCCTAACCACGGGTGCTGTCTGTACGGAGTTTGTACATTTTCCCTGTGACCTGCGTGGGTCTGGTGCTCCGGTTTTCCCCCACACCCTAAAGACGTACAGGTCTGCATGTTAATTGGCTTTGATAAAATTGTAAATTGTCCCATGTGTGTAGGATAGTGTTAGTGTGCAGGGATCACTGCTCGGCACAGATTTGATGGCCCGAAGGGCCCGTTTCCACACTGAATCTTTAAAACGAAAACTAAAACTAAAAACTTCAGTTTGGAGATGGTGAATATGAATGAAATAATCTTCTATTCCTGAGCTGAGCAGTGGAATAAATCTGCGAGGGTTCCTGGTCTCATGGATCTTCAGTCATCCCTTCCTTAGTAGTACATTTGCATGAATTGTTAAGGGTTTGGACACGCTAGAGGCAGGAAACATGTTCCCGATGTTGGGGGAGTCCAGAACCAGGGGCCACAGTTTAAGAATAAGGAGTAAGCCATTTAGAACGGAGACGAGGAAACACTTTTTCTCACAGACAGTGGTGAGTCTGTGGAATTGTCTGCCTCAGAGGGTGATGGAGCAGGTTCTCTGGATGCTTTCAAGAGAGAGCTAGATAGAGCTCTTAAAAATAGTGGAGTCAGGGGATATGGGGAGAAAGCAGGAGCGGGGTACTGATTGGGGATGATCAGCCATGATCACATTGAATGGCGGTGCTGGCTCGAAGGGCCAAATGGTCTACTCCTGCACCTATTGTCTATTGTCTATTGTCTATAATACCCAATTAAAATAGTGACCCTCCACTCTCTAACCATGGTCACTCACAATCCCTTGGAGGAAGAATAGTCACAACGTGAAAGGGAAGATGCAACATGGAAGACATCTTAAAAATACAGGATCAGTTAAAATGATGAAGAGGTTAGAGATAATTGGTGTGAAACTAAATGGAACATCATGTACAATGCAGAAGCAAATAAGTGCAGAAGGGTCTCGACCCGAAACGTCGTCCATCTCCTTCGCTCCTTAGATGCTGCTGCACCCGCTGAGTTTCTCCAGCTTTTTGTGTAACCCAAGTGCAGATGCCGGTTTGCACAAAAGGACTCAAAGTGCTCCAGTAACTCAACGGGTCAAGCAGCATCTCCGGAGAGCTTGGATAGGTGACGTTTTGGGTTGGGATCCTTCTTCAGACTGACGTGAAATGCCCAGTCTTGGCTACGCCATGCACAACATACTGCAGGAGTCCATTTGCACTAATTTCACTCATACGGTTGTTATCATTTGACATTGTCAGTGCTATGGATGGCTGGTGCTGGATTGAATTCCAGATTGTCCGAAATGTCCAAATTGTGAGCTTTGTTATTGATCATTTTTAGTTGAAATGAAGCTCTTCTGTGTTTTATGAAGTAAGATGTCAGCTATGGAGCCATAGAAGCACAGAGACACACATAGAGACACGGCACAGATGATGACCCTTCAGCCCAACTCATCCATGTTGACCAAGAGTGCTCATCTAAGCTAGGCCATTTGCCTGCCATTGAACATTTCGCATCTGTGTACCTGTCCAAATATCTTTACATATTGTTACTGTATATGCCTCAACCACTCTGATTAGTAGTTGGTTCCATGTACCTGCTGCCCTCTGTGTGTAAAAATATGCCACCTCAGGTCCATATGAAAATTTTCCCCTCTCATCTTAAACCTATGCCCTCTAGTTCTCCATCCTGGGGAAAAGATTGTGTGCATTCACCCTAGCTTCAATATGCCCTTCATGATCATATACACCTTGATAAGTCTCTCGCGTTCCAAGAAAAAAAATCCTAGCCTGCACAAGCTCTGCCTATAACAGGTTCTCAGGTCTTGGCATCAATCTTCTCTGCGCTCTCTCCAGTCCCTGCTGTTTTTCCCTTGTTTCCTCTCTCTACCTTTAAAACATTGCCGTTCCATATTCCATTCTCCTCCTTCCTGCTCTCTCAATTCCCTCTCTACACACATTGCCCTGCAAATTCCTCCTTCTTCCATTCTCCTCCCCCTGTTCTGTAACCCAATACACTCTGTTTCCCCTCCTCCCTTTTTTCCCCTTGCCGCCCTGGCCACTCCCTCTTCCCTGATCTCCCATCGGTTATAGAAGTGTGAAAACGCACACCACCAGATTCAGGGACAGTTTCTTCCCAGCTATTTTCAGACAACGGAATCATCCTCCCACAACCAGAGAGCAGTCCTGAACTACTATCTACTTCTTGGGTGACCCTTGGACTATCGTTGATCAGACTTTGCTGGCTTTACCTTGCACTAAACGTTATTCCCTTATCGTGTATCTACAGTATACACTGTAAATGGCTCGATTGTAATTATGTATTGTCTTTCTGCTGAAAACAGCACACAACAAAGGTTTTTCACTGTACCTCGGTACATGTGACAATAAACTAAACTGTAAACTGTTCTCAGTATCCGATTCTCTCACACCCCTGCTCCTCCTTTCCCCTCTCTCCACCCACCACTGCTCCCTTTTATTCCAACTCCTCTCTGCTTTATGTTTGAATTATTCGACTTTCCACCTCACTTCCTTTTCAGGAACAATCACAGGCGAACAATTGGGCGAAAAAAGCAGCTTACACCTGACGCACCTTTGCAACAGGTGAGTGTAACTGAAAGCTTTCAATGGCATCATGTTAAACATTCAGTATGATTTTCTTACCTGAAACCTTTGGTCGAGAGGGTGCAGGCAATTACTTCACCAGTTCATCTATAACTGGGTTGAAAATCTAGTGCAGGGATTTACTGACTTCCGTGACCAAAGCCCTAATCTTTACGTAATGTAGGTCTTGTGATCACTGCCTAATAGAAAGCAAAACTGCTTTCCAGATTAGGGAGCATAGGACACACCCTCCTGAGTGACTGATGGTATAGAGAGCGATATATTCTTTCATCCATTGAGAAGAAAACACTTCATGTATACTTCATGGTTATATTTGTAAATGCACCAGCTATGAGCGACACTTGAAATAGAATCTTTCTTGATTCCTGACCTGTCCAGTTAATTATTTATAGCCCGGAGATTTGATAAGGTATGTAACTAATTTTGAGCAAAACACTAAGTACTGGAGTAACTCAGCAGGTCAGGCCGCATCTGTAGAGGGAATAGATAGGTGATGTTTCGGGTCAGACCCTTCTTCAGTCAGAGGTGTCGGAAGAGGGGTCCCAACCTGAAAGATCGCCTATCCACAGGTGCTGCCTGACCTGCTGAGTTAGTCCAGCACTTTGTGTTTTGCTCTAGATTCCAAAACCTGCAGTTCTTCATGTCTCCATGTAACTAATCATGATGTCCTTATCTCTACCATTGGAAAGTGGGAACAAGGTTTGAGCTGAAATGCCCTTAGTAGTTAAGAAACTGATCAAGATTTGCCAACTTGATGCTCACAGGATGACCAGGTCATTGGGCAAGTTATTAAAGAACAGATAAAATTATATCAGTAGGAAAAAAAACGGAAAATATATGTATATAGATAATTAATTCCAGTCTGAAGGTAAAATTACTCCACGATATCTTAATCAAAGAATTATACAGTTTAAAATTATGTGGTCAAAATTGCAGGTAAAGGAATTTCATATGAAAGATAATTGCATTTGAACACTCACAAATCTTTACCTTTGAAATAAAATCAGACGTTTTATCACTAAGGACTCACTGAATATGTAATTATGATGTCAGCAAATATCATTGCTATGGTTTCAATAACAAGTTCAGACGGGTGTAATGAATTCACATGTGAAAATATTATGATTGTGGTTAAAGGAATGAGTTTGAGGGGGTTTATTCATGGGCCAAATCAATATTGAAGATCTACAGCAAAGGTTATTAAGTGCTGGTGGGTAAATAGATGCTTGTGGAACTGGTATGTAGCATTGGCTAAATCCTTCAGCAGGAAGAATTGTAGATAAAGGGCTCCATTTAAAACACAGTATTTTATGGACAAAAAGGACAAAATGTATCTGATGACAGTTTTGAGTAACTTTTGAGAATGAAGAAACAAGGAACTGCAGATGCTAGTTTACACCAAAGGGAAACAAAGTACTGGATTAACTCAGCGGGGCAGGCAACATCTCTGGAGAAGATGGATAGGTGACGTTTCGGGTCACGACCGTATTTCAGACTGAATGGCTCGGTGTACTTTGCTACTCATGGTCGCTCCAGCCTAGGCTGCTTTTCATTTTCCTGTAACATACTGTATGCTGGCATTTCAGGGGCAGGTTCAGGGACAGTTTCTTCCCAGCTGATATCAGGCAACTGAACCATCCTACCACAACTAGAGGGCAGTCCTGAACTACTATTTACCTCATTGGAGACCCTCAGATTAACTTTGATCAGACTTTACTGGCTTTATCTTGCATTAAACGCTATTCATGTTATTCCCTTTATCATGTATCTGTACACTGTGGACCACACGATGTTGTCATCATGTATTGTCTTTCCACTGACTGGTTAGCACGCAACAAAAGCTTTTCACTGTACCTCGGTACACGTGACAAAAAACTAAACTCAATCTCATTTCCAACAGTCCTTTGGTGAAGAACTAGGCTAGGCCAGTATGAAACAGATGCAGTGAGGGAACACATGCAAGCGGCTTTATAAGCAAGGATTGCCATCCATCAACGACATACGGCTTTCTCCAGGATTGAAAACCCCGCACCCTGCAGCAACTCCTGTTTATCTATCCCTCCATTACATCCCTCGATGCCTCAACAAAAAAGTGCACACCCATTTTTTCAATTATAATATTTTGGATATTGAGTGAATCAAGAAATGTATGGATGATGCTGAAAAAATAAGGCTGAGATTAAAGATCAGCTTGAAGAGCCAAATGGCTTACTCCTGCTCCTATTTCTTACATGTTACTTGGAATTTAAACGTTCTCATCAATCATGGTAATCGGAAACTACTGGATAATTGGGGTTTTTTTTAATCGGTTCTCAAATCATTTCCAGGAGTGGGGTAATAGGGGCAGGAATCTACTTTCTGTGAAACTAGGAACTGCAGATGCTGGTTTAGAAAAAATGATGCGGTTTTGAAGTATCTCAGTGGGTTAGACAGCATTTCTCGAGACCATTCCTTCTTAAGAAGGGTCCCGATCTGAAAGTAGACAAATGTCACATATCCATGATCTGAAATATCACCCATCCATGTTCTCCGGAGATGCTGCTTGACCCGCTGAGTTACTCCAGCACTTTGTGTCCGTTTTTCTTTTGCCAGTAAGTTTGAAGGCTGGCTCGTAACCACGCTTTGAATTTAGGGATGGACAATATCGTCTGACGTTGTTGGTGTTGACCACATTCAGTTAAAAATTATCTTAAGGAAGTAAAATATTTTGGTGATGAGGAAAATTTACTGCGAAATTAATTAGATCTGAATAAAAAGAGATGCAACAAGGAATAACTTTCTAAAGGGAATACGAGCTAAACTTATACATGCAAGACAATGGAAATATCACATTGGAGTTGTACAACTACTGTGTAGCATTCGATGAGAGTTTACAGGCACGATAAGCCAAATGGCTGCCATTTGTAAACCCTGACAATTAAGAATAATCAACATACAAATTAAACAGAATTAAACAAACCATTGAAAATGTCAAGAAGGAGAGAAAATAACATAAACAATGAAGGTCATTTGAGTGCAAGTGTAAGGTAAATAAATCTTTCATCCGATTTTGAAACATTTTATTCAGGGACTAAATGCTTCGCTAGGTACTGCCCAGTTATCTGTTTCTCTGGTCATTTGTACCAGTGGTGGAACTATTGTTTTTCTAGATCTTGTTTACCCAAATAATGAAATAAATGAAATAGCTGCCGGGGACCTCTTCACAGTCGGCTGGTGGATAAACATACTTCCTAATGTGACACTGAGCTGTACAAATCTGAATAATCTCTAGTTAGACTCGTGGTCATCGCCTATTTAGCTGACCTCAAGCCAGGACATTGGTAAATGTGTAACAACAGGTTAATCTCCCTCGGTACCAGGGATACCACTGAACATCAAAATTACAGCAGATACAACTGAACTAGTAGGATTGATTTTTGACTCATCCTGAAATTGCTGATCCCAACTACGGTAATACCTTGAATATTTGCAAAGTGTACATTCGTATAACTTTGTGCAACTGACACCATGATGCCAGCACAGGTCACATGTTGCCCACCTTGTCTTTCCGCTGACTGGTTAGTGCACAACAGAAGCTTTTCACTGTACCTCAGTGCATGTGACAATAAACCAAACTGGCACATTTCCTTCCCAACTGGAACGCAGACTCTGTGTTGAGTCAGTCGCCATCATTTTCCTTCCAATTCAAAGAAAATGGAAGAGCAACAATATTGAGGATTACTGTTTAATCTCCATGGTTCTCTAAAGCGTTGAACGTCAAAAGTACATGGTTTGGAAAACTCAGCCCGATGACTAGCTGATGCCACCTACTGGAAAGTGTATGTGCATACTGCTCCATGTGATTAGCAAGAAGATTACTAACTACCATGGCTTTCTTGTACTTACACTTCAATAATCAAGTGGTTAATTGTCATATGTACCAGAACAGAACAGAATTCTTACTTGCAGCAGGTCCGTAAACACAGTACTCAATAGGTAGCATAATAGTAAAACAAACAAAAAAAGGGGTTCAAATGAAAAAAAAACAATATTAGTTGAAAACAAAACAAAAGCCCAAAGTCTTTTCTGCAACCAAAACTGTTTGGAATTTGTAGTTTTATTGGTACTTGTAGTGTTCAGGTGTCTGATGGGTGTTTGGAAGAGGCTCTTCCTGAACATGGAGGTCAGATTTTTCAAACTCCTATATTTTCTTCCCAATAACAGCAGTGAAATGAGGGCATGGCCAGGATAGTGTGGTCCTTGACAATGCTGGCTGCCTTTTTGAGGCAGCACCTCCCATAAATCCCTTGGATGGTTGGGAGGTAATTACCCATGATGGACTGTGATTTGCGTGAGATCTGGAGGGATGTCACTATCTATGGAAGTCATCACTCCATTTAGCCATTTAGAAGCAGTTTACAGAAATTAAACTCAATTTGAAACTCACTCATTTTTATATAATACTAGACCGTTGGGTCCCTGTCACACCGAAGGCCTGGTCCCCCAACGCAATATTCCACCACTCACCCATAACCCCCACGGGAGGCCTGGTCCTCCAACGCAACTCGTTCCCCAGCACAATATTCCATCCGTCCCCCCAATGCAAACCGTTGCCCCAATGCAATATTCCAGCACTCCCCATAGCCCCCAACTGCGCAGGCGGGGCTCATTTCCCCTTATGCACCCTCCCTCATTAAACATTTTAAAAAATCCTTGCTGCCAGGAATATTTTTTTTAAATGAACCCGCCCTCACTAAACTTTTTAAAAAATCCTTGCTGCCAGGAATATTAAAAAAAAAGGATTGCAATATTGTAACTTGCAATTGCACTTGCTCGGGCTGGCAGGACTCAGTGTCCTGGGATAGCAACATTGTACAGAGCAGGGCTACAATCCCATTGTGACGTCATAGCTGTAAGGGTACCCGGACGTGTGGGAAAATGTGGAGAGAGAGAAGAGGGGAGAGAAAAGAGAGAGAGGGGGAGAGAGAGAGGAGGGGGAGAGAGGAGGAGAGAGAGAAGGGGAAAGAGAGAAGGGAGAGAGAGGGGAGGGGAGAGGGAAGGGGGGAGAGGGAGAAGGGAGAGAGAGGGGGGAGAGAGAGAAGAGGGGAGAGAGAGATTTTGGTCGGCTTCCTTTCCATTCGGTTAAATAGACGTTTCGGCTTTGTTTCCATTCGGTTATTTGGTTTCCACTTCTTTGCTTCGGTATCTCGTCCGTCAGCGGCATGTCCGGAGACGGCTGTAAATGCCAGTGCAGAGGGAAGAATTTTTTTTCCTCAAATTGGAGTTTTGTAAATTAAAAAATGTGAATAACTTGTGAAATATAACATAAATCTGGACAAAACGATACAAACCACCACATGACCATTGTGAATAAGGTGGTCCAAATAGTGCTATTGTGTACCATTTTGGCGTAATTTGACGACATCACCGAATCACAGACAGGCACGAATGCATACACACACACACGGAAACAAACAAGATGAGAGTTTTAGTACAATAGATAACAGTTTGAAATTTCTCAGACACCATTCAGTGTTTTGCATTGCAGGTGAATGGGACAGTGACTCTTCATCAATAGAAAATAGACAATAAACAATAGGTGCAGGAGTAGGCCAATGTGATCATGGCTGATCATCCCCAATCAGTACCCCGTTCCTGCCTTCTCCCCATATCCCCTGACTCCGCTATCTTTAAGAGCCCTATCTCGCTCTCTCTTGATATCAGATATAGCTCACACTAACATAAGTATATTCACACATAAATAAACACAATCATTTCATCAGATACACATAAACATCGCACCATTAGGTATAGAGTTTTTTGTTGTTCATCTCTCAATTCCAAGTAAGACCATGGCATCTAGTCTATAGTTAGACATAAAGTGCTGGAATAAGTCATTGGGTCAGGCAAAGATGTTGAGTTACTCCAGCACTTTCTGCCTATCTTTGGAAAAAAACAGTATCTGCAGTTCTTTGTTTCTACATTTAGTCGATAATGTTAAGGGCCTGTCCCACCAGCATGCAACTCAATGCGATTAGCGCGACCCAACGTGGTCGCTTGAGCTGTCCGGCGTCGCGGGGCCGGTCCCACTTCGATCGCCGGAGCCATGCGGAATTGTGCTCCGAAAAACTGACTATGTTCAAAAATTCCGTGCAGCAACGGCTTGTCAGCTCGCAGTCGCCTCGACGCATTACACACCGCCCCGACATCGTGCCTCCGTGAACCTATCTGTAGGTGCCTCCGTGACCCTCTATGTGTGTGGCTCCGTGGCCCTTGGTGTGTGTGCCTCTGTGCCCCTCACTGTGTGCCCCTCTCTGTCCTGGCGAACTTACCTTAGGCTTCGCTCCAAGTTCGCCTCACTTTGCGCCGCGTTGCGCCACTCACCCTCCGCGCGGCCTCTGCTGCCGGTTTGGTCACGCTTGCCGCATGCAGGCGCATGCTGGTGGGAACGGCCCTGTACAGGGGATCACCCGACCTCCGTGCGGCCCCCGCTTCTAGTTTGATCGCGTTCATCGCATAGAGTTGCATGCTTGTAGGACAGGCCCTTTATTCCCTCTTCTTCCCTTTCAACCTATATTCCTTCCTCTGGCTTCTCAATCCACACCTCTTCTATTCAACAAAAGCTTTTCACTGTACCTATACTTGACGATAAACTAAACTGGATGCTGCTGCACCCGTTGAGTTTCTCCGGCACTTTTGTCTACCGTCTGATTCTTATCTCACATCTCTTGTCTTTTCATCTCTGCCCTTTCTCAAACCATTTGCTGATCAACACCCCCCTCCCCCACCCCCCTGGAGCGCTTCGTGTCGCTGGGTCGCGGCAGTCGTCAGCCTGAAGCCGCGGTCTGCAGGGCTCCAGCGGGGAGCGGCGTCCGCAGCCCGGGATTCCTCGTGGGGGACCCCAGGGAAGAAGGAGCCACCACCGCCGGCCTGCGGCCTACTTCTACCGCGGGTCCGGCATGGACTTACCATCACCCCCGGAGGGGAGCTTCGACCACCAACCCTGCTGTCTGCGGTGCTTCTGGCAGTGGCGGGAACTGTAAATCTTCAACCGCCGGCCTATACCAGCCTGAAGCCGCAGTCTCCGGTGGGGAAGAGTTGACCTTGGACTTCACTTGTCCGGCCCGACCACGGGGGAAAGTGGAGGAGGATTGGCAAATGTTTGTGCCTTCCAGCACAGTAACAAATGCTGTGATGGATGCTTATGTTACATTGTTATTGTGTATTTGTGTGTTCCTTATTATTGTATGCTGCTGACAAATTAATTTCACTTGCACTTTATGTGCAATGTGACAAATAAATTGTATTGTATTGTATTGTATCCACCTAATACTCACCAGGCTTTGGCCTGCCCCACCTCTCTTACAGCTTTCTCCCCACATCCCCATCCACCACAATCTGTCTGAAGATCGGTCCTAACCCAAAACGTCATTTATCACTGTTCTCTAGAGATGCTGCCTGACCTGCTGAGTTTCTCCAACACTCTGTGTTTGTTTGTAAACCAGCATCTCACACACACACACCAGTCCTCCATTAGCCCACAATGTCTCTGAGCACATTACAGAGGAATATTAAAATATTAACTACATGCAACTATCATATACACACAAATGTAAAGAAGCTAGGGGAGGAAAGAAACATATTTTAAATCAAAATTTAAGGCATTGGGGAGGTATGAAGATTGAGCAATGAAGGAGGACATTCCGGAAGGCAGATGCATGGACGAAAGGGCAGCTGAAAATGGAGGGAAAGGAATATTGAATGAGGAGCCATAGCGAAGAAACAGTGGAGATACCAGAAGTTGTAAGATGGCAGAAACATATTGGGTGAGCCTGTGACTAGTCCTGAAAATGATAATGAGGACCTTATGATAAATTTGATAAGATTTAGCATCTGCACAGCTTTTTATCATATCTGCTGCATTTTCAACAGTGTGGCATGACCACAGAATCACTTTACTGTGATTAAGTGGGAAACTCAGTGAACAATTTGTACTCGGGAAGCAACACTGGGATAAATGAGGAGATAATCTAAGTAATGTTAGCTGAGCGATTAAATGTTGGTTTGGTCACAGGAAATAACTCTTTGGTTTTTCTACAAATTGCTAGCTGGGGTATTGTATATAAATTAAACATCTCATTTAACATCTCATTTGAAAGATGTTGCCTCTTATAGTGTGGCAGCATCTTACTGTTTCATTGGCAGAGTTGGCCTCTATATTTGCAATCAATTGGAATTAATGAATCTCAACCTTCTGATTCATAAGCCTTTGCCAAAGCAAGACTGTCAAGCGGCTGTTTTATTGTCCAAACAAGAACAATACTATTTGTAGGAAGAAACTGCTGATGCTGGTTTAAACCAAAGATAGACACAAAATGTACGAGTAACTCTGCGGGTCAGGCAGCATCTCTGGAGATATATGGGTGACATTTCAGATCGAGTCCCTTCTGCAGATTGCGAGGCAGGGGAGAGGAAAAGTGGAGATTTGGAATGGTACAGAATGTAAGGTGTATATATATATATATATATATATGACTAAATATATGCCCCATTCACAACTGCCATACTATGTGTAAGTAGCTTTGATGCATGAGATTCCAGCACAGAATTTAAACTAACTTGAGTTAAATTCCCATGCAATATTTTACAAATCATTAGGATATAACTAAGCTAATAAAATAAACACTAGATCCCCTGCCGATCTATTATTTGCCTTCATTCACATTTTGATATTATATGTGAGGTCTAAAAAGTGCACATGCATGCCTTGCCTGTTACTGATTCATGACTGCACAATAGGGGTCACTATTCCACAAAAGGCTCCGTAGCAGAGGCATCCACCTGGCGGGGAACTGGAAGTAACCTATTTCTGCTACCACCGTCACCTTTTACACTAAGTGATGGCTCCCACTGATTGTCGCCGGAAGCTTGCGTCTTTTCAGAATGGACGATGACAGCAAAGTCAACATTTGAAACATGGATTGAAGGTGGAATCATGGAAGGTGGGCTCTCGATCTCTTTCTCTATCTCACACGAATGCTTGGCTCATTATCAGCTGCATAAAATGTCCACTTTATGGCACCCATGTATGTAGCACTGTATGATGCCTTCTGTTAATGCTTTGTATATTTTACAGAATTTACAGACTAACCATTAAACCAATTGTATTGTATTTTCAGAGATATGCACAGCCACATTCCTGGGCGTAGATCTGTCCTGGACCCAGCACATGAATGCAATCATAAAGAAAGTCCATCCACACCTCTACTTCCTTAGAAGATTGAAGAGATTTGGTATGTCAACAAATACTCTCTTGAACTTCTACGGGTATGCAGTCGAGAGCATGTTGGCTGTTGCATCACGATCTGGTTTGCAATTCGAACGCCTGGTAATAAAGAATAAAGATTGCAAAAAATTGTGGACATTGCCCTGTCCACCATGGCAGGGTACTGATCGCCTGCTGCCTCAGAGCGATGTTTCAGGTCGAGACTGAAGAAGGGTTTCGACCCAAAACATCACCCATACCTTCTCTCCAGAGATGCTGCCTGTCCCGCTGAGTTCCTCAAGCATTTTGTGTCTACCATATATATATATATATTGTGTCTACCATATATTCCCCTTTATTATACTGGATACTGAGTTGGATGATCAGCCATGATCATATTGAATGGCGGTGCAGATGCGAAGGGCCGAATGGCCTACTCCTGCACCTATTTTCTATGTTTCTATTATATTGTTTGCAGGGTACGATCTTTACATATTCTGTTGTGCTACTGCACAAGAATTTCATTTTTCATTTCATTTTTCTCCCTGGCATATATGACAGTAAGACACTTTTGACCCTTAAAACTTAGAAAACATGCTTCCAATGTAAGGTGGACAAAAGTGCTGGAGAAACTCAGCAGCATCTATGGGGCGAAGGAAATAGGCAACGTTTCGAGACGAAACCCTTCTTCAGACTGTCTTCCTTCGATTTTCCAGCATCTGCAGTTCCTTCTTAAATGCTTCCAATGTAAATTGTGTGCCAGTATGAAAGATGGCGGCGCTCAAATTCGGCACAGTGCGGATCGGGCCCGCCAAATGTGACGTCTTCCGCCGCCGCCGCCGCCGCACGACGCAGCGCGTCTTTGGCGCTGGCTGGCAGCCGGCCGTTAGTGACGGGAAAAGCGCCGAAGCCGCGACCGTGAGGCCTCGGCGACTCCCTCGGTGTTTCGCGGCGGTTGGAGGCCGCGTGTGGGCCGCTGGGCCCCGCAGGCTCGCTCGGAGGCGGCGGCGGCGGCAGCGGCAGGCGAGCGGTTTTGGGAGGGGGGGGGGGGGGGGAGGGAAGTGGGGGAAGGAAAATGGCGAACGCGGCCGAGGTAAACGCGGTGCCCGTCGGAGATGTGGTGGTGGTGACGGCCGAGGCCACCACCCTGGAGGGAGACGGCTCGGAGGAGAACAAGACCCAAGTCATCCTGCAACTGCAGCCGGTCCAGCACGGGTAAGCGGCCGCAGGCCCAGTCCAGCCCGCTTCACTCATGGGCAGGCAGTACGACAACCCTCCCCCCCTCCCTTCCAACCCCAGGGAGCATCAGCACCGCTTACAACCAAAATGCATTCACTAAGATGCATGCAAATCAATATACTGTAATGTGGAAGTAAACTCACTTAATAGCATTCACTTCAATAGAGACATTAAACTTTTAATACACGATAAAGCAAATCTTATTTTTTTTTAAAAAAGGTACATTAAGTTAAATAGCATATTCACAAAAATATATGCATGGAACTTAAAGTGCATGGAAAATATAAACATGGAACATATATGAAATATATAAACATGGAACTTATAGTATATTATAAATATAAACATGGAACTTATAGTATATGAAAAATATAAACATGGAACTTATAGTGCATGAAAATTGTAAACATGGAACATATAGTACATGAAAAATATAAACATGGAACTTGGTGGTGGTGGTGACGGCCGAGGCCACCACCCTGGAACTTATAGTATATGAAAAATATAAACATGGAACTTATAGTACATGAAAAATATAAACATGGAACTTATAATACATGAAAAATATGAACATGGAACTTATAGTATATGAAAAATATGAACATGGAACTTATAGTATATGAAAAATATAAACATGGAACTTATAGTCCATGAAAAATATAAAGGAAAGGATTCAACTTTAAAAAAAGAAGCAAATTAACTAAAATATAACAGCATACTTAACTACATGAAAAATATAAAGCAACTCATTCATATAAAATGTAAATTGACTGAAATAGCAAATTCATTAAGATATAAACATGAAACTTTTAGTGCATGAAAAAGATTTTAAAAATCATTCAAATAAAAAGTAAATTCAATTAAATAAATTCACCAAAACATAAACATGAAACTTTTAGTACATTAAAAATATTAAACAAATCGTTAAAATAAAAGTAAATTGACTAAATATAACACAAAATCTATACTACACTAAGAATATAAAGCAAACCATTAATATATAAAAGTTAATTTACTTAAATAGTAAATTAATTAAAAAATAAACATGAAACATTTAGCACCTAAAAAAGATAAAGCAAATTGACTAAAATATACCATGAAACTTCATACATGAAAAAGATAAAGCAAATCATTAGAATAAGTACATTAATAAATTTACTAAAATATAAACAAAACTTTTAGTACATGAAAATGGTAATGCAAGTTATTAAAATAAATGAGTCAAATCTAACTACAATATAAAATGTAGACATCTAGAATCGTAGCATCTGAATGCATGTTTTTTATTAAAAAATCTCTGAAATATAAAAAAAACTATAAATAATAAAACAAACAGCATATCTACAGGTGTGAATATATAGTTAAATGTATTACAACTTTGCATTGAGGTTAAATATATTAAAGCAACATCTTTTGAATTATTAATGCAGTTGAGAAATTCATCCTGAAAAAATGTTACTAAATTTAACTTTAACTGTAAATACAAGAAAAAAGCATTTATGGCAATCGTAGCCTATTAAAATATACAGTTTATAAATATTTAGAATTATTTTAAAATCAAATTGTAAATGCCTTGTAACTTGTTTGGAACTCAACGTCGTAATGTAAAATGAAACAATGCACGTCTTGTAAATATTGTGCGGTGGACAAAATTATGTAGAGCTGATCCTTCAGCATGGGCATGGAAATATAAGATGGACACCAATAAAACTAATAGGGAACTCTGGAAAACTATTTTTCTTCCAAGGAACAAGAACTACTTCCTGGAATGGTTCTGGTGAATGGTCTATTTAAGATAGGCTACATTTAAGAGTGGGGGGGGGGGAAGAAACAGGAGTTTATGGTATTTAGATGGTTAAAGTCAAGTAGATCAGTTGGGCTTAATTACATGTTTCTGTATTATTCTAAGTAATTATAAAAGCATGCAAATATCAAATGTACAGTTTGAATCCATTAGATTCATAAATACAATACATTGAAGATAGACACAAAATGCTGGAGTATCTCAGCATTTTGATGTTTAGGGATGAGACCTTTCTGCAGCATCTCAGCCTGAAGAAGGGTCGCTGCCTGACTCACTGAGTTGCTCCAGTATTTTGTGTCTAACTTTGGTATAAACCAGCATCTGCAATTCCTTCCTACAATAAATTAAGTTCAATGTCAAAATATTAAAACATGAGTTAAAATGTTGTATATACAATTTGTAATGCTAATAGGATAAATTATTTTTTCAACTCTGTTGCATAGCATTGTGGTGGTATCTGGTAAACATGAATTCTTAGATTTGTACAAAATACAAATGATCTAAAACTAAAGAAACGGTATTAAGCAAAGCAAGCTGCCTCCAGCTTGCTAGATGCTACTTGGGATGAAAAGATCTTTGGCAGTTATTTCTTACATTTCATGCAATTAAAATTGTGTGATCAAACTCTGTATTGCATATTTCAGAAAAAGGGTCCCGACTGAAATATCACCTATCCATATTCTTGACCGATGCTGCCTGGCCACTGAGTTGCTCCAGCTCTTTATATGCTATAATATTGCTAATCTTTCTCCAACGTGGTTTTTGCAATTTGAGTGGCCATCCTCGGGAGCACTTAGATCCCTATAACATAAAGGCCTAATTTAATGATCTGAAAACATGGGTTAAGGAAATGATTGCGAATCAACAATGGAAAAACATTAAAATCACTATTGTTGATAATAAAATGACTGGATTGTTGCAAAAACGTTCTGATCTATGAGTAGTCTTGAGGAAAGGAAATCTGCTCTCTGAAGAAGGGTCTCGACCCGAAACGTCACCCATTCCTTCTCTACTTCCACTCAATTTATTTTACAAACCTTGTTCTCGGGGGTTGCAAACTGAAATCTCGAAGTTGCAAACCAAATCTCGTTGCACTTATGTGTAATGACAATAAAATATATTATTATTATTATTATTATGGAGATGCTCCCTGTCCCGCTGAGATACTCCAGCACTTTGTGTCTACCGTTGATCTATAGCATCATCTGTAGTTTTTTTCCTACACAATCTGCTGATCTTGCTGGGCTGGTCAGATACTCTACTATTGAGATTCTCAGCTGATTCTTGGATAAACAACTCTATCAAACCCAACACAAAAACTCGATGAGTACTGCTTAGTCCATCCAGTATTGATAAAAATATACACAGCCCCTGTTAGCCATTCACATCTCCTTCATGAGAAGGTATACAAAAATTGGGGGGGTCTATTTTGCATGTTGGTTTAAGCAATGGCCTGACATAGATGTTTAAGAAGGAACTGCAGATGTTGGAAAAATCGAAGATAGACAAAAATGCTGGAGATACTCAGCGGGTGAGGCAGCATCTATGGAGCGAAGGAAATAGGCGACGTTTTGGGTCAAGACCCTTCTTCAGACTGATGTGGGAGGGGGGCGGGAAGAAGAAAGGAAGAGGCGGAGACAGGGGGATGTGGGAGAGCTGGGGAGGGGAAAGAAGGAGAAAGCAAGGACTACCTGAAATTGGAGAAGTCAGTGTTCATACCTCCATGGACAGAGTGAGGCTCACTGTAAATTGGAGGACCAGCACCTCATATTTCACTTGGGTAGTTTACACCCCAGTGGTATGAACATTGACTTCTCCAATTGCAGGTAGTCCTTGCTTTCTCCTTCTTTCCCCTCCCCTTCCCAGCTCCCCCACAGCCCACTGTCTCCGCCTCTTCTTTTTCTCTTCCCGCACCCCCCACTCCCACATCAGTCTGAAGAAGGGTCTCGACCAGAAACGTCAGCCTGACATAGATAGTCATGTTTGCAAAAATGTCCTTTTAGCTAATATCCAAGTGTGGTTTCAGTAACAGTGAAATTGGATTATCCGTTTGGCATCTACTTGACAGTTCCCAATTGTTTAGCCTTTTTTGTTGCATGGAAATCATCATGGTGGACTGTTTTATGTCAGTATATAACCATATACATGGCCTTTCTATGCAGATTAAGAAATGTACTGATGAAATTTATTCCCACATCAAAAAAGCCCAATGTTGAAGGGATGTGAACATTCCTTCCACTGACACTATTTTAAACCAAATACCCCTAAGTTATTGACGCCATTTGCATCCATAACCTTTGCTGGTCCTATGTAATGCTGTCTTGCTTTGAGCTAAGTTGAAAGGTAATAGTGGGGTTTTGCTTTTTTTGTCCATCAAATATGTCTTGCATCTTCTGCCATTATCTGAAATAACGCCAGAAACAACATGATTACTAAACCACAAGACTGTGATGTTACACTTATCCACAGCACATTATGGCACAAACCATAAAATCCTTATGCTCCACTATAGTCAATACCAACCAGGAGTTTAGATGATCAAGTGATGGTTAAACTGCAGTTGACTTCTGGATTTTGGTTTTGACTAATCCATTGGAACATTTCCCAAAAGCAAGAATCCAATCCCAAGGTTTGTCATGAAATCTGTCATGGTCCATGTGTATAAAAGCAACAGTGTTGCTGAAATACTGAAGGTTATCTTTAGAACTGTTACTGCAAAATGTCTTTACTACAGGGAGCACTTCAGAAGACTTATTTAAACTGTTTGAAAAACAGTTAACTTCATGACATTCTTCAAGAAGATGAGGCTCATTGCATTTCACCATTTGACATTAGGCCACATTAGACAGTAAAATCAGTAAATTGAATTAATTCACTGCTTAGTAATTTTGCTTAATGTTAGAGCGTGGTAAAATATCATGCTCTACTTTGGTCCAGGCATTAAACTGTGGTCTCAACTGTTAAGACTATCCAAGTTCCTGTGGCACTATTTCAAATAAGAGCCGGCCTTACTTGTTACTCCAGGCCAAGAGTCCTTGACAGCAGCGAGTGTAGCCAAAAAGAATGTATTCAGTATAGTACTGAGAAAATGTAAGTGCTATCCAAATGTAAGCATTGTTTTGTAAAATATGCTGCTATCATCTGATTGATCCTCATTAATTTGTATTGGTTTCATGAATTTCACCAGGGCTACTTCCATTACTTCTTCATAGTTCCAAGTTTGGCTGGATGAAATCTTTTTCCACTCTGAGGTGTTGTTAGTAGTGCAGTCTCTATGTTTGCTTAACATATTGATTCCTCGTAGATACTTGATGAGTCTTTACCACAGCAGTGATGTGTACGGGACAAAGTGTAAGTGTGGCTTTAATTAATGCCCACAATTAGCATAACTTCAATATATAGACATCAAGATTTCAGTCAGTGCGCTTAACAGAATTCTCAAAGCACTACTATATATTTTGCCTGAACTACTTTTCAATTGAGCAGTCATTGATTCCTTTTGGCTCTGACATTCATTTCAAATTATTTCGATAGCATGTGTGAAGACGGAGCGGAGTCGAATTGCAATGCTTCGGTTGTTACTGTGGAGGCTCACACTTTACAGAAGTTAGCAGATGGGGAAGGTAAGTGGTTGCATGCTTTTCCTTTACTTTACATTTATCAAACATCGTCATTGAGATTTAAATTTAATTTAACATCAAGGTGAAGGTGTCCTATGGATCATATCCCCAAAATATTTAGTTGACCAACTTATGATTTTAACAATTATAAAACAACTTGAAGTCAGGTAAATGTACAGTGCAAGTGGTTACGTTGAAAGCCTGCAACCTAAAAATAAAAAAATGGGAAGTATACAATTTAGAACGTAGAAGCACGTTGTTCTGCACTAATGTTTAATTTTTTTTTTCAACAAGCATTTTGATGTCATGCTATCACAATGAACGATGACCTGGATGTACTTAGAATAATTTGTGACAGTCTGTGTTATACAGTGCTGTGGTTCAGGTCATAGGCATAACTGGCTTTTTGGATGTTCAGCAAGCTCTGGATTCAACTTTCCCCAAGTTGCTTAAAATAATACTTAGCATGTCATTATTCTGGTATTATTGATTAAATTACAGGGACGTTCTCTGTATAAAATGTTTAATATCTGGATTTTATTAGAGACATCAACATCAATAAAATGTTTATTTGTGAAATTGCAAATGTTTTGCGATTTCATTATATACTCTGATTTCTATTGGCCTTATCTCCATGATGACAGATCCCGTGCCTCTTTTCCATAGGTTCTGGGTGCATCTAGTGGAGTTGTTTCCTGGCATAATCTGGATCAAATATACACTTTGTTTTTGCCAAAGGCTGGACAAAGTTGTGCTGCTTCTTGCTATTTGCAGACCTTGATGTCTGTGGGGAGTAGGGGTTGGTCTACCATTCCAGTTCCTTTAAAAACTGACAGCGAATTAAATGCCACTTGTTGTTAAGTTAGTTTAACAAAACCTTCCTGGCTGACAACTCATTTGGGATTTACTCATTCTCTTGTATAGTTCACTGGCCTGCATTTAGGACTTATCCTTGAATCAAATCCCCTTAGGTTGAGACAAGATAAAATCAAAATGAAGTCATGGTCATCGTTTTGTAACTGTTTGTATTATGATCTGTTGTTAGATAATGTGACAAGGACAGGTGAGGAGATGTTTTATTCTGCTGTAAATCTCTGGAATTCTCTAATCCAAGGAGCTATGATGTCTTATTTTGAAGGTATATTCAAAGCAGAGATCAGGAAATTGAAGGATGATTAGATCCGGTACGAATGTGTATGAGATCCAGGATTAACCACAATTTTACTGAACTGTAGACAAAGCAAGGGACCATTGGTCTATCCCTGCTTCCATTTTGTCTGCTGTCTATCTACTACAATCAGTCCAGATGCTCTGTCACAAGTAACAAGTTTTTTTTTTACATGTTCTGGGTGAAACTAAAATTGTAAGAAAAGTGAAGCACAGAAAGTTAATTTATCCCCTGGAGGCAACACCAGCTCTTTCACTGAGCTAGAGTCTACAGCTGTGTCTAGAGTTATACAGCTGTGTTTGGTCCATATCTCTTCAAACCTGTCCTATCCATGTACCTGTCCAACGGTTTCTTAAACAATGGGATAATACATCAACTATCTCGTCTGGCAGCTTGTTCCATACACCCACCACCCTGTGTGTTTAAAAAGTTACCTATTCCTATTAAATCTTTGCCACTTCACCTTGAACCTATGTCCTCTGGTCCTCAATTCCCCTACTCTGGGTAAAAGACTCTGTGCATCTACCCGATCTATTCCTCTCATGATTTTGTACACCTCTATAAGATCACCCCTCATCCTCCTGTGCTCCATGGAATAGAGACCCAGCCTATTTAACCTCTCCCTATAGCTCACACTCTCTAGTCCTGGCAACATCCTCGTAAATCTTTTCTGAACCCTTTCAAGCATGACAATATCTTTCCTATAACGTGTTGCCCAGACTGAACACAATATTCTAGATGCGGTCTCACCAACGTCTTGTACAACTGCAACATGACCTCCCAACTTCTATACTCAAGCTACTTTAGCTACACGTGACTCGACTTTCAAGGAACCATGCACCTGTACTCTTAGATCCCTCTGCTCTACAACGCTACCCAGAGGCCTACCATTTACTGTGTAGATCCTGCCTTTGTTCGACACAGTCACAGTTTCCTGCCCTTTGCATCCTTATAATTATTTTTCTTTGCATTTAACCAATTCCTCTTTCACTGTTGTGAAGCTCCATCCATCACATCAGAAAAACATGTCCAGATCCTTGGTTCTTTTTGGATAAAGTAACTTTTCCCTTTTGCTGATCACTTTAAATCTGTGACCATTTGGTGTTTATCCTTCAGCTACGAAACAATTTCCATTTAGTGGCCTGTCCCACTTGGGCGACATATTGCGCATCACGCAGGTGGCGAGCGACGATTTTGAGAATCCCAAAATCCTGGGGCTCTACTGCGCGTCTCTGCCTACGCCACCACGTCTCACCACGCGCCAAGCATGTAATGCACGCCATGCGCGCATCACACATAAATGATGTAGCGTAAATAACGCCCGTGGGACAGGCCCTTTACTGAAATTACCTAGTTCATAACTCATAGGAGCAGATTTAGGCCATTTAGCCCATCGAGTCTACTCCGCCACTCATTCATGGCTGATCTATCTTTCCCTCTCAGGCCCATTCTCTTGTCTTTTCCCTATAACCTTTGACACCTTTGCTAATCAAGAACCTAATTAAACTGTGTTACTTAACTGTTATTTCAATGCTTTAAATATATCATCCCGTTAAACTATACATCTTCTCTGATTTCAAATTTATTCAGTGACAAACACTTAACTCTGGACTCGTTTAAACAAATCCTAACAGGATAATCCAAAGAGTTTTCACAATATCAGTTTGATAAGAAATAGGAATATGATATGCAGTCACTTGAGTCTTGCCCACTGATCATTAAGATCAAGGCTCAGCAAGGCTGTTCTACTATCTCAAATCCATTTTCCCACAAGGTTTTATCATCATGCACTGCCTCCAACTTGGAATCAGCTCAACAGGTTACTGGAAGGACATAAACATCTTTGTAGTTCTCAATGCAGTATACATTCTCTGGATATATATGTGAGCAGACAATAGTGTCCGTTTTCTTAAAATATAGGTTTCTTTGTGAAGGGAATTTGATAGGAGTAAGAAGAATTTTGCCAGAAAAAGGCTTTCAGACCATAGGCACAATTGATTGATACCTTGTCTATGTTTGGGTATAAATCACAGTCCAGAGCATTCATTGAACCACTGGAAGGAGCTGAATACTTAGTAGAATGATGATGGTTTTTGTGTCCCTTGAGACTTGAACATAACATTTAGGCTGGTGCTCCTCATGAAGCACTGCTTAGCTCAAATTTGAAAAAGAGCAACTTTTTCAGAGGTGAATGAACTGAAAATGTGTTTTTTTTCTTCTTTACTCACCAGTAAATAGTTCATCTGGTCATTATTTCATTGTGATGTATGTAGCCCGGACATGTGCAAGTGATGTGCTGCTTTAGACAGTGATTATACATCACGAAATGCAATGTATACATTTATTTTCCTTTACAAATCCACTGAAACAATCCTGGGCCGTATCTGCTATTCTCAACCCGGATGTTGCAGGGAAATCTTATAATGGTTGTTTAATTCTCTGGTGTATTGCAGTGCAATGCTGAATTTGTAACTGACTAATGTGAGGTTTCACAGTTCCTCCATATCTTCTGAGATCACTTGTAATGTTTGAAAGTTGTTGAACGCACTGGCTGTTGAGTTGACAGCGTTTATTTGCTGTCGGGAAGGGTATTTCCACAATTAAGCTAAAAGAAAACTTAAAACTGCTTGTGCCTATTAAATTAGATTGTTTGCATTCCTTTAACGAGTCAGGATTTGAAAATGTGTACTTTCCATCATTGGAAAATATATATGTACATTCTGTAAATGAATAAAATGATTTGGTTGCTGGGTTTTGCTGTATTGGTTGAAAACTTTTAGAAGAGTGCACCAACTTATATTTAAATCCCTTATTTCTCTGGTTTATTAAAGCACGTCCAATTTTAGGAAAAGGTATGGACCAGAAAGTCCATACCCTGGCCACTGCTCTACTGTCTTTCCAGGCTAGGATGATAATTTGACAGGAAGCTGTGAAGACTTAGGCTGAAAAGACAAAGTGTTGTCTGAATGCTAGTTGAAAATGTCATTGGGCCTTGTTTTAATAACCACATACTTGCTATTGTGAACCACATGTTGAATAGTTGCTTATCGTTCTAGCAGTTTGAGCATCATTGACAATGAAGGACAATCAATCCATTGTTTATCAATGTCTCTCTGCTAAGGATGCTCTAGCTCTAAATTAACTCTTGGTTCAGTCATTGACTTAAGCTTATGCTCATTTACTTCAATCAAAATGATATCAATTATTGGAGCTGACTGTAAGGTGCACAGACCATCAATGTGTGGCTAGCATCTGTACAGTATGTCATTGTGAGGATGCTTGTGTTGGGGAAACAGCTCAATGCAAAAGCCATGTGTCTTGGGCACTGCTGCAGAAACTCTTGCTTCCTAGCTGCCTGGTGCATGAAGATAAACAGGATTTGAAGATGAGAGAGCAAATTAGGAGTGCAACTGAGGGAACAAGAAGGTTGAGAATTTAAAGACTGTAATAACACTGAAATCACATTTTCTTTATTTTGTGTATTAATCAGTATTTTACTAATAGGCTCAGAGTAGAACTGAGTCATGAGAATTCCAGATTTGACCCCTATGCCGTTCTGATTCCAGCTGAAACATTCAGAAACGTTACTACGTGTATCACCCATACGTCAGCGAAGCAAAATCAGACAGTGTTAATAGTGCCTATCATTGTCCCGTAACTCCGACCAGAAAGAAACCAAGCGGTTTTTGAGCTAGTTTATTCTGCCCAATGGTAAGCTAGCTTGCCAAGGTTGCTTCTCAAGGCACAAATCTGCCAGGGCATTTATTACCTGTGTAAAGGGCCTGTCCCACTTTCCCGAGTTATTCACAAATTCTCCTGAGTTTTCAAACTCGCAGAATGTTTGTAACGACTCCGTAGGAGGCCGTGGGAGTCGGTGGATATGTCGTAGCGGCTCGATATGCCAGCCATAGGTACTCGGGGCATCAGGTAAGTCGGAACGTTTTTTCAGCATGATGAAAAATATCCACAAGTGAAAAAATAGCCCCGTGTACCTACGGCTGGCATAACGAGCCGCTACGATACATCCATGGACTCCTAAGGACTCGTTACCAACATTCTGCGAGTTTGAAAAGTCAGGAGAATGCGTGAATAACTCGGGAAAGAGGGACAGGTCCTTAACTCAGTAATCCCATGAGATATTGCAACAATGTGAATCACACTATATTGCGGTAGTTAGGGAAAGTAATAAAAATGTAGATTCAATTTAATTCATAAGTTGGGGGATCAAATGGTGATTGTTATCATTTGATGTAACTGATGTTTAGTAACAATAATGTAATACGTTTACTCAGTGAGCAGGTAAGAACATGGCAGTTGTAATAAAATTTGAGAAGAGTGCACGAGCTTCCACTTTTGTGCAAAGATTATTTGGTTCTGAGTTTGTGGTTTCACTAAATTGCTGAATGAGTGCCAGGAACTGTTTTACACTGAGGACATTTCCTGCTTCTGCATCTGAAGTTCATCTAGGGAACAGTACTGTCAGCAAACCCTGACTTGTGAGTGCCCATGAGGAGAGAACATGGGGAAATTGTAAACAAAAATGTAGCTCAAAAGAGTAGCTTTGATGGTGATCGGGACACAGATCTTGCCGTCGGCTGAATGATGTAATAGAAATGGAGTGAACGAACAGAGTAATTCATTTAAATATGGTATTGCACTTGACATATGTGTCTTCATGAATTTTCTCCACTGGTTTCTTGGAACTGTGTATTGTGTTCTCTGTTTTCTAGCTACTGAATGTTGTCTTGCTAAAATATTGCTTTTAGTGTGGGCTTTGATAAAGTTCGGTTGCTTGTCATCAATGCCTCTTTTTGTGACTGCCATTTTTTTTCCTTGCTAATGCTCACATGAAGTGATATGGGCATTAACATAAGTTTAAAAATACCATGTAAGATGAAGGTTGTTATTGGGGAGGGGTTGAAGCAGAGGACAGTGTTGCTTTACAATCACGAGATTGCAACATGGATGAGGTTGAATTTGCCACCCTTATTTGGTTGATGGATAGGTCCAGGAAGGAGTCGATGCAAAATGATAAATAGTATGCAGATTTGATTCTTCTTTTACCGTCTGATTTGGCATGCTGATATTTGTTGAATCCTCACCCTGCCTGTCTGACAACAGCCAAGGACACTAAACAACTGCTGTGCTCCAAAATATGTGAGTCAGTTCCACAGTGGCAGTTCATTTCTACAAAGATCAATGTAATTGGGAGCATTTAATGCAGAATTTTCTTTGCATCTCCCCCTAATCTCAAGCAAAGAATGCAAAATTCCATGGAGGCTCATATGCCTGATCATTATGTTTAAACCTAGACCAGTATGTTTAAATCCAGACCAGTCTGGTAGCAAGAAAATCATCTCCATTCAGCTGTGAAGGCCATGTAAAATAAGTGTCAAGGCAAATTCAACGCAGCCGCTGCACAATGAGTGAGCATGTGACTAAATTGAAGCCTCACTCACAGAACACATGATGTCTTGCATTAGCAAACTAAGTGAGACTATGTGGAATGTATAGAGATTGTTGTATTTAGACAGCTGTGGCTAGATGTTGCATGGTTGATGGGAGAAATGTAAACGGTGGTTTGCTCTGCATCTTAACCCATGCTTGTCTAGGTGTGCTTTTATTTACTGTGGAAAGTGGAGGAGGTTACGGAAACGGAGTAGAGGACTATTAGTAAATGTCAGAGGATGGAATTTTGTTTGTAAACAAAACCCAGCAAAATGGGAATAACATGAAGTCTGGAAGTTGTTTTGCTATTTCTTACCTATGCTATGTGTGTTTTGTATGCTATGAAGAATGTCATGCTTATTTGGGGTCTTGCTTTGCTTCCTTTGTGTAGAATTCCAGTCATTGAGCTTTTACAAATAGCTCTCAGCCAAGTTTTTGCAAACCACCATACTCCAATTCTGTAACGTACTCAAAAACCCTGTATATTTCCATCATGGCCTCTTTACTTTCAGTACCAACCAACAATTTCAGGTTGCCCATGTTAAACCTCACTCACCAGCCGATCACCTGGCAAAGAGCTGGTTGGATTTGTTTTACTTGCTTCTGAAATATATTTCACCACATCATTTATAGAACCAAACTCTGGGAATGTTCAAGGGGTATTTAGAATAACTAGGCTATTTTAATGGAATACCCGAGTCTGAGAGAGATTAACAGAGAACCAGAATAACGTGTTTGCTATGTGGATCGGAAGAGAAGGTTCATCAAGACTGGTAAATCTTTCAATTCAATCTTCGGCTACTAGTCACTCGTTGAGCAGGACCCTTTGACCACTGTCCATCCTGACTTTTTTGCCCAACTACAATAATCCCATTTTCTGACAGTAGATCTATATCCTATGCTGTGCCTATTTAAGTGCCTGTCCAATTGTCTCTTAAATATAGAGATTGTATCTGACTCCATCACTATCTCTGGCAGCATGTTTCATCTTTTATGTGTAAAGAAAAATGTTCCCTGTGAATACTAGAACTGAACATAAGTACATTTGAACCAGTGTTTTGTAAAGTCCAAAATGTTACGTTCTATGCCCTTGCCTATAATGACAAGCACGTGTCTATATAAAAACAACCATATCTACATTTGCGCCACTTTCAGGGAACTGTGGACTTAAACCCAAGATGACTATGTTTATCAGTATTACTTTGCGATCTTCCATTTACTGAATCTGTCCTTTATAGCTTTCCAAAATGTATTGCCTTGTATTTCTTGAGAGTTGAAATGAAGAGTAAGAAATGTAAGGGCCCATGTCACCCACATGCCAAACAGTTGGGATTTCTGCATATCGGATAGCAGATTATCTGAGGTTACTGTCCTAATTAAATGCCAGTAAGGACTGAGGTCTGCAGTGCTATTAATGCCCAAGTTTCTCACTTTGATGTAATTCAACCAATCAGTAGCTGTTAGCCTTTTACCACTTTTTGGGATTATCCTCACGGAATAAAATTAATTTCACATACAATGCAAATGTTTTTATAAATTAATTCAGACATGTCACCATGGAAACACATTACTTTGCCCAATCGGCTAAGACATCGTACTTTTGTGGAGTTGGCTCAGGGGCAATGGGCCAAATGGCCTTGTGGTGGATTCTGTTGTCCTGATATGAATACACTCCCACCAAATGAACTTGGACCACTTCAAGTCTCAATCCAAGATGTACATTGGCAAAACATGGCATGGGAGCCTCAAGGCTGAGCAGGAATGGTTGCATTTTCACTTGTTAAAAATCTACAACTCTAGCACCAGTCACAACATCCAGTCACTGGCTACTTACTGACTCTCAGGGGTGTGCAGTTGGAAAGTTGAAAAAAAGTTTTAAACAGATTTGTTGATTTTTGCGTTTTGCTGATTTCACTTGGGTAGCTTGGAAAACTGATGTGCTACTATGCTTGAATTTCCATTTAAACGGTAAATGTGAAAGATTACAAGAAATGTAGATGTAGAGAGAGCACTCGAATATGCCCCTCTTAAATGAGCTGACTTTTCACTCAACTGATAGCATGTTATAATGTGAAACATCATGTAACAAGGAACACTCTTTTACATTAGATTATAAACCTCCTAGACGAGGGGCTAGTTTAATCGATATAACACATGCTCTCTCTTCAATAGAGGTTTTTTTAAGGATTGCTCTTTATGATCATGATTTAACCGACGATACTTTGTACATCCTTAAATCTTGTTGCGTGCATTTTGTGGTGAAAGTATAGACTTTCCTGACTCCAGCACAATGCACTCTTTAGCACAATTTAGCACTCTTTAGCACAATGCATAACTAGTTTACCAGGAGATTGTCTGCTGTCGATTTTCTACTCCTCAATGGAATAGTTGTTGAGTGTGCAGTCAAGAAATTGACATTTTTGGATACCATGGGATCAAGGTATATCAGATAATAATATATCAGTTGAATTGCAGTGCAGGATTTGTTAAGATATTATTAAATGGTGGAGCAAGACCAAGTGACGTGATTCAGTTGTGTGTTTTCATTCTCCCATTGGCTGTGTGATGATTTTTTGAATTGTTTTCCAAAGAAAAGTAGGAATAATCAGTGACCTAGCTTTTTTTCTTAGTTCATCCATTCGTGGGGTGTGAGTGCCTATTTACCATGTCAGCTTGTACTTCATATTGTTAATTGGCCCGAAGTAGGTGGTGGGGAGTTGTTTTAGTGGCTTGTTAGTTAACCACTTGCTTCAAGTCTTAAGTGGACTGCCCGGAATGGGTTAAAGTAGCATATTTCCTTCCTAAAAGCAAATTTGTGTCAAAATCCATGGATTTGCCATCTGGTAATTTAATAGTTATCATTACCATATTAGCTTTTAATTAAATCGGGAATAAATTTAATGTAGATCCAATCCTAGCATGGGATTTTGACCAAGCATTTTGGATTACTTGTTTAATGACATTCCCACAATGTACTTCATGTGTACAGTAAAATAATATGGTATTGTTTTTTTAATTTCAGATATCTGCAATGAAGATGTTGAAATTGCTTATCCTATCACTTGCGGCGAAAGCAAAGCCATTCTAATGTGGAAGAAGTTTGTTTGCCCGGGGATTAATGTGAAATGCGTAAAGGTATGATTGAGATTAAAATGTTCTTGCTGCTACTATTCTGATATTTTTGATGATTGCTTGATGTGCTGCTCAGTATTGATGAGTCAGACTGGCATAGTCCTATGTTGGACGTTTGACTGGAATAGAATTATGGTGGCTCAAAGGAGATAGCAATGAGGGTTCTGTAGCTGGAACAACCCTCCTTGGATTTATTACAGAGAGTAAACTGGTGCCGGCACCTACATCAGAGTCACCATCGTCCTGTGGATCTCCCACAAAAATGTCAGGAACGTCCTGGTGTCCCTCACAAATGGTTCATGGTGGTGTTATGAAAAATCAGACCAGATGCTTATGCTGCTTATATTTACAAGTAAGGGGCAATCCTTTTTACAATGTATAGAGAGCTGCAGAATTGAAACCCACCATGAGTCTGTTCTTAATTTGCAGCCATCTTGTCTGTTAAAATTGGTAAACCCAATTTTGGATAACTGGGGCAGGTAAATCGAAATTGGGATTAAATCAGAAGGTTGAGGATCAATTTGCCTATAAATCACTACTGAATCTTTGAATTATTTGCTCCACAAAGCTCCAGGGGTGGAGTCATGCATATGTTCAAGGTTTAGATTCACTATTTTAAGTGCAGTGTTGGAAAATGGTATGGTCACCAAGATTGGATCTTGCATGATCTAATTTGATTAGAACTCAAGGGTTTAATTTCTTCTGCTCTTGTTTATGTTTTTATTTTCCTACTACCAGAATAGGTATTCTCTGCATGGGTAATACTTCCAATTTAAACTGAATTGTGTATAAAATCATGAGGGAAAATAGATAAGGGTGATGCATAGGGTCTTTTATCCAGGGTATGGGAATCAAGAACTAGGCGATGTAGGTTCAAGGTAAGGGGAAAGATTTAATAAGAACCTGAGGGGCAACTTTTTCACTCACTGGGTGGTGGTTATATGGAACAAGCTTCCAGAGCATGTAGTTGAGACGGGTATTATATAACAACTTTTAACAGACATTGGGATGGTACATGGATAGAAAGGTTTTTGTGGGATATGGGCCAAACCCGGGCAGATTGAAATGTAAAAAATGTAAAGGGTTTGCGGATGATACAAAGCTGGGTGGCAGTGTGAGCTGCAAGGACGATGCTATGAGGCTGCAGGGTGACTAGGATAGGTTGGGTGAGTAGGCCGACGCATGGCAGGTGAAGTATAATGTGGATAAATGTGAGGTTATCCACTTTGGTGGCAAAAATAAGAAGGCAGATTATTATCTGAATGGTGTCAGGTTAGGAAAAGGGGAGGTGCAATGAGACCTGGGTGTCCTTGCACATCAGTTACTGAAAGTAAGCATGCAGGTACACCAGGCAATGACGAAAGTAAATGGCATGTTGGCCTTCATAGCGAGAGGATTTGAATATAGGAGCGGGGGCGGGGGGGGGGGTCCTACTGTCGTTGTATAGGGCCCAGGTGAGCCCACACCTGGAGTATTGTGTGTAGTTTTGGTCTCCTAATTTGAGCAAGGGCATTCTTGCTATTGAGGGAGTGCAGCGTTGGTTCACCAGGTTAATTCACGGAATGGCGGGACTGACATATGATGAAAGAATGGGTCGATTGAGCTTTTACTTACTGGAATTTAGAAGGATGAGAGGGGATTTAAAATTCTTAAGGGATTGGACAGGCGAGATGCTGGAAAAATGTTCCTGATGTTGGAGGAGTCCCAGAACCAGAGATCACAGTTATTAGAATAAGGGGTAGACCATTTAGGCCTGAGATGAGGAAATACTTTGTCATGCGAATCTGTGGAATTCAATACCACAGAAGGCATTGGAGGCCAATTCACTGGATGTTTTCAAAATACAGTTAGCTGTAGCTCTTAGGGCTAACAGAATCAAGGGATATGGGGAGAAAGCAGGAACGGGGTACTGATTTTGGATGATCAGCCACATTCATATTGAATGGCAGTGCTGGCACAAAAGGCCGAATAGCCTACTTCTGCACCTATTTTCTATGTTTCTACGTGGGACTAACGTAGATGGGGCATCTTGATCGACATGGGCAAGTTGGGTTGTGTGGCCTGTTTCCATGCTGTATGACTCTGACTATGAATTTTGTATTTCTTTTTTTTAGTTTAATGAACAGCTCATAAGCCCAAAGCAGTTTGTACATCTTGCAGGGAAATCTACACTGAAGGACTGGAAACGAGCAATTAGAATAGGTGGTATAATGCTGAGGTTAGTATCATTTTCCAGAATTGCCATTTTTGTTAACTTCTTTGCTTATGTATTTTGAACTGCCAGAGTGAGTACTTGCTTTTAATTTTCAATACATGTTTCTAATGTGAGGGCCACTTTCAGCACGTTTAAATCTCCTCCTTCAACTTTGATTGCCCACGTAACCTTCCTACCTCCTTTTCTTCTCCCCTTCAAAGATATTACCATCATTTACCCATTTCAATATTTTATTCCATTCTTCTCATCTATTACACCCAGTTTTTATTGTGTTTATTGAGTATTGAATGGTATGTCTCGCATTTGATTCCTGTCTGTAGATAAGATCAAATACCACTTACCATTGGTTGCAAAGTTTCTAATTCAGTGAATTGTCAGAAAATGCTGAAAATACTCAGCAGGTCTGGCAGCATCTGTGCAAACCCGGGTCTATGTTTTGTATCAAAGGCTTTTAGTTGGAACTGGGCAACATTGCTGTCTGCGACTCGTTTTTCCCACACGATTTAAGTTTATATGCTACTAGTCCTTTCAGGTAGATGTATGAAATCCCATGCACTTTCTCAAGAAAAGTGCAGAGCTTTGCACATTTCCTGACCCACATTTATGCTCAGCCAAAACCACTGTGAGGTACATAACGTAAATGTAAAACACAAAATCGCGGGAGGAACTCAAGGGTTCAGGCAGCATCTTATAGTTTAGAGATACAGCGGGGAAACAGGCCTTTTGGCCCGCCAATCAACGATCCCTGCACACTAATGGTGTCCTACACACATAGGGACAATTTTACAATTATACCAAGCCACAACCTACAAATTTGTACATCTTTGGATTGTGGGAGGAATCCGAACATCCCGGAGAAACCCCACGCAGGTCACAGGGAGAATGTGCAAACAGGGAGAATAGCCTGTCCCACTTAGGCTATTTTTAGGCGACTGTCATTGTCGTAGCAGGTCGCTGAAAAAACAGCGACTGGACCCCCCCTTCGACATAAAGTTAGCACCGGCGACAACCTAGGTTAACTGGCGCCAACTACGACAGTACCTACGTCAGGAGAAGTCAAGCTACCCTAATTGGTGTCAAACCCACTGTTGCCGACTGCCTCCAAAAATGTTTCAACATGTTGAAAATCCAGCGGCGACCAGAAAGGTGCTACGACTCTTTGGGCGATTGAGGAGACTACTCATGACCAGACAGGACTAGTCTCCTGTAGTCGCCTAAAAAATAGCCTAAGTGGTACAAGCCCTTAAGGCAGCAACTCTATCGCTGCACCATCATGCCGCCTTGGAGGGTAGGAAAGACGACATCTCAGATTGTGACTCCCGATCCAAAACATTTTCCAATCCATTCCCCTCCAGGGGTACTACCTGACCCCGCTGAGTTCCTCCAGTACTTTGTGTTTGTAAATGATCCACCACAACATACATGGTATAACATTAGTCTTTATTCCATTCAGTAATACAGAGCATTCAAACTGCCAGCCATGCATTCCCACTCTGCATGGCTTCTGAGAGCTGGCTGTCCTTGTTAGTGTGGTACCATAATACCATGTAGTGGATGGCATGCATATATGTGTAGTGGAGATTATAAATGGCATGGATTAATAAGCGTTAATTTACACTTTGTATTTTGCTCAAAATTACAGCATCAGTAGTTTCTCTTTCTTGTGCCCTCCCTGCATTTCTCCAAAAGCCAAAGTTCCTGAAATTGCTCCATTTTAATCAGCCTTTTGTCTTCGAACTATTGTGCTTTAAACACCTTGATATTTTGTGTCGGCAAAGTGCCAAGTTTCTCGCAGTTTTCTGCATTTGTAGCCTTCTGTGACAATCTGGTGCTGCAACATGCTCTCCCTTTGAAGACTTCACAGATCTGTTATTATATAAATACAAAAATCAAGGATTGTGTGTTTACATGTATGAGACTTGCATACAACCTATCAAGAGCTTCACCTGTATTGGTAAAATTCTAGTCCCCTATGATGTTACTCATTCTACTCCTTTTCCATATATCTTCCACCCCCCCCTGCATCCCCCTCAACCATCTCTCTAAACTTTCACATTTACTCATTGTTTAATGTATGGTGATCACCACTAATAATATTACCTTGAAAGGACAGACATAACCGTTTACATGGTTCTTAATAAATCAGCAATTGTCTGTTTACACTGTTCTCTTCCTTTCTCAGTTGCAAAGAGATTTTTGAGGTGTCCTAACCAGAGTATGCCCAATTTCATCTTGAACACGTTGAAAGCAATAAATAAGTCTAAATTGTTTTTACTGTTTTTGTGCTGAGCTCTGGTCTTAACCATGTATTGGATTAGTTTGCTGAATTGTCACGTCGTCCAATGGAAATTGTTTTGTCTCCGTAAGCCTATCACTCATAAATATGCTGTGCTTTTTTTGTGGTGTGAACTTTGTTTGCAACACAAATGGGGGGAAAAAAACGACAGGACTCTATTCTACAGCTGAAGGTTTATAGCAGCAAGGTAGAAACATCTTTATGAAACAATTAGCGGGGTATGAGATGAAGAATGCACTTCATGCTTTGGTAATTCCATAGCTTCTATGTCTTGTTGTCTGCTGAAGTGAATGATGTTGATCTCAACCCAAACAGCTGTCTATTGTTATATCTCAAGAATGGCCACTGCACTCTTGTGCAGCGTTGTGCATGTGCCAATCCAAGTTAATCAATATTTTCAAGTTTAAATCTCTGGAAAATCCTTGAAGTAAAGTTTCTGATGCAGCTTTATTAAAATGAAATAATGATTGTGGTGTACATTGAGCATTTGGATATGTGTTTTATTCTCTTGCTCTTTTTTAAAATGGCTAAAACACATGGCACAGAATATTGCAAAAAATGAAAATTATAATCATGAAATAGTAATTTTTAGAAACTTTTTATTTAATGTAGGTTATTAGAGAAATGTTGAGAGAGTTCCACAACTGGAATAAATTCTTCAGGTGTCAGAGGAGCAAGGCTTCTTCATCTTGAAAAAGGAAAATAAACCTTTCCATTAGCTGTATGAAAACTAGAATAGCCTAAACTCTGATTATCGTTGAATGTTATAGTAAGAAGACAATTGTTATTTTGTGTAATAATGTTACTTATTCCCCTTGTTTATCTCTTAATCTCTGCAAATTTCTTCCTCCAATAACCATCCGTTCCCATTTTGAAAGTTGCAATAAAATCTGTTTTTATTACTTTCGTCTTTTTTTTACCCAAGAAGAAATATTAAGGGAGCAATAGGAAGTGCCAGTTCAGTTGAAATCCTTTTGCAGCCTAAAGTCTAAATGGAGATTAAAGACTGTAGTTGTATGGTGGCAAAGGGGCCAATGTATTGTGTGCCTAATATTTGGTTGCATTATTGGTAGGAAGATGATGGATTCTGGGCAGTTGGACTTTTTTCAGCATGATAAAGTTTGTACAAATACCTGCCGAAGCACAAAGTTCGACCTTCTGATCAGTAGCGCTCGGGCACCAGTTCCCAGCCAGCAGAGCAATGTGATACAAACTCCAACCACCATAGAAGGTAAGTGTAATGCCGCAGTGATGCATTGAGGATGATGGAGATAGCAGATTGTGATAGCAGAGAATGTTGCAAGTTCATCAGGGAGATGTGAACTGTATGTGATTATTGTGCTCTTAGCAGGACTGCAATAATCTGTTCTCTACATCAGTGTTATGCTGTAGGTTGTTTTTGAGCCTGATACAAAAGCAAGCTGTTGATTGTGACAAAAAAAAAAAATGCTTCTGAGATTGGAAGGTCACTGTTTCAGGTGAAATTCTTCGTCAAAAGTCCTTATGGAATGCGGAGTATATCACATGTATGCCTGCATCATTTTGTATTTCTAGTATTTGGTGTTCTTTTTCCCTGTCTCCAACACAATGTTGTATAATTTTAGTGAACATTTAACCCACTGATCACGCAATCAAGCTGTGCTGATTGAGAAATTGAATTGATGTTCTTAATCTGGAAGTAAGTAAAAGTAACCGTGAAGTTGTCACGCTATTGTAAATTAATGTGGTTCATTATGGTCCTTTGAGGAATGGGAACCTGCTGTCCTTATCCTGCCTGTCCACTCAGAATTCATTCCCATGTGTATAAGATTGATTTGCCACTGAGGGAACTTGAAATTGCAGTTGGTGAACCCTGACGATATCATGGTCCAATTGCATCCGCCTTTATAGGGCAGACTGCACTATCCAGCAAGGAATTCACATGATCTCCACACTTTATGTGTTGCATTACAATATGACAATGCAGTTTAAATATTTACGTTATTTTTGATGAGTTAAAGCTTGATGCGGAATGAATTCTGTGGTTGAAATGTCCGGGACAGTAGCTCGTTGAAGGACATCTGATGCTTTAACATTGCGACAATTTGTCTGTTTTCCGCGGCAACAATAGTTCCCAACAAGTAGATATTGGCCCTTCTGGCCCTGTTATACAGAATTGTCTACAATTCTTCTTCGCCAAAAATTACTTCAAGAGCTACAGAAGATATTTTCAGGCTGGAATTGTGTACATAATGATGGATCATTGCAGTTTGATAGATTGGGGAGGACTGGGGACATGCATTTGAACTATGCAAAAAGTAGGAGTAGGCTAGATGTTAGGTGGTTCTCTTTTTTCCTAGAGTAGTGAGCTTCTGGAATGCATTGCCGGTTGGTGTGCTGGGTGCTGACCCTGTGCAGGCCTTCAAGAATGAGAGAGCTGGACTGATTCCTGGCTGGGACTAATATCGCATCATGTAAAAGGTAAGTCGATAAGCAGTTAACAACTATATTGCCTGAGGGGGTTAGAAAGGAATTTTGTCATAAATCACCCACTCCAGCCATTTGCCAGTCTTTCCTTTTTCTGTGACTTTAATTTATACATGTGTTGGCAGCGAATTGATTTGTAGAATAAGAAGTGGTTTGCATAATTCTCTAGGTATCACGAATATGGTGCAGACTTGAAACAACTAATCCTTGCCTTCATATGTAGGATTGTTTCTGAGTGGTAAAGAACGGTGTAGGCAGGTTATAAATGAAGCATGCTGACTCGTAAGGAGAGAGCTTTAATTTTCTTACACAGTAACTATACACCAAAGTATACCATTTAAAAGCTCTGTGTTCATTTTATAGGTAATGGGGCCCACATTACGGTGTCTGAAGAGAACACTGAAGAGTGCATTGAGTGGAGTCCAGCTTTGACCACAGTGGCAGTTACTACAGAGGATCTAAACAGGAAAGATGGCGAAGAAATCTCAGGTAATTTTGAAGTTCCAGACTGGATAGCTTTGAGTTAACCGTTGGCATCTGGGGCTGCTGCCTGCCTTTTGCATGGGAGTGAACTGATTTATTTTTTTCATAAAAACAATTAGCTTTATCCATTGGTTATAAAATGCAATTGCCCAGTATACTGAAGCACATAAAAGCATTGACCTAGTGAACGTCTGACTTGTACGTGCCAACAAGTTCAAACTTGGATAATCTGCATTCAATTTATCTTGAATGGGAAAAGCTAATATTGTCTCCCCAACCCTCCCTCCCCATGCCACAACACGAGTCTACAAATGTAAGTGTATGTTTGGGTTCATATTACATATCATCATAAACAAGAATGGATGTGATGAATCAATTGTGCTGTGCTCTGTCAGGCCAATATTGCCAGCACTGAAGCCCAGATTACATTCATCCAGTTTATTTGGGCAGGTTCCATCACTTGTATGCCTGATATCAGACTCCTGAAACAATTGCTCTATTCCAAGCTCTGTCGTGGAATGAGATTACCAAATGGACCGAAGGAATAATTAAAGGGTGTGCTCAAATCTACCGTGGAAAAATTGCAGCTTTCCCACATATTCGTCTGTGACCACTCATTGAGGAAGGAGCATTTGAGGTGGCAGTGAGAACCTTGAGTCCCTGTAGCACGTGAGGTCCTGTAAATGGTAGGACCAAGCATACTACATCCCAAACTTTCAAATCTTTAAGTCACCTTCTGTTCTATATGTGGAAGCATCTAGTTTGCACGTTGGCTCTTCAGTCACCTTAGAACCCACAAATCTGCAGCAGAAGTGGGTGAACCCTCATCCCAAGGGATTGCCTAAGAAGAATAATAGACTTGTATCCGTTGATGTTAGAATACTGTGGTTTGTACCCCTCTCCAGCGTCCTAACACAGTATCTGAGTGGCAATGAGAAAGTGGTGCATTTTAGAAGAGCTATTGTCTTTGAAAGCAGCATTAAACTGGGGCCCCATTTACCTCGCCAATGTTTCTTATCAAGCTAATGTCATTAAGTTTTTATACCTTGGTACACTTGACAATAACATACCAATACCAAGACTGAGATTCAGATTACTAATCTCAGTTGTTTGTGTCCTGGATGAGCACTAATTGACCACATAAGAAAAGTGGCATCACTTTAAATATATTTTTACTGTGAACGGACAGCACGGTGGTGCAACGGTAGAGTTGCTGCCTTACAGCGCTTGCAGTGCCCGGGTTGCTGTTTCGATCCGGACTATGGGTGCTGTCTGTACAGAGATTGTACGTTCTCCCCATGACCGAGTGGGTTTTCTCCAATATCTTCGGTTTCTTCCCACACTCCAAATACATACAGGTTTGTAGGTCAATTGAGGCGTGGGTTTGTATCCTTGGTATATATGTAAATTATCCTTAGTACGTGTAGATAGTGTTAATATGCGGAGATCGCTAGTTGGTGGTAATTGGTGGGCCGAAGGGCTTGGTTCCGCGCTGTATCTCTAAACTAAACTCCTTCAACGTGTCCTTGGGTCTCAAAAGGCATTTTAAATCTATTTAAGGCCATACTGTCATTTTTCTTCACTTTTGATTAATGTTGCTTCAGTTGAAAATCTGAAGCAACTGATGATCACTGTTTGTGGCAGAGTAACTGTAGATGTTTAGTGCATGTCCCTTTAATTGTAGGTTGTGTAGCCACTCCCCTTTCACCAAGTATATTACTGTCTCTCCATCCCTGGTACCTCCTCTAGTAAAACGTGCAGACCATGTACAACTAGGGCATCGATATATGTGATTAATAAAGACTTGGTAAAGAAACACTGTGTACGTGTTAACTTCTTTACAGTAACATAGTGCAATTTGAAATGAACATAGGTTGGGAAAACTTGGAGGTCTAAGGTGCATTGTGTGGGCACGGGTTTTCTCCACAGGAGGCCATTTGGCTCTCTGCCTTGTGGGTTTTGGAATGAATTGTCACTTAGTTCTGTGATTACTTTTCTTCCGATAACCCTGAGAAGCTTCCATTCCAAATATATCTTCAACCATGTTGCACTGAAGTTAAGTGCAAACCAAACAGTTCACTGTAACTGTCTCGTGATTCTTTATGGAACATCTGTTTATGTGGGTTCTTGCTTCTCACGTTATCTGAGTAAGTGGAGGTAGAATGTTTTGCATCCATTGTCATTATAGAGTTCTAAGATAATAATCTGATCTGGGACATAACTGGTGTTGGTAGAATATCATATTGATGGAGTCGCTTTATTTGTTGCAGAGGACACCTTGGCTTTCTGGAAAGGAATAGCAGACGTGGGGTTGCTGGGGGAGGTTGTTACCAATATTCAGAAGGAGCTGATGGAGATGCTGGCTGGTGTTCAGCAGAGGATGGGTCAAACTCCACTGCAGATTACAGGTAGGTAGAGGAGTATTGTGCTTCACATACTCGAGTACTGGCCCTCGAATGATAATTTTGCAACAGTAACTTTCAAACTAATTCCTGTTTGGGTTTCGGCAGACATATCATTGAGATGAACTATGACAGAGAGCCACATCTGATCATTTCACATTCAGTTTGTTACCTCACTATTTCAAATGGGAGGTAAAGTACTTTGCAGCTGCCATTCATAAATTACTATACAGCCGTGCAATCATATTCCCATTGATCATTTCCCATTCATTGACTGGACAAATTGAAGATGCTATTTACAGCATATTTCTTTGACCAATGAGAAATTTCATCTCATCTGTCATGATAGGCAGAATCTTTACTCTGACTGATCTCCAGTTCTGGATTATAAAAGCATTTCCGAATATGTTGTGTGTTTGTTTCAGATGCTGCAGTGCTGAACAATATGGCACACACATTTGGCCTTCTAGAGACTGTGAAGAAGGTATTGGACAACAGGAAGAGTCAAACTGATCAAAGCCAAGAACAGATTCATAATGATCTTGCAGGTAAGTTGCATTTATCAAGTTATCAGGCAACTGAACCAGCTCGACTGCAGTCCTGACTTCCCATCTACCTCTTTGGAGACCTTTAAATTATCTTTAATCAGACTTGATCTTCTACTAAATGTTGTGCTTTTTTCCTTTTATCTGCACACTGTGGGTGCCATCTTGATCCTTCAAGTTTCAATTTTATTAAAAATGTGGTGTCATAACTTGGCCATAAAGGCCCATTCTTCTGGTGGCGGCACGGGATCGGAGTTGCAGGGGTTGGCCTTGCCATGTGATGTCAAAGTCCTCCACTGCTCTGTGCCGCTGCAAGCCGCGTCCAACCCAATTGACCCCCAGGCTGCTGCAAGGTCTCCAGCGGCCCACTCCACAGCACATCGAACCAGGCACATTGACCTGTAAATGCGCCATCCTTCGTCTCACACGGCCACCACTCTGACTGTGCATTGGGGGCACCTCCCGTAGCCGACCTCAACATCCAGAGCGCCTCCGAGGGTGCAGGAGGTGAGCCCAGCCCGCTCACTCACTACTCTCCTCTGTCATCACAGGAATGTGAAAGTCCGTCAACAGCTGCACTCAGTCAGTCAATAAGTATTAAAATCACAAAATAGTATGTATCAAGGGATAAGATTGTTTTTGGTTGGGTGCACCCTTTTCTTCCATAAGAATCCTTTATGTTGGAGTCCATTGACAGAGTAAAGCATGCATGCCCAGTCTGTAAAAAGTAAATACTTAGATACTATTAAAAATTCAACACTGCATATCTACCCGTTGCTGGTTCTTCATCTCCCCTTTGGTATGCAGCTTAATTGTAGCCATGATCTTTGGGCGGCTTTGTAAAATTTCTCACATTTGAGTAACTGACACCACATATTCAACTTACAAAATATCACGTTACACACACAAAGCATCCCACAGTTCCTGACAGAAGAGTCACACTGCCACATAGGACACATGTAATCAAAACTCTGAAAGAATTAGAGAACTGTGCAGGTTAATGGAGGGAATTCCAGAGCTTGAAGCTCAGGTGGATAATCGGTAGTGTGCAGGAGATGATAATTAGGGATTTCAGGAAAAGATAAGGAAGGAATCTTGCATGTACGTGAAGAGAAGATGGTAATGTTTTCTATTAATTGCCTTTATGTCTGGTTACATTGATAAAGGGGGTGTTTGATATTCATTTTCTTTGAACAGTACTGCTTTTAAAGATCCATTCAGTACTAACTGGTATTACACGTAATTTAATTGTACGCTGATATTGATTACACTTTTAATTGCCTCATAATGCCACATACTGAGCCACAACATGAGGTGTAATAAGAACTTGTGCAGTTGGTGATGTTACCATTTTGATAATGTATAATTTATTTTCCTTTCCCAATTCCCCCTACTCTTGCTTCCTTCTTGCCAATAGAACTGGAACGCCAGCTGGAGGAGCAGAGGAGACGAGCCAAGGAACAGAAACTGAAAAACCAAACATTACAAAATGTGGTGCTGATGCCGATCGCCACTCCCAAGCCCAACAAGCGCCCTCGACTCCAGAGACCTGCCTCAGCCAGCATTCTGACCCCAACCACACCGCTTCAGCAACCCCAGTTCACTGTCATATCACCTATTTCAATCACGCCAATGGGAACAAACTTTTCTGTTGCCAATGTCACAACCATGCCCATGACCATTGGCCAGCAATCCAGCCCTGTCACTGTCCACACACTGTCAGGTGGGTCGCAGATTTTCACCAGGTATGCCTCCGTGGTCAGTGCGGCCAAGACTACCTCCGACACGGTCACCATTCATCCCGCCTCCAGCCTTGCCCTGCTGAGCACAGCCGCCATCCAAGACAGCAACACCATCACAACAATGGCTGGTATGAGCATGGGCCCCGTGGAGCTAGTCACAGTGGACTCTGGTCTGGCCTCTGTTGTTCAGAGCCATAGTGTTGATCATTCAACAGCAGAATCGCAGACTGTGATTGAAATTCATCCTGGGCCAGAGATGGACTCAGACCCAGATGGTGTGGCAGAAGCAGATTGTGATGATAAGACACCTGAAACGGACAACGAAACCCAAATACAAGCCATCGAAATTGTGGCCCATGAGGATCAGCAGGATGAGGAAAATTGAAAGAAGAAAAACAAACATTTGAGCTATAAAAGTAATTGCTTGGCTGTATCTGAATGTACTGTTACCAAAACGTAGTTATGTGTAAAAGGTATGAATTTTGACATGATTTTTTTTAAAAGAAGGAATGCAATATTATGATGCGTTCTTTGTGCTCTGTTCCAACCATGGGTTAGAATCCGCTCCAGTTTCCTTCATTTTGTATGCTGCCATCAACCAAGTGTTTGGGTAGCATGTAATTATCTCGCATTGTTTCTCCCTTATCAGAACAATTTGTAATGAAGATGCAATCTTTGGTTTCTTGATGTATTTGAATGCAAAATAAGTACCAGGCCATATACTTAAAATTTCTTACCACAACTCCCACTGGCAACTGTTAAGCCAGGAGAGTTGATTCAGATTTAACCATGCCTAGTCTAAGCATGGAATCAACATTTGATTACCTGCAAGTGGTGGGGATTGTTCCTACTTGAAGCAAAACTAAAGTTTGAAGGACCAGTAGCAGTGGATAACAAAACCAGCTGAAGAAAAATTGTATCTGACATTGGATACATGGAGAGAGGTTTGGAAAGCAGTGACAATAGATGTAACAGGTGAAAAAACAGCAACTCCAGATGGTGCAAAACTGATGTAAAATAACGACAAATTGCTGAAAACACTCAGCATTTCCATAGCATTTGCACAAACCAATACATGGGTCTGCATCTTGAGGCTCTGCTTCACTTTTTTAAAAAGAATCCACTTAATGAAATGTTGATTCTTTTCAGATGTTGCAGACCTTGCTGTTCACTGGTATTTTTACTTTCATTGTAATTCCCTTGCATACCCTTGCCAAAATTGAACAGGTTGCTATTTGTGGAAGGGCAGCTTCATTGTGTCTCCTTTTCAATGATGTTTTCAGAAGTTTCTTAATGTGAGGCTGTAATGTTTTAATTTGCTTATTATGAATCCACAATATGTACATTTTTTAAACTAAACCAACAAAAAATGCGTAGCATTCCTATATAACAATTAAATGCATGTGACAGAAAGGTGATTGAAATTAATCAAATGCTTTTATTCGGTGTCTTGTCTAAATATACATTTATTTTTGTAATTCACTCCTTCCACTGATTTTTGCTGACAGTAATCAAAACCTAACAGCAATGACAGATGATTGCATATTTTGAGAATCATTGTCAAGATTTACTCACAAAACACATCTAAATTTTAAGTAGTGCTTCAAAGCAACTGATTACTTTGAGCTGGTTCTCCTTCAGCATTAGTGAAATCAAATGGTGAGTTAGTTAGCTTTTGCTTGTGTTGGCCAGGACATTGAGAACTCTCTGCTCTGAGATTATTTTCCTTGCGAGCAGAGAGCCATGATTTTCACTTAAAATAAAGTGGTACTCCCAGCCACGCGGCAATTCCCTGCAATATTCTCAGCAACAATGAGCAGGGAGTTAATTCCCTGTTACAATGCCCTATTACAACATGGATCTCCAGTTGGGTCATATAGTGTGATTTGTACCAGAAATCTGACCATGAGCAAGTCACTTGGTCATGAAGCATTTGGATGGTTGTTGAGCATGCCATCAATGAGCAATGGGGTACAATGAGCTGGGGGCTGTTTGTTCCAATAAGAAAGGGGGTGCTGAGGAATGCTATGTAGACTTCTTTAAACCCTGAAACTTGGGGAATAATTATTCCAATAATTAATATTGAGAGGCAAGAATCAATGAATATAGGAAATATTTGAAATAGAAATACAAATGATCATTGCTGTGCAAAACAGTTTGATGTAAGTTTTGCTTAAATCTTCCCCTTAAGATTTTTCTGGGAACTTGGATGTATACAGTATTTTTCACAATCTCAATCTGTCCCAAAGCATTTTATGACGATTGAAATATTTTTTTAACCAAATCATAGTGGAAATTGTAAAACCTACGTTCTTATTACCAAACTTTTGCTTAACAGTTCTGTTTTTAGCAAATGATCAATATTTTAGGCGCTTTGTTTATGTATTATGGCCTTGTCTGCGTTTACAGATTCCATCTCTATACCGCAACATTCTCCCTGAGCATTTCTTCCATTCTATTCTTTAAGTTCTTTGCATAATCTTTGGAGGAGGAGGATAGAAATATTTTTTACGCTGGTGGATAAATAAAAGATCATAATTTTAAAATCATAGCCTGGGCAATTCGTAGTAAAGTGAGTGCAAATATCTTCATGTAAAGAGTGGTCAAACCTCGCCCCATTCTAAAATAGATGTCGATAATAAATTTCATACCCAAATATTGGGTAGATAATTGCAAGCCAAGGTCATTTGAGGATACAGAATCAGGAGGAGAATTGAAATGCAGTAAATCTCAACCATAATCCAAGTCCAAGTGACTTTATTGTCATGTGTCCCTGATAGGACAATGAAATTCTTGCTTTGCTTCAGCACACAAGGCATTTGCTACAAAACAGATCAGTGTGTCCATATACCATATATAAATATATATATATATACACACATATATGACGTATGTAATCTCATCAAACCATAAGAATTGACAGGATAAATAGTAGTATTTCTTGCTCCCACTTTGCCTACTACCATATCTTTTGTTAGGGATGAACTGTGGGGCATTTTCAGCTGTTGCTTCAGTGCTCTGTCCTTTATTTTATTAAGGGCCAAGGATGAGGAAATGGCTGAAGAAATTTAGTGGGATGATGATAATTTGGTGTTCAGACTAATATCCAAGGTGAACCATCACCCAATACTATGGCAGTGAAGTATTTTGAACTGGGATGATAGGTTCTAAATCTTTGCAGCTTGATTCTAATTGTAATTGGATGCTTGGAAGTTAATTAATTCATCACAGTGGGTGTGATGATAGATATGGCAATTTAAGGGATAGCAAATTGTCACAGAAGTACAGTTTCAGTTTGATTCTAGGGACTTGAATACACAATCCACTTTGATACCCCTGAAACACCAGGAGGCTTGGCATTGCTGTGGAGTCATTGACGCATCAAACACAGGTAAATGTAAAATATGTCAGAGAATTATTTCAAAACAGAACAAGTTCTTGGTGCTCTGTCAATATTTCTTGACCAACAACAGATTATATACAAAGCAGGAACTGCAGATTATGAATACTGGTGAATTTTCCACTTTATAACAATTCAAATATACTTAATTTGGCTATGGAGGGATTTGTGACATCCTGAGATCATGAAGGGTGCTTTGTTGGTACATGCTTTTCTTTAAATCAGAATACCTAAGATCTCACAATTTCAGATGCAAAAAACAATAAATCTTTATTGAACCTTTATGATGTACAACATTGAAAGACATTATATTTTCACACAAATAACCAATACACACAGGAACCAGCAAATGCATATAAAATGTGGGATTAGTGAAAAATTGATCAAAAACAGAAAATTATTGGAAGAGCTCAGCCATTCAAGCAGCATCTGTGGAAAGAAAACAGTTGACATTTGAGCATAAGGACTCCTAGAATGGATAAGAAGGGAGGATTTACAGTGTTCAAAGCAGCTGAGGGGAGCTCCATATCTCTAAACCTATCCTATCTAAGTACCTGTCCAAATGTTTTTAAACATTGTGACAATACCTACCTCAACTACCTCCTCTGGCAGCTCTATTGATATACCCACCTCCCTTTGTGTAAAAAACTTTGTCCCTCAGGTTTCCATTAAATCTTTCTCCATCACCATAAATCTATGTCCTCTGGTTCTTGATTCCCCTACCCTGGGGAAAAAAACTGCATTTATATCCTATATTCTTCTCATGATTTTATATACCACCATTAAATCACCCCTCATCCACCTGCACTCCGAGGAATAAAGTCCTAGCCTGCTCAACCTTCCCCCTATAAGCTCAGGCCACAAGTCCTGACAAGGTCCTCGTAAATGTTCTCTACGCTCTTTCTAGTTTGATCTAAGGAATATACTTGTAAAATCTTATTTGCCCCCTATCTTCTGCTATTAGCTATTGTAATTAATAACCAGAAGTTTATATTACTGATCTATAATTTTGAAAATACTCAAGTACTATTCTCGTGATTCAGAAAATTTGAAAGTGTCTTCTCAGTAAAGGATGTCTTCCAGGGAGAGGGAAATGACAACCTTAATAATTATAACACATAGTAAATTATTAATCTAGATTTTATTTGGATTCTTCGTGGAATATGTATTTTCCATTCCTACCTGATTGAAAATGTCATATTTTCCTTGAAGGACATATAAAAAATAAGTTTACCTCCTTGTGGATCATTCCTGTTTCACAACTGGCCTTCATAATGATTGCTCGCCTGAGCTCCTTTTGAAGTACATGTCATTTGCAGAGAAGGAATATATTTATGTAAAAGGTGACACAAAGTGCTGGACAGCCGGCATTCATGGAGAACATGGATAAGTGACTTTTCGGGTCACAGCCCACTTATATACATATGTAACCCCTTTTAAAATATGCCAAGCCCTTCGATGCCAATTAATTATTTTCTGAAATAAAGGCATTGCAGATGTGAAACATATGTGGTAGTCAATCAGCACGCAACAAGATTTAAAACAAAACATTGTGGTATTGCACACTATCTACAACACAAAAGGGGCCATGAGCCCAGTGATTCTGTGTTGGTTCTGCATAAAGTGATCAAGACAGTCTAATTTCCCAATTCTTTACAATAGCTTTGCATTTTTTTCACCATCATAAACCACAATTTAATTTGCAGCCATTACAGTTTAACATAGTTCCTTACATATCAACTGTTCACAGTATAATTAATAATTAATTTTCTCTTGGTAGGCATGGATGTTTTACCAACCACATTAAATCAAGAGCCCTGGTCAGTCATTAATTATTCGCTTAAACTCCTGATTTTGTAAGTCTCTATCAAACAGAAATCTTAAAGAAATAAAACAAAATAAGAAATATTCAGCCACTGCACACTGGCCAGTAATTGAAATTACCTGCTTTTTGATAAAATTCACTTAATGTTGAGTATGAAGGACATAACTTTGCATATAATATGAAACTTGGAAATATAGTAAACAGTGCGAGCAGAGAGGGATTCTGGAGAGTATAGAGAAACCTAAATGCCAGATCTTTCTAGACCCAGATTGCTGCCTGGAATAATTGCCTACACTTTAACCACACCCTTGCTAATTGGTACAGATGCATTTGTAGGCTCTTGCAAGGCTCCTGCATCTGGGAGACATCCATTAAACCAAAGTAAACACAGTGGTGACTAGACATCGGATGGTGTAGTGCTGAGGTCCCACCCAATTGCATCCCAAATGCATTTCCTCCCAACTCCCCACAGCCCCGTCCATGTCCAAAGACGCATGATCTCTGCTCAGAGACTTGCAATAGCTTTGTGATTTTTATTGTCATAAAACACAATTCAATTTGCAACCATCATAATTTAACATTGTACCTTCCATCTTCTTCTTGCGTATGGCATGCACAGCCTAAAGTTGTAGGACAACTTGTTAAAGAAGGAACTGCAGATGCTGGAGAATCGAGGGTTACACAAAAAGCTGGAGAAACTCAGCGGGTGCAGCAGCATCTAAGGAGCGAAGGAGATAGGCGACGTTTCGGGTCGAGACCCTTCTTCAGTCTGAAGAAGGGTCTCGACCCGAAACGTCGCCTATCTCTTTCGCTCCTTAGATGCTGCTGCACCCGCTGAGTTTCTCCAGCTTTTTGTAGGACAACTTGTTCTATTTGATCTTATTTAATTGTGCACGCCAGGTTGATTGCATTCGTCGAAACAGGGCGGACCATGTGAAGATTGCAATCTCCCACCCCGTACCTTCCATATCAATGGAATGCTTGGATAGAGGTTTGTCACCCGACAGCACAGTCAAGGAATGGACAAACTTTCAGTGTTCAATCCCCACACTGAAGGGTGAGAATTCTGATTCATATGAAAGTGGATTGGGGCTCTCTGCTAGATAGGTCGGTATATGATCTGCATGGAATTTTCCCAGCGTAACATTGATAGACTCAAACTGTTGGAGTAACTCAGCAGAACAGGTAGCATCTCTGGAGAAAAGGCATGGGTGACGTTTTGGACTGAAGAAGGGCCTCAACCCGAAACATCACCCATTTCTTTTCCCCAGAGATGCTGCCTTTTCCGTTGAGTTACTCCAACATTTTGAGTCTATCTTTGGATTGAACCCTGGAGATTATTTTGGAATGACTGACCATAGCTGACATGATTCACCCCTTGGACTATTAGGTGTGAAGCTTAGAAGAATAGTGGAAAGCAACAAGAATTATATGATCTTAAAGGGGCAGGGGAAAAGTGAGACCTATGTGTACTCAGTTTCAAAATTGTTCTTTGATGTAGACTCCATGCCATTCTCAACTTGAACAGAGAAAAATTGTTCAATGGGAAAGGATTTACATTAATCCTTTGTAAAACATTGCTTAAGTCTCAGCTGGCAGAGTGTTCAAGTTTGGGCCCGCTGTTTAGGCAAGATGTTAAATTCTTACTGATGAGATTCACTAGAATGATATGAGAGATGAGGGACTTGGCTGCAGAGGCTGGAAAACTGGGCTTTTTGCTTACAGAAGAAGCAATTTCATCAAAGTATTCAATATAATTAATCCTTTTAATAAAGGAGAAATAATTTCCATGGCAACAACCAGTCAATTCATGCTTGAGATATGAACAAAGTAACCAGAAGGGAATTTTTCATAACTAGTTACTATAATTTGAGATCAAATGACTGAAAGTGTGGGGCAAGTATATTCAATACTAACAATCAAATGGGAATTGGGAACGCACATAATTGAACTTGCAGGGCTTTGAAGACAGTGAAACAAAGATAACTCTGAAGAACCCAAAATGTTAGATGACTAGAGAACCAACTAGAGAACGGGTCTGAAGAAGGGTCTCGACCCGAAACGTCGCCTATCTCCTTCGCCCCTTAGATGCTGCTGCACCTGCTGAGTTTCTCCAGCTTTTTGTGTAACCCCCAGAGAACCAGCAATGTTATCTAGCTGTCCAAGCCGGGAATCTAGCAGAGTTCTTCCAGCACTTTGTGTTTTTACTCAAGATTCGAGCATCGGTGATTCCTTGTGTCTACATCTTCCAGTGACCACATCTGTTTCCCTTGGGTACTCAGCTTTCCTTCTACATCCTAAAGGCAATCCTGGACTAGATCGGACCATTCAGAGACATGGAACTTGCAAGATGGTGGTGGAACATAGTGACTCGCTGTGTACTGTTCCAGGAGGATCTATTGTACTCATGTATTGCAAGATTTGATGGACAGCATGCAAAACAAACATTTCACTATATCTCTGTATAAAGAAACCATTCATCCATTGAAAGCTTAGTAAACTGAAACGTTAACTCTCTCTGAACAGAGGCCTACGCCAAATAAACCTCAATTCTGGTGTCTGATCTGGGTTGTGACACTCCAGAAAGGCAATTAAAATCCTCGGGAAAAAGTGCAGTACATAATTATTAGAATGATTTCAGTCACTGAGAAAGTTAAAGACACAAAGAACTGCAGCTGCTGGAATCTTGCCTAGAACACAAAGTATTGGAGTAACTCAACAGGTCGGGCAGCATCTCTGGAGGATATAGATAGGCTACATTTCAGAGACCCAATCCAAAATATCATTGGTAGACGAGGGTGGTGAAAATTGCCCAACGCATCACCGGTTCCTCGCTCCCCTCCATTGAGTCTGTCCAAAGCAAGCGTTGTCTGCGGAGGGCGCTCAGCATCGCCAAGGACCTCTCTCACCCCAACCATGGACTGTTTACCCTCCTACCATCCGGGAGGCGCTACAGGTCTCTCCGTTGCCGAACCAGCAGGTCCAGGAACAGCTTCTTTCCGGCAGCTGTCACGCTACTCAACAACGTACCTCGGTGACTGCCAATCACCCCCCCCCCCTGGACACTTATTATTATTTATTTAAATCATTTGCTGTGTCGCTCTTCCAGGGAGATGCTAAATGCATTTCGTTGTCTCTGTACTGTACACTGACAATGACAATTAAAAATTGAATCTTAAATCATGGTGAGAAAAAACTTTTTTACCCAGAGAGTTGTGAATTTGTGGAATTCCCTGCCACAGAGGGCAGTGGAGGCCAAATCACTAGATCGATTTAAGAGAGAGTTGGATAGAGCTCTCGAGGCTAGTGGAGTCAAAGGATATGGGGAGAAGGCAGGCACGGGTTATTGATAGGGGACGATCAGCCACGATCACAATGAATGGCGATGTTGGCTCGAAGGGCCGAATCGCCTCCTCCTGCACCTATTTTCTATGTGGCCCTTGTAGCTCAAGGGATCAGGGGGTATGGACGGAAGTACAGGATACTGAGTTGGATGATCAGCCATGATCATATTGAATGGCGGTGCAGGCTCGAAGGGCCGAATGGCCTACTCCTGCACCTATGTTTCTATATCAGGAATCAGTCTGGTGAACATTCTCTGTACTGTTACTCCAGCATTTTGTGTCCATCTTGGTTGTGAAGCAGCATCTGCAGTTCCTGGTGTAGGAAGGAACTGCAGATGCTGGTTTAAACTGTAGAAGGGTCTCGACCCAAAACCTCACCCATTCCTTCCATCCAGAGATGCTCCCTACTCCAGCATTGTGTGTAAGGGAAATAAGGGGGAAGTATTTTAGGACCGAGATGAGAATTGTTTTTTTCACACAGAGAGTGGTGAATCTGTGGAATTCTCTGCCACAGAAAGTAGTTGAGGCCAGTTCATTGGCTATATTTAAGAGGGAGTTAGATGTGGCCCTTGTGGCTACAGGGATCAGGGGGTATGGAGAGAGGCAGGTACAGGATACTGAATTGGATGATCAGCCATGATCAAATTGAATGGTGGTGCTGGCTCGAAGGGCCGAATGGCCTACTCCTGCACCTATGTTTCTATCCCAGGAATCAGTCTGGTGAACCTTCTCTGTACTGTTACTCCAGCATTTAGTGTCCACCTTGGGTGTGAAGCAGCATCTGCAGTTCCTAGTGTAGGAAGGCACTGCAGATGCTGGTTTAAACTGTAGAAGGGTCTCGACCCAAAACCTCACCCATTCCTTCCATCCAGAGATGCTGCCTGTCCTCCTGAGTTACTCCAGCAGTTTAGTGTCTACCTTGGGTGTGAAGCAGCATCTGCAGTTCCTGGTATAGGAAGGAACTGCAGATGCTGGTTTAAACTGTACACCGGTCTCTGAAAGTTGGCGTGCAGGTACAGCAGGCAGTGAAGAAAGGTAATGGAATGTTGGCCTTCATAACAAGAGGATTTCAGTATAGGAGTAAAATGCAGTTGTGTAGGGCTCTGGTGAGACCACATCTGGAGTATTGTGTACAGTTTTGGTCTCCTAATTTGAGGAAGGCCATCCTTATGATTAAGGCAGTGCAGCGTAGGTTCACGAGATTGATCCCTGGGATGGCGGGACTGTCATATGAGGAAAGATTAAAAAGACTAGGCTTGTATTTACTGGAGTTTAGAAGGATGAGGGGGTATCTTATAGAAACATATAAAATTATAAAAGGACTGGACAAGCTAGATGCAGGAAAAATGTTCCCAATGTTGGGTGAGTCCAGAACCAGGGGCCACAGTCTTAGAATAAAAGGGAGGTCATTTAAGACTAAGGTGAGAAAAAACTTTTTTACCCAGAGAGTTGTGAATTTGTGGAATTCCCTGCCACAGAGGGCAGTGGAGGCCAAATCACTAGATCGATTTAAGAGAGAGTTGGATAGAGCTCTCGAGGCTAGTGGAGTCAAAGGATATGGGGAGAAGGCAGGCATGGGTTATTGATAGGGGACGATCAGCCACGATCACAATGAATGGTGATGCTGGCTCGAAGGGCCAAATGGCCTCCTCCTGCACCTATTTTCTATGTTTCTATGTGGCCCTTGTGGCTCAAGGGATCAGGGCGTATGGACGGAAGTACAGGATACTGAGTTGGATGATCAGCCATGATCATATTGAATGGCGGTGCAGGCTCGAAGGGCCGAATGGCCTACTCCTGCACCTATTTTCTATGTTTCTATATTTAAGAGGGAGTTAGATGTGGCCCTTGTGGCTCAAGGAATCGGGGGTATGGAGAGAAGGCAGGTACGGGATACTGAGTTGGATGATCAGCCATGATCATATTGAATGGTGGTGCAGGCTCGAAGGGCCAAATGGTCTCCTCCTGCACCTATTTTCTATGTTTCTATATTTAAGAGGGAGTTAGATATGGCCCTTGTGGCTCAAGGGATAAGGGGTACGGAGAGAAGTACAGGATACTGAGTTGGATGATCAGCCATGATCATATTGAATGCGCGGTGCTGGCTCGAAGGGCCGAATGGCCTACTCCTGCACCTATGTTTCTATCCCAGGAATCAGTCTGGTGAACCTTCTCTGTACTGTTACTCCAGCATTTTGTGTCCATCTTGGGTGTGAAGCAGCATCTGCAGTTCCTAGTGTAGGAAGGAACTACAGATGCTGGTTTAAACTGTAGAAGGGTCTTGACCCGAAACCTCACCCATTCCTTCCATCCAGAGATGCTCCCTACTCCAACATTGTGTGTAAGGGGGATAAGGGGGAAGTATTTTAGGACCGAGATGAGAATTGTTTTTTTCACACAGAGAGTGGTGAATCTGTGGAATTCTCTGCCACAGAAAGTAGTTGAGGCCAGTTCATTGGCTATATTTAAGAGGGAGTTAGATGTGGCCCTTGTGGCTAAAGGGGTCAGGGGGTATGGAGAAAAGGCAGGTACAGGATACTGAGTTGGATGATCAGCCATGATCATATTGAATAGTGGTGCTGGCTCGAAGGGCCGAATGGCCTACTCCTGCCCCTATTTTCTATGTTTCTATGACCCGAAACCTCACCCATTCCTTCCAGCCAGAGATGCTCCCTACTCCAGCATTGTGTGTAAGGGGGATAAGGGGAAAGTATTTTAGGACCGTGATGAGAATTTTTTTTCTTCACACAGAGATGGTGAATCTGTGGAATTCTCTGCCACAGAAAGTAGCTGAGGCCAGTTCATTGGCTATATTTAAGAGGGAGTTAGATGTGACCCTTGTGGCTAAAGTGATCGGGGGGTATGGAGAGAAGGCAGGTACAGGATACTGTACAGGTCTGAAGAAGGGTCTCGACCCGAAACGTCGCCTATCTCCTTCGCTCCTTAGATGCTGCTGCACCCGCTGAGTTTTTCCAGCTTTTTGTGTAACCCTACAGGATACTGAGTTGGATGATCAGCCATGATCATATTGAATGGTGGTGCAGGCTCGAAGGGCCGAATGGCCTACTCCTGCACCTATGTTTCTATCCCAGGAATCAGTCTGGTTAACCTTCTCTGTACTGTTACTCCAGCATGTTGTGTCCATCTTGGGTGTGAAGCAGCATCTGCAGTTCCTAGTGTAGGAAGGAACTGCAGATGCTGGTTTAAACTGTAGAAGGGTCTGACCCGAAACCTCACCCATTCCTTCCTTCCAGAGGTGCTCCCAACTCCAGCATTGTGTGTAAGGGGGATAAGGGGGAAGTATTTTAGGACCGAGATGAGAATTGGTTTTTTCACACAGAGAGTGGTGAATCTGTGGAATTCTCTGCCACAGAAAGTAGTTGAGGCCAGTTCATTGGCTATATTTAAGAGGGAGTTAGATGTGGCCCTTGTGGCTAAATGGATCAGGGGGTATGGAGAGAAGGCAGGTACAGGATACTGAGTTGGATGATCAGCGATGATCATATTGAATGGCGGTGCAGGCTCGAAGGGCCGAATGGCCTACTCCTGCACCTATGTTTCTATCCCAGGAATCAGTCTGGTGAACCTTCTCTGTACTGTTACTCCAGCATTTTGTGTCCATCTTGGGTGTGATGCAACATCTGCAGTTCCTCGTGTAGGAAGGAACTGCAGATGCTGGTTTAAACTGTAGAAGGGTCTGACCCGAAACCTCACCCATTCCTTCCTTCCAGAGGTGCTCCCTACTCCAGCATTGTGTGTAAGGGGGATAAGGGGGAAGTATTTTAGGACCGAGATGAGAATTGTTTTTTTCACACAGAGAGTGGTGAATCTGTGGAATTCTCTGCCACAGAAAGTAGTTGAGGCCAGTTCATTGGCTATATTTAAGAGGGAGTTAGATGTGGCCCTTGTGGCTAAATGGATCAGGGGGTATGGAGAGAAGGCAGGTACAGGATACTGAGTTGGACGATCAGCCATGATCATATTGAATGGTGGTGTAGGCTCGAAGGGCCGAATGGCCTACTCCTGCACCTATGTTTCTATCCCAGGAATCAGTCTGGTGAACCTTCTCTGTACTGTTACTCCAGCATGTTGTGTTCATCTTGGGTGTGAGGCAACATCTGCAGTTCCTAGTGTAGGAAGGAACTGCAGATGCTGGTTTAAACTGTAGAAGGGTCTCGACCCGAAACCTCACCTATTCCTTCCATCCAGAGATGCTCCCTACTCCAGCATTGTGTGTGTGTGTGTGTGTGTGTCCACCTGGAGTTTCCTTCCTACACAATGAGGTGAGGCGCGGGGGAGTCCGCCGGCCTGCCAGGTGGCGCTGCGGGCGGCCGGGGGCTGGGAGGGAGGGAGGGAGGAGGAGAGGGAGCGGTTCTCCTGCGGCCCAAGCGAGCGGCGCTGCCATTGTGTGTGGGAGTGAAGCAATAGCAGAGCAGGCCGTCCCGAGGGGAGAAGGAGGAGGAGGGGGGGGAGAGAAAGTGAGCGGCATTAGCCGTCGATAACAGGAGCAACACCAGCGTTCGATCGCACCAGGACCGGGACTCGCTCCACGCGGCTGGGATATTAAACAAAATACCACCTCCCTCTACAACAACCCTCCCCCATCCAGCGCAGAGATTTCACCCGCTTAGAAAAGACCCGGCCCGCCGGTGCCAGGCCGCTCGGAGCCCAACCCACAGCCTCGGGAGCCGCGTAACGACTCTCTCCCACCCCCCTCCCCTCCCTCCCTCCCTCCCTCCCCTTCACCCTCCCCTCCCCTCCCCACACCCCCTGCTCTCGGTTCATGAAGAAATGTCGGCCACCAGCGTCCTGGATCAGGTACGGAGCATCGGTGTTTACCCTCCTTCCTTCCGTCCCTCCATCCCCTCCCCTCCCCGGGGTCTCCCTCACCTGTGCACGGTGGCGGGGGTGTGGTGGGTGGTGGTGGTGGGGGGGGGGAGGATGTACGGGAGGGCGCGGGGGTGGGAGGATGATGGCGAGTCGCTAGGCCGCGGCCTTGGCCTCTCTCTCTCTCTCTCTCTCGCTCTCTCGCCCTCTCCATTAATGATTTCTTCTCTCTCTCCCTCTCTCCTTCCCTTCACTCTCTGGAAACCCGCCGACGCAGAGACCGAAAGGCCAAGGAAACAAAGGTAAGGCGGAGCGCGGCTCGGTTCGGCGGCGGCGGCGGAAAAGCCCCGCAGTCTCGGGCTGTCCTGGGCTTTGGTTCTAAAATGGTGGCCGGGCCCGCGTGTGAAAGGCGGGAGCGGCTCCCCCTTCACCCCCCCCCCCCCCCCCCCCCCACACACACACAAAAAAACAAAACGAACCGTCTCCCTCTCCACATCCACGCCAGGGGTGAAGAAAACTCGTGTTAGTAAGGAACTGCAGATGCTGGTTTTCTGCACCGAAGATGGACGGAGACTCTCTCTCTCTCACACACACACAATTGCTGGAGTAACTCAGCGGGACAGGCAACATCTCCGGAGGTTTCGGCTCAGACTTGTCTGAAGACGTCTTTACACAGGCTTCCCCCACCTGAAATGTCACCCGTCCCCTCTCGCCAGAGATGCTGCCTGACCCGCGGAGTTACTCCAACATGCTGTGTCTGCTTTTCCATGAGGAAAACTCGTGCGTTTAGCGGGGTGGGGTAAGAAGGAAACGGCAGTGGACAGGCCTGAAAGCCTGGGGCTCGAGTTCAGTCAATCCTCCGATAAATTCCCCCTTTCCGTCCCAACCTTCTGTCCCTTCACTAACCTTTTAACCTTATCTCTCCCCCCCCCCCTCCTTGGGGTATAAACCTGTCATGGGAGATTTATTTTAAAATATCCTTTAAGATCTTATAAGATACACATCGCACCCTGAACAGGAAGCATGACTAATGTGTTTCTGTAACATCATCATTTTGGGTTTTCTCGAGACATTTCGATTGATCGTAAATCTTCCTTAGTTTTAGATTTTTCTTTCAAAAAATGGCGCACTAATACCATTTGAAGGTTTAAATCAGCGTTTTTTATAAATAAGGGAGGAGGGCAATGTCACCACGTTTGAGTCCTTGCACAGGGTTCTCGACTGGAAACATCGAGCAACATCTGCCTCCACAGATGTTGCACGATCCGCTGAATTCCTCCAGTGTTTCCCCCCCCTCCAGATTCCAGCATCTGCAGTCTCTTCTGTCACAATTTTTCGTTGAATGATGATTTTCATTTTATCGTGTTTAACAATCTTACAATGAGCTGACAATTGAAAAAAAAAACCTCGATTAACAAAAATCGTCTGCTTGAGAAGCTTGGATCCATTTGATGCCCATATTTTTAGTAGAAGTCCTTGTGTTTATTTGAAAAATGTTGTTAATTTTGATATTTTATGTAATTGATTAGCAATGAGGTCAAATAAGTATATGTGTTATTTTGCTTTGTGCCCATACCTAGGGCTGGCCACATTTTTGTTACCACTCTTAAACCTTCCCATTATTTTCTGTCATTATGTTGTGGTCTTTTTGAGGCAAGATATTACTCATTCCTTTCCAAAGTTTATTCACCTGGAGTAAACTTGTTTGTGTTGGTTTACATAACCTGTATTTCTGGAAAAATAAGCACACTTTCAAATATAAATATTTACAGTTACACCAGCACCCTGTTTATCATCAGTGTACAAAAAATAAATGCTTTCCCCTCCTTATTGTTGCCTTGCTGAACATTTGATCTCTGCCAAAATGGTACATATTCCCTGCCCAGAACAAGTTGATTATTCAAGTGTTAATCAGTCTGACTTTCCAAACAGTTTGTAACTTTCTCCTCCTTCAAATACCTCTATCTTTTGTTTGTGCACGCTTCTATATTGGTTTGTTGGCAATTGGCCTCAAACAGGGGTGAAATAGATATAGGACTGAGTAAATAATCTTGAGACATATCACACAGGCTAATAACCTGTAGCAAATTAAACTAAAATGACCTGTTAGAAATAATCATACCACATTCTCAGGCTTGTGTTTGGTATGGAATCTAGAGAAAGATCGACCAGGATTTATCTTAATTTTGCTGTAAATTGTATATACACGATCAACTGATAGGTATAGACCAATGAAAGCATTTCTTACAACTGTAAAGGTTATGTTATCACTTTCTGCAGTCTTAAGCACAGTTCGAAAGTTTCTAAAGATTTAACATTCCTGATTAATGTTGTTGATAATGTGATTTTAGTTGTAATGCAAGCAGCAGCAGATTTGTTGTGGGGGTTATCAAACCAGAAACTTTGTTTGGACACAAACTGCTGGAGTAATTCAGTGGGTCAAACTGAAGACGGGTCCAGACCCGAAACATCACCTATCCATGTGCTCCAGAGATGCTGCTTGACTAGCTGAGTTACTCCAGCACTTTGTGTCCTTTTGTGTAAACCAGTTATCAGCAGTTCCTTGTTTCTGCAGAAACTTTGTTTTCTATTTCCAGTTTTGTTTCTTCCTTGTTTATCCCCAAATTTTCAATAATCTTATGATGTAAGGTGTGTGCTAGAGTATGGGGTACAGAAGCATTGGTGAGGTTCAATATTGCTGTGGGTACCGTTTGCGGGGTGTTACATTGGTTGATGTCTAAAGCTGTTGGACTTTCTACAGGAGACATTTTATCTTTATTAGGTGTGGAACTTTGGTTGATATGCATCTTCTTAGATTGGTATTGGTCTGACAAATTGGAGAACATCATTTGTGCTCTGGCACAAATTATCCACAATTAGGATTAAATGCGACTTTCCAAATGCATACTAGGCAGTATTTTTTGCTTTGGAACCAGCAATTCACATTGTGGACACATTCATTTAAAAGTACTTTTTTTTTTCTGATAACTCCTAAGATATATATTCAAAGTGCTGGACAAGGGATGTATTACTGGTTGCCTGGTGTTTTTAAACTGTTTATATGCCCTGTTAACAAAACAATGAACCAGGAAAGGCATTTAGCATTTTATCTTGGCAGGAGTGCCATATCTTTGAATGGTTACACCACATGCTTGACTGGCCTACTAAGTAAATAAGATTGAACGGTGAGCTCGTGAGTCAGCCAGTTTAAAAGTGCAGGAGTGTCTAGTAAGGATGCTGATGCATTGTTTCTCTTTCTGCAAGTTATCTAGGACAGAGAGCTATTGGAATGGGGCTAAACAAGATGTTTTTGTCTTCCATCTAATTTTATTTTAGTTTTCAATTTCATATGTAACTAGATCCAGCTTTGATTTAGTCCTGGTGGCTAATGACTCTCCATTTGGCTATTGGAGGTTTTCTGCTATTGATAAGTTTTGTGTAGGAAGGAACTGCAGATGCTGGTTATACACCGAAGATAGATACAAAATGCTGGAGTAACTCTGCGGGACAGGCAGCATCTCTGGAAAGAAAGATTGAGTAACGTTTCCAAACCCTTCTTCCTTCTGCAGTCTGACCCGAAGCGTCGCCCGTTCCTTATTTCCAGAGATGCTGCCTGTCCCACTGAGTCACTCCAGCATTTTGTGTCTATCTTTGATTTACCAGGTTTTATTGAATTTCTGCATCCCTCCTCCATTCGTAGCAAAAACAATTAGAGCAGCTGCCTTACCTTCCAGTGACTTGGTTTTGATCCTGACCCACAGTGCTGTCTGTAGAGAGCTTGTACATTCTCCTAGATGGCTACATGGGTTTCCTCTGGGTGCTGTGATGTCCCCCGTCATCGCAAAAGGTTGACTGGTAGACTCTACGGGTGGGGAGGGCTGATGGGAATCATGGATTAATGGTAATGTGGGGAGAATAAAATGGGTTAGTGTAAAATTGGTGTGAAAATAGATGCTTGATGTTTGGCATAGTCCCATTGGGCTGATTCTGTGCCATAACGTTCTCAATTATTCTGTGATCATTTCTTTTATAGTGCAAAATGGAGCGGTTCACCAAAAGGATGCACTCAATGATGATGATTTTGAGCCTTATCTGAACACTCAGACCAGGCAGGTGAGTGTGTGTGTATTTTACTAATAATTGTGCTTTTATTGGGAGAGAAAAAAATAATGTTAATTTAGAGAATGTTGAAAACTTTGTCAAGAATAAAGTTGCCATTGTCCCCGAATTAATGTTGAATTTGGTGTTTGTGCTTTTTTTCTTGGTTACATAGAAAAGTTTAAAGTTGGAGAGGGAGGTTAAGTGGAAGTATCAATTTTCTGGGAGGGGGGAGGGGGGTGTATGGTTTACCTTTGATTACTCTTTGTAACTATCACATGGATATGATTGTTGTGATGAACAACTGCCCAGGTAGTCTAAGAATATTTTAAATGATCTTGGATAATGTGAGCATATTATAAACATGTGTATATCATCTGTTTTTGCCTTTGTTCTTTCCATCCAACTGCAACCTAATCATGGTTTGCAAGTTTCAGTTGTATCTTAGGATATGTTGGTGCTATTTACCTGAGTGCAAACATTCCTGGAAGATCAATCATACGGTCAACACCTTATTTTTTTTACTCTGACCCCCCACCCCCCCCCAGTTCTAGATTCTACAATCTTTCGTTATTAGTACTCTGAAGAATAATAGTTTTCCTGGGGGTTAAATGTGTTTACAAGCAAATACCTTTTGTGATGAATTTACTTGTGCATGTGTGGAGAACATTATGTGCACAATTCCACAAAAGAACACTTAAGATCAGAAATTGGTAAATTGTTGGCTGTGGAAATCGGTCATAGAGTAGGGAAGCAGGCCCTTCAGCCTGACTCGTCCATGTACCCAAGATGCCCACCTATGCTGGTACCATTTGCCTGTGTTTGAGCCATATCCCTCTAAACTTTTTGTATCCACGTATCTGTCCAATTATATTATTGTACCTGCATGGACCATTTCCTCTGACATCTTGTTCCATTTCCGTACAACCGACTATGTGGAAAATGTTGCCTCTTTGTTCAATGCCTTGATTGATGAAGACCAGTAAGCCCCTGACTACCTATGAAGCCACTTACAAGAAACTATGTACTTGTTATGCATGCCTCTGTTCTACAACACACCCTAAGGCCCTACCATTCACAGTGAAAATCCTACCCTGGTGTGACTTCCCCAAATCTTACATTTCATACTTATCCGAATCAAACTCTGTCATTCCTCTGCCCACTTACCCAGCTGATCAAGATCCCACTTCACTGTCTACGAGGCCACCTATTTTAGTGTCATCTGCAAGTGTACTAACCATGCCTTTTACATTCTCATCCAAATTGTTGATATCGATGACAAACAACAATGGTCCCCGCATCGACCCCCTAAGGCACACCATTAGCCACATGACTCTAATCTGAACAACAACCTGCCAAATTCACACTCTGCTTTCCGTCATGCCAATTATGTATCCAATTAGCTAGTGCTCCCTGGATTCCACACAATCTAAACTTCCAGAGTAGTCTGCCATTCAGAACCTCTCCAAAGTTCTTGCTAAAGTCCATATAGAACAAGTCTACTGCCCTGCCTCATCGATGTTCTCGTTTACTTAAAAAAAAATGTAAAATTCGGGAGATATGATCTCCCGGACACAAAGCCAACCTGGCTATCGTTAATCAAGCCACATCTTTCCAAATGCATGTATATCACTTTAAATCTGCTCTGCTCTAGTAACTTGTCTACCACAGATGTTAGGCTTCCTGGTCTAATGTTGCCATGTTTTTTTTTTGCAACCCTTAAATAAAGGCACAATGTTTGCCACCCTCCAATCCTCTAGCACCTTGTAAACTTGTATTTCCTTTTAATTTTAACTACTTAAGAACTCCTGTAAGATTCTAAACCTAATATTGGTTTGTTCATCAGTGTGTTTTGAATCCACACCCAGGTATTTGAAATGTCTCCCAAAACATCTTGGGGGAATTACAGTTGCACTAATCTAAATGAGAGGAATTAAAAGGCAATACAAAGGACAAGAATGCTGGCAGATATGATTAATATTTCAAAACTTCATTGATAGAGGTTGAGATAAATAAGCTGGACACTTCCATTTGAAAATATTTTCTAAAAGGTTCTCTCCCTGGTAGCTCAGACAATACTTAGTCATCATGATTTAATGGCCTTGGTGAGTTTACTGGTTTCAGCCAGAATGACACAAAAGGGGATGCAATGGCCTAAAATGAAAACCTTCTGGAGATGCTGCTTACAGCAGCCAACATTTATGGAGAGAGTTAATGTCACTGACCTTTCATTATCAATACTTCCATTGTATTTTTATTTTCAGCATCTGCAATATTTTAACGTAAAAATTATCTTCTACCCAGCATAGGGAGCAAGAAAGTGCAGACACTGGAAATTTAAAATGCAATGCTATAAATACGAGTGACTAATTAATGCCTCAGTATCCTGCTTAACCTCAGACATATATCCTTTATGTTACAAGATCATTGAATTTATTTGCTTGTCCTTAACCACAGCCTCTTATTACCATAAACGTAATATCTAGTGCTGGGTCTCCCCTTTTCTCCACCTCTGCAATTCACATGTTATCCAAGACTATGCTCTTAGCTTGTCAATTGGTATGATTGACAGGAAAAGAGCTGCCTCGCTAACCTGATTAACTCGTCCCAAATGCCATTCATTTAATCATCCTTATGTTGAGTTCCATCATATTCTCACGCCAATCATATTTCTCCAAATTTGATCCTAACGTCTGCTGATCCACACCCACAATTATCTTTTCATGCTTCATCTGAACTTCAGGCTCTGGGTTTTTTGCACTGATGGAATAGCTTTTGGCTATAACTTTTCAGATTTTCTGTTTGAAGCTTTTCCTATTTTTTCCCTTCAATTTTCCATTTCAGATTTGCAAGGGATTCCTTCTTGGATTGTTACTTATTGACTATAGAGAGCTTTCCCGCCTCCTATACTGTTGCAGTAGACTTATGCAGTCCAACATATGTCCAGATAGTGGTAAAACAGTGATATTCCTTTACGATAGTTTTATATCTATGCCAATCTTTTCATAGGCTGCCTGAAAAACATCAGAAGTGTGAATTATTCATTTAGAGCAACTGGTCACTAAACTAAATTACAACATAATGCATATTGCTCCTCAATGGTGAAATATTTATTTTTAGAATAGTTTAGATCCCTGAATTTCCTCCTCTGTCCCAAGCCAAATCTTTCAATCTTATACTGGCCGTAAATCCTGTTCTCCAACCTGCCCTTGCCCCGCCTTGCTCTTATTGAATTCTTCCTTTCACTAAGTTGCAATTTAAAACCTGACTGACTGACTGCCACTCTTACTGGAGCTAAATGAGATCTGCTGTGTCCTCTTTTTTATGTCCCATAACAAGTGTTTGGTTCTGATTAATTATTTGCTGAAGTATTCCTTATTAGTCCTTCTACAATCTTTACTCTCCTGCTCCAAAAACTACTTTTTTTGCTACCTTGCTCACAATTTACGAAGTTCAAATAAAGAGAGAGTTTGTTTCCTATGGAGTCATAACTCACAAAGACACAAGGTGAGATTCAGGTATCAGTTTGCACACTTGGCATCTTCTGTAAATGCAAGCAGTTGTAACATTTTCTTCTGAGACTATATATTTAGTTTGTTTTACATGAAGTTTCAGGCACATCTTTAGTTAAAGCAGCTGTAATGATAGGACAAGAATCCACTCTGGCTCATGTAAGATCACTAATTTTTGGTGCCCATCTTTGTTAAGCCTTTGAGGGAAAATTACTAATGTCTCTTCCTGGTTAGATATCTGAATGTTAAGAGGGGGATCGTGCAGGAACATCAGATAGTTAAATGTCAAATTGAAGGGAAATCAAGCTACATCCAGTTAATTCATGGAAAATTATCTGAAATCAGCTTGTAGCTGGAAAACCATTCCAAATAAATTATTAGTTTTATCTTGCTGGAAAATGATATGTTTCCTCTTTTTGTGCTCTCAACATTGCGAAGGATGCGTACTGTGATTTGTAACAATAGAAATGAATAATAGACTGTGGTATTTCTCCATTATGCTCTTGTAATTTTAATACAATATAATTATGCATATGGTTTGAACTTCAGTAAAGATTACTTTTATGTACTTCCAAGTAAATGTTTCTAGCCAAGTTGCTTTGCAGAGTGTGAGCTGTACTTAAAGCAAAGTATTTTAAACCAATGTATTGCAGGGAAAAAAGTTGAAATCTGATTAGCTTGGCAAAGATTTGTCCTTTCATTGTGATTTACCCTGTTGCTCAGTCAATTTTGGTGATTGTGATATTGTGAATAGAGTGTTGGAAGTATTTTGCAAGCTGCTTTGTACTTAAAAGTTTGTACTTGCGTTGTGGGACATGTTAATGGAAGCAAATGGTGTGAACATTCCCAAATTGTGTAAAAGCGCAACTATGAAGTTTCCACATCTTGAACATCATGCTACGTGCTGGTGGTGCTTCCTGCTTTCTCAAGCACTATCAAACATTATGCTAGACTAGTATTAGTATAATTATATTCAGGGACTAGTATTAATAATCTGTTCAGTTAGGAACAAGTTTGTGCTGAATTTAGATAATCAGACTAGTTCCATAAAGGATGGAATGCTAACAGAAAGAATCTTCATGCCCTCAATTTATGTTAAGTATAATTCATTCTGCCATTTAGTGACTAGATTCATATGTTGTATTCCCCATATTTCCAGATAATGTTTTTGTACATGCAATGTTTTTTCAACATAAAAATATCTTGGGCATGGAAAACCTATTGTGTGAAGATTGGAGTCTATGTAAAGATAACAAACTCGGGAATCTGAAATTTCTAATTTTGATTCCAATTTAATGTATTCTTTACATGGCTTTTAAATTCATTCTTTAGCCAAAAATGTCTTGTACCAAGTAGTTTCCAATTGCAAATCTGCAATAGAGTTTTATAATTATGGGGCTACACTGTATCTGACGTATGGTCTTGAGATTCCTGTTACACGTTTCTTTCTGTTGCTATAATTGATGTTTAAAGTGGCTTATGATAACTTTGTGCAGTTATATCAATGATATGAAAATCCCAGTGAGAGCGTTGCATATTCCTGCTGTTCATTGGCAGTTAATTTAAATGTTTTAATATAATTTAGATTGTCCAAAGTGTTCATTCTGTGTAATGTCTTTCATCACTGAATATTTTTATTTTTGTTTTGCAGAACAATACGTATACTGCCATGTCTGACTCCTACTTACCAAGTTACTATAGTCCATCTATAGGGTTCCAGTATTCATTGAGTGAGGCGGCTTGGTCTACTGGAGGAGATCCACCTATGCCCTATCTGACATCATATGGACAGCTGAGTAATGGAGAGCATCATTTTCTACCTGATGCCATGTTTGGACAGCCTGGGACTTTGGGTAATACTCCTTTCATGAGTCAGCATGGGTTTAACTTCTTTCCAAGTGGCGTGGACTTCTCAGCTTGGGGGACCAGCAGTTCTCAGGGACAGTCCACTCAAAGCTCAGGCTATAGCCCCAGCAGTTATGCCTATCCTCCTAGCTCTCTGGGCGGAGCTATGATGGATGGACAGTCAACCTTTGCCAACGATACACTGAATAAAGCACCGGGTATGAATAGCATTGACCATGGAATGACAGGACTGAAAATAAGTGGTGGTGAGGTTGCTAGTAATGTATCTAAAATGGTAGGTTCTGCTGTTGGGAGCAATCCTATATCGACTATTTCAAATAATGCAATACCTTCTAATCCCATGCCACCAACTACAATTGCTCCCCCCAAGCCAGCTTCATGGGCGGACATTGCAAGCAAGCCTGCAAAACCCCAACCCAAGAAAGCAAAAGGTGGGTCCAGTGGGCCATCCCTTCCACCGCCTCCAATTAAACATAATATGGATATTGGTACTTGGGATAACAAAGGGACAGTGGCCAAAACTGCTCCTCCGCCATCAACTCAAGCCAGTGGCCAGCAGCAAGGCCAGCCACCTCCGCTGCCAATGAACCAGCAGGTGGTCAATATGCAGCCTCAGCAAGTATCCTCGGGCCAGCAGCAGCAAGTGTCCTCACAGCCAGTGCAGCAGCAGCCGCAGCCAAATCGCTGGGTTGCACCCCGCAACCGTGCTGCGGGATTTGGCCAAAATGGCGTGGATGCTGGAGGCATCGGGCTGCCGCATGGGAATTCAAATTCTGCTTCAATGGAAGCGCACCCAGTTTTGGAGAAATTGCGTTCTGTCAACAACTACAACCCTAAGGATTTTGACTGGAACCCCAAACATGGACGAGTTTTCATCATTAAGAGCTACTCTGAGGATGACATCCATCGCTCTATAAAATATTCCATTTGGTGTAGTACCGAGCATGGCAACAAGAGACTGGATGCAGCCTACCGTACGATGAACGGCAAAGGCCCTGTTTACCTCTTGTTTAGTGTCAATGGGAGTGGTCACTTTTGTGGTGTTGCCGAGATGAAGTCAACTGTAGACTACAACACTTGTGCTGGGGTGTGGTCTCAGGATAAGTGGAAGGGACGGTTTGACGTCAGGTGGATATTTGTGAAGGACGTGCCCAATAGTCAACTGCGGCATATTCGTCTGGAAAACAATGAGAACAAACCTGTCACCAACTCCCGAGACACTCAGGAAGTGCCCTTGGAAAAGGCCAAGCAGGTTCTGAAAATTATTGCCAGTTACAAGCATATGACCTCCATCTTTGATGACTTTTCTCATTACGAAAAACGTCAAGAGGAGGAGGAGTGTGTTAAAAAGGTTGGTCATACTAAGAAATGTTAATTGGAAAGTTGTAACATGGTGAAAATTGTCAACTTTCAAAAGTCAGTTGGAACTTTTGAGTATTAAGTGTTAAGTTTCTTTTTTTTAATATGCTTTTTCAAGAGAATCTGTTTACTTAAACCCTGGTAATCCTAATTTTGTCTGAGTTTAATGGCTTATAAATGTCACTAGATATCAGAAAACATTAAGGAGGGATGTGAAATGTTCAGTGTGCTCTTGCACTGTAATCCCTCGCCCTGCAATTATTGACATTTTAGATTTTGTCCTTCGAACCTTGGGTAGTGTCTGGATAATATTTTCTGTTGTATTACAATAGGATGAAGCATTGAGGCGATAAATTCAGGGTGTCGCACAAGTATATCATATAATAAAAGTGTATTGGCTCAAATGTGATTTCTCTTTTCACTTATGGTTTGAAATAATAACAATGGCGATAACTGCACTGACCACACAGCTATAAGATTTGAACCCAGCTGCTTATAGTTGAAGAAATTAGGGGATACATTAAGATAAGACTGCAGCTACTCAACAAGCAGAGTGATAATTACTCTTAAATATATTTTGAAAAAATATTTTTTCATTTTGCTCTGTCATCACCTGTTGAGTACATTTTTATGCATGTTATTTTAGTTGACTCTGAGCTCATTGATTTAGTGCAAAGGATTCATTCCTTGATTTAAGCCACTGTGGCTTGTATTTTAGGCCAGTCCTAACTGACAGACTAAATGTTCTTAATGTGTAAAATGAATTTGGGGGTTTGTCATTTCCATTCAGATTTTAATGGAGTGATGTGCAGTGCAACTAATTTAGTATTGAGGTAGAATCTATGAAGAAAGATCACAATGGCTGAAGCTGTCATAAATCACTGTTTGAATTGGAAGGCATTTTCCTAAATAATAGAATATTAAATTCTCTAACTCCAAATGTGATAGCTATTTTAAGTGTGTGTGTGTTATGGTGATGTTGGGTGACTGACTAAAGAAATGTGTTACATTTTGCACATCAATAGGGTTTGTAATAAGCACATAAAACATAGATAAACAGATGGATGTCTATCTTGTGCTGTTCAACTTGTCAGATAGTTTTCCTTGAGGTCAACGATATAAAAAGTGCACCAAATAACGCATTAAGCAATGAAGACTACTTGATGTCGCATCTCTCCCTCATTCGGATACTGTGGCTACAATAGTTACCGTGTGAAGATTGTACAGTGATGCCCCTGAACCGTGAACTTTCATCATTCAGAAGACCATGGATAACATCACTAACTCTCATCTGACTTTCCGAATTCTTGAACTCAATTATACAAAATCTTCCATTACAAACCTTTTCTCACGGCCAGCCTCCAAGGGCAGCTACAGATGTACTTGCAGATGGGGACCAAGTATATAATGACTAGTTAAAAAATATACCTTCAGTGGAGCTAGTAAAGACCAGGATATGTTTTAAAATGTAAGTATACCCAATTGGAGGTTCAGGATCTTGGATGGTTATTAGAAATTATAATTTAAATGTGAACTTTCTAAATTATAGGTAGGCAAACAGATTTTGACCTCAAAATATTTAAATCTTTAAAGATTGCTTTATGCCAAACCAAAGTAACTAAATAACTGTTGAAGGATCATTATTTTTGAATATTGATTTAATCTTCATTATTTTGAACAGATGAATACCATTGAGGCTGGTTTATCTCTTCCATCTGAGTGGAGCATTTGGCCTACGCCTATTTAATTGGAATTGATATCTGGCATGAAATCACTGCTACTTTGCCTGGGAAATTTGTTAGAATAATGAGGCTAGGCAGTTTTAGATCAAAGTTCATTTAAATCATCCTGTACTTTGAAAGAAAAAAAAGATTTAACTCCAAATTTGTTGCTAAAAGATGTTGTCAAATTGATGTATTGCATGCTGCTCGTCCATAGTTAGGAGCAAAGAGGGTGGGTTCTGAAAACCAATTGTTTATTTGCTGGTGCTCTAAGGGTGGACGTTCTGTGTTTAGACCAAACATTGAATATGCACATTCTTGGCTGACATTTAAGAATTATATGAATAAAGGGGTGTTGCATTACTGAACATACAATCCTTCGGGACAAATGTTAAACCTTGAGACCGTGTGTTTTGTGGTTGGTTTTGAGGAGTGGTGCCTCAGATGACATTTAGAGAATTAGCATTTGCTCTTGTTCGAAGCTTGGTGACACATTGATAAATGTTCATGGAATAGTACAGTACAGAAGCAAGGTCCCCTTTTTGCTGTCTTCGTCTTTGCTGGCTGTAATGCCTATATGTGCTAATCCCACTTGCCAGTGTTAACCACATCCATGTCTACCTTTCCTACACCAACAACTTTCCAAATGCCTTTTAAACATTATAGCTATATCTAATTTCGCTGTCTCTGCAGCTTGTTCCAGATAACTACCACCCTTTGTGTGGAAAATATATGTTCCTCAGAATTTTATAAATAAGTACTCTGTGAGGTGGGTTGCAACTTCCTAATAGCCCTGTCCCACCGTGCGAGTTCATTCCAAGAGCTCTTCCGAGTTAAAAAAAAATCAAACTCATGGTAAGCACGGAGAATGGACGTAGCGGGTATTTCGAAAAGCTCGGGGCGTCTCTTAGTGCTAACGGAAGGTACTCGGGAAGACTCGCTAACGGCAGGTAAGCACGGGAAGACTCGTGAAGATTTTTCAACATGATGAAAAATGTTCCTGAGAGCCCCGAGTACCGACGAGTGGCCATTACCATAAATCTCTGAGTTCGAATCAGGGCAAACTGGGGAGAACTCTTGGAATGAACTCGTACTGTGGGACAGGGGTTTTAGGATGTGAAACATTGTATAAATTCTTAACGGCCAGGATTGCGGTTCTATGCACTGTGCCAATAGACAGATTAATAGGCAACTGCTGTACTGGATCTTACTGGCAAAGTTTGGCTGCTGCGCCAAGTGTAGTAGAAACAGGCAGGGCGTGAAGCCCTGCCTCTCATCGTCGGGGACCTGTGTTCAATCTTGACTTCCAATGCTCTTTATTTGGAGTTCGTACATTTCCCTGTGACCTCATGGGTTTCTTCTGGGCGCCCTGGGTTCTTCCTACGTCTCAATAGTTTGATTGGCAGTGTAAAATATGTTTTTTGGGGGGGGGGGGGGGGTGGTTGAGGGAGAAATGCTACTGATTCCCACAGCTATCTAGACAACACTTCTTCCCACCCTGCCTCCTATCCCCTACTCCCAATCCCTCTGTCTACGTTGCATCTGTGCCCAAGGTGAGGTATTCCATGCCAGGACATCTGAGACATCCTCATTCTGTAGGGAACCGTGGTCCCCCTCTGCCATCATATATGAGGCCCTCACACGTGTCTACTCGATACCCTACAGCTTTGCTTTTGCTCCCCCTCCCCCCAGTTGCAACAGGGACAGAGTCCCCCTAGTCCTCACCTTTCACCCCTTAACTTCCCTTCCCACCCAAAAGACCCCCCCCCCCCCCCCCCCAGGTGCTTCCTTGTGCAACTGCAGAAGATTCAACGCCTGTCCTTATACCTCCTCCCTCGACTCCGTTCAAGGACCGTGACAGTTCCTTTAGGTGAGTCAGAGGTTTGCAAATTGTAGGAACAGCACCTCATATTTCGCCTGGGTAGTTTACAATCCAATCTAACTTTGTAACCCTTGCTTTCCCTCTCCATCCCTCCCTCCCCAAGTTCTCTGACCAGTCTGACTGTCCTGATTAAATTTGATCTTTGTATGCTTTGTTCTCACCTTCCCCAAGCCAACAATGATTCTCCATTTTCCTTGAACATCATCCCCTTTGATGTGTTAAAGAAGGAACTGCAGATGCTGGAGAATCGAGGGTTACACAAAAAGCTGGAGAAACTCAGCGGGTGCAGCAGCATCTAAGGAGTGAAGGAGATAGGCGACGTTTCGGGTCGAGACCCTTCTTCAGACTCATCGACTCATCGAGACCTTCTTCAGACAAACGAGACATCCCCTTTGATGTCTCGTTTTCACAGCTTGCCCTTCCATATCTCTATCTCCGTCCCTGACTTCCAGTCTGATAAAAGGTCTCCACCCGAAACATCACCCAGTCCTTCCACCCAGAGATACTGCCTGTCCCGCTGAGTTACTCCAGCATTTTATGTCTCTAGTGCAGATGGATACTTGATGGTCCGTGGGAACTCAGTAAATTAAAAGGCCTCTTTGAGTGTTGAGCCCTTAATGTGGTATCCACTACCACAAAAAATAATACAGAATATATAGTATGATTAATGGGGAAACTGGTTGAGAGCATGGGCAAAATAAATGTGATGATCAGAAGGGTGGGATGATACTGTGTGATAATTGACAGACCAGTTGGACCAAGTCCCCTGTATACAATGAATTCTGTATCAATCCATACAAAATTAGTAGATTGAAAATAACATTGTGTTCAGTGATTTGATGTGCTTGATGTCTAAATTAAAAGCTTTAATTAAAGTTTGAATTTTCAAGCTAAGCAAATTATGATGCTTCAGTCAAATGGCTAATTAAAATGTTTTACCTAACTGCATACATTATTAAAATTATTTATTTGTGCTTCACAAGACGGAGTACTATATGGAAATGTATGACATCCACTATATTTGCTTATTATTGCTCAATTATTATTTCAACGTTATACCTGCAATGTTAATTTAAACAGATAGTACACAACTGTAGTTCAATTTTTGTGATCCCATTCATTAGGGTGATTCCTCTGCTGTCCAACTATTCCTTTTTCAGTGCAACCCGTCTAAATTTGTGTGCCATATTCTAAATGGGAATAGGTTTGAAATTAATTTTGCAAAAATATCATTTTAGGCTGTCTTTATGACCATTATATAAGGTTGTGTTAGGAGTGGAATTATGTATATTCGGCCCATCAAGTCTACTCTGCCATTCAATAATGACTGATCTATCGCTCCTAACCCAATTCTCCAGCATTTCTCCCTATAACCTCTGACACCTGTACTAATCCTATCGGTTGGATTTCAATGCAAAGTTAAAGACTTTTGTACCTTCTCCAATATAATTTTGCAACTGGACTAAGCACAGTCCAGCCTGTACAGGCAGGGATATACTGGTATTCCATAGTGAATGCATTAAAATCATGCCACTTACTCTGTTGTCTGTTTCTCTGCCTCCCTGAAGGAGAAGTCTGATTCTGGTTTGGATCTGCTGACCACTGTAACTTTGGGATAATTGCAACATTTTTAACATTGTTCAAATAGTCAAATATATTGAACTCTAAAATGGCTCTCCTACAATTTAAAAGGTATAGGAAGGACTAAGTTTAAATTGTGAATTTTGGCTTTATAAAAATAAAAAAAACAGTTTAAATTTGGATTTTAACTTTAAACTTGAGTTTAAATTTACGTTTAGATTAAAGTTTAAGCTTTAACTTAGATACTTAATTGGCATTTCTAATTAGCCTGTTTAAATTTTCAGACATCTTGTTCTATTATTGCCAACTTCAGAACTGTTCATTAGCCACAGTTTTCTTTGTCCTCATTTGCAGTTCCAGGAGTTTCCCTGGTTATGAATGATCTGACTTACAGAAATCTACGTTTCCTCAAATTCTCCCATACATTTTCAGGGCATTTTTTAAGCAAGTAATAATGATATTCATTAATGACTGGGTACAGTAATTATTCAATGAAAAATAGCAAGTGTATGTATGATGATATATAGGTTACTCTAGAAAGCTGATGTTATTGATTTACAAAGAAATTGACTACTGGACAGTTCTCAGAAAGGGAACCCTTGCTTAACCCATGGACTGTTTGTATACTGAAATCTGTCCAGCTCCTGTCCCAATTGCAGTATTAAGCAAATGCCTCTTAAATCGAGGCCTGTTTGGAAAGTGTAAGATACCAAAGCAGTAATTTGAATCAAATGGCTCTGTATAAAGTATTGGCTGTCTTTGGTGTATTCTACCTAAAGTAGTTCTCCTTGTTTTGAGCCTCCTTGGAACCTCCAATGCTTTGAATCCTTTCTAATGCACACTTATCTGTAAAACACAATTATAAAGGTTCAGCATTTGGTTACTAAATGCAATTTGTGTCCATCTATAAGAGATTAAAATACCACAATGGGTAGTAGGAAATATTATAAGGCCGTAGGTTGTGAAAGGTTGTATGAAGTGCTAGCAGTTTTGCTTTTACACGCACCAGTTTTCTTATGCTAAATGTTGTATAATGCATTGGATATCAATCCCAAGAATGTTGGAAATGCAGAAGGGGGTGGAACGAGGCGTAAGAAATTGTGCACTTGATTGCGTGAAAATTTGTAAGTTTTATTAAAAAGGGTCATGTAATTGGTTGCAAAGCAGATGCAGAATTCTGTCAAGATGCAGAGGCAGTCGTATAACAAAAAAAACCTGGCTTTTGATGAAGATCTATAATTGCATAATGTCGTGGCCTCTTGATTGCTGGATGAAGTTACACAGCACAGGAACGGGCCCCATTAGCCCACCATGTCTATGTAGTCCATCTAGCGTGCATTATTCCTAGTTACCAGTAATTGGTCTGTAACTTTCTATGCCTTGGAAATCAAATACTGTACTGGTTTTTGTGAGAGTATCTGCCTTCAACTTCTCAGGTAGTGCTTTCCAGTTAGTGACCATCATTTGGGTTTAAAAAATCTTTGATTTGTTAACCCTCTCAGTCCCCAACTTAAACCTCTGCCCTCACGATTTAGGCATCTACATTATGGGGAAAAGTTCTGCATTATCCACGCTGCCTTTCATAATTTTGTCTACTCTTATCAGATACCTCAGTCCAAAGAAAACAAACCCAGCCTATCCACTATCTTCCTCCTAATTGAAATGTTCTAAACCAAAATTGAATTAAAAGGAGGCATTCCTAGTGGACAGCAAATACATTGTTTTCATGTCAATACTGTAATTGCTTGCATTGAGATGTAATCATAACTTGCCTGGCATTTTGTGTTTCCCACTCCTTGTGCTGTTTACATAGGTTGAGAATTTAGCTAATTTTTAACCAGCTTTTACATGTTCAGCCAGATCGATGGTAATGCTTGCATTCGATGAAGTTTTATACTGAGTGCCTTCTGTGAGATAGAAAATATTCTGGAAATTTTGCATTCATAGGTAAAACCAATTGAAAATCTAAATTCTGTGAAACTTTCAATAAATACGTAGAGATCACGTTTTGTCAGTAATAGTTTTTTTACAATGGAGAACCTGCTATATTCAGATGGTGAAGGGTGGCATCAGTAAGTTGAATTCACCCATTTAACTTATTAGCTGATTTTTAAAAATCCGATATTTGGGTCCATAATTACAGATGCTGGCTGCATGTGTCTGCCTCTGAGCAAATTAGTTTTAGTGAAGTACAATGCATTTTTCCGGAACTCAATCCTAAATGGTTTCAATGTTGATTTTGTCAATCACTTGGAGGTCATTGTGTAACATACATTTTAAGGAGTGTTTCTCGAATGTTTCCAAATACAACTGTGAAACATCCATTTGGTTTCCTGAAAATTTAGATTTTCAATACAGGTAACATTATTATAATGTGCAAAGGCAGATTCATAGTACACGGGGGTATTACTGCCAGAGCTGAGATTGTATGCTTATTTGAAAAAAATAAAATCAGTTAATGAATGTACTGTGAATCCAGCACTCTTGAGATTAGTTGTTATTGAAGGAAGATGGATCAAATATTCAGTGCCTCGTAAAATGCTAAATTGCCAACCAGTTAACGTAGTACTCTGAGTTTCTGTAACTCCTTATAATTGGTGCGTTACCAATGTTGTTTTTCTTGTGGATTAGAACTCAAACAAAACTCCCATATTCTAGGATGGTATAAAAACTATAAGGAAGTTTAGTGAGGTGCTGTTTATAGTAGTTTAAAAACACATGTGCATTGAGCTTCTCAAGTAAGTGTGGCTCCTGTATTGGAAAGGAGCAAATGTGTCCCAGGAAAATATAATCATCCTCCATGGTCAGCTTAGGGGTGGGTTCAAGAAGCACATTTTAAGGCAAGAGGTAAGAAATTGTGGAATAGGGGAGAATTTATAACTGAATTTTTGATTCATGTTTTAAGTAGGTTTCAACGAAGGTTGTTGTGTTCCATAAAGATTATTTATTTGTAATTACAGGGAAAAAAAGATCAGATTGGTGTGCCGTACTGGTCCGAGGTTGGATAGGATGCCATGGGTCTTTAGGAAACATTGTCCCAGTAAATTTTATTTTCTTGGAAAATGCTGACCAAGTAAAATTAATTGTCATAGGTTTTTTGTTTTTGTAGAGAAACGGCTACTATTTCCCCCCCTGTTGGTTCTTTCACAATTGCATTGAAATTGCTCTGAACTGCAACTCCAACTCAAGTTAGTGCCCCTCATAATGCTTGGGACAAAGACCCGTCATTTATTTATTTGCCTCAGTACTCCACAATTTGAGATTTGTAATAGAAAAAATCACATGTGGTTAATGTGTGCAAGGCCATTTTTATACATTTTGGTTTCACCATGTAGAAATTACAGCAGTGTTTATACATAGTCGTGTGTCTCTTTTCTCTCCCCCCCCCCCCCATTTCACGGCACCATAATGTTTGGGACACAGCAATGTCATGTAAATGAAAGTAGTCATGTTTAGTATTTTGTTGCATGTTACATGCAATGACTGCTTGAAGTCTGCGATTCATGGACATCACCAGTTACTGGGTGTCTTCTCTTGTGTTGCTCTGCCAGGCCTGTATTGCAGCCATCTTTAGCTTAATCTTGTTTTGGGGGCTAGTCCACTTCAGTTTTCTCTTCAACATATAAGCGGCATGCTTAATTGGGTTCAGATCGGGTGAATGACTTGGCCACTCTAGAATTAACCATTTTTTAGCTTTGAAAAACTCCTTTGTTGCTTTAGCAGAATGTTTGGGATCATTGTCTAGCTGTAGAATGAATTGCCAGCCAATGTTTTGAGGCATTTGTTTGAACTTGCACAGATTGGATGTGTCTATACACTTCAGAATTTATTATGCTACTACCATCAGCAGTTGTATCATGAATGCAGATAGGTTAGCCAGTACCTTCGGCAGTTATACATGCCCAGGTCATAACACCCCCACCACCATGTTTCACAGATGAGGTGGTATGCTTTGGATCTTGGACAGTTCCTTCTTTCCTCCATACTTTGTTCATGCCATCACTGATAGAAAAGTTAATCTTCGTCTCATCTGTCCACAAGTCCTTTTTCCAGAACTGTGGTTGCTCTTTTAAGTACTTCTTCGCAAACTGTAACCCGGCCATCCTATTTTTACGGCTAACCAGTGGTTTGCATCTTGCAGTATAGCCTCTATATTTTTGATCCTGAAGTCTCCTGTGGACAGTAGTCATTTTGCAAATCCACACCTGAAGAGTGTTTTTGACTGTCGGACAGGTGGTTGGGGCTTTTTCTTTATTATAGAGAGAATTCTTCTGTCATCAGCTGTGGAGGTCTTCCTTGGCCTGCCAGTCCCTTTGCGATTAGTAAGCTCACCAGTGCTCTCTTTCTTCTTTATGATATCCCAACTGTTGATTGTGATAAGCCTAATGTTTAGCTGATGTCTCTATAACAGTTTTATTCTAGTTTCTCAGTCTCACAATGGCTTATTTGACTTTCATTGGCACAACTTTGGTTCTCATGTTGATAAACAGCAATACAAATTTCCAAAGGTGATGGAAAGACTAGGTGCTGAGAGTTCTTTTATACTTGCATTAAAGAGGCATTTAAACACACAGAGCAATTACAAACACATGTGAAGCTATGTGTCCCAAACATTATGGTACCCTGAAATTGGGGGACTATGTATAAACACAGCTGCAATTTCTACATGGTGAAACCAATATGTATAAAAATGACCTTTATTAAAATCTGACAATGTGCACTTTTACAAATCTCAAATTGTGGCGTACAGAGGCAAATAAATAAATGATGGATGGGTCTTTGTCCAAACATTATGGAGAGCACTGTAGTTCAATGTATTATTGAATGAGCTAACCACTTCCAATTTTATAAAAAGGTACTGTGCTACAGACAATTTGTCACAGTAGAAGAAACTGGTAGATCTCCAAGGTAATATTACCTCTTGGACTGCATTCTTGTTGAAAGTAAAACTTTATCCTATTAATCTTAACAATGCCATTAAATGTGAGTTGCTTTAAAAAAGCTTCTGTCAGGAAATTAATGTGCTGTAATCTCAAATAAAGTAATTCTTTAAAGTGCTGGAGTAACTGAGCAGGTCAGGCAGAATATCCGGAGGATATGTGTAAGTGATGTTTCGGGTTGGGTCCTTTCTTCAGACCTGATCCATGTCCCACGGCAGTTCATTTTTTTTTTGTAGTAAACCATGTCCTTGCATCTTGAAAATAAATCACTTTTTCAGCTAATGCTGGAAACACAGCAAGACTATAGTACAAAGTGGCCATGGGCTGACATAGGCCATTTCTCAGAACATCAGATCTTAGGAATTGGTTAATGGAAATGTCAAAACTGGAGATTAAATCTACTGTGTAGTCAAAAATCCTTTTTAAAAAAAGAACAAAGCCCAAGAGATTTGTTGTGAACTGAGTAAATAGTGTAAAACGTAAGGATCTCCTGTGTTCCTCAGATTTTGCTCATAAATTCTGCATTGATGATTGTATAGACATATGTCGGGTAATGCAGTTTCTTTAAAAAGCCAGCATTGGATGCAACATCAATGTTCAAGAATACAGCTCGTAATAATCAGGAGGAAATCCCCAACAAGATCTCCCTTGCCGGTTTTATTTAGTCCCTTTATAATAGAAAATGGACCATATACCCTGATGCCCTAGTGAATAATAAAACAGTATATTAATTTCCCCAATGTGTATCTAAGTTGTCTGTGACTGCATGAATATAATCTACAATTTTGTTTGAAAAATATTGGAGAGAGGCTTGCACTTACTAGCACCTTTCATTATCTCACAGTTCCCTACCGTTAATAAATCATTGTTTAATGCAGGAAAGGTGCTACCAATTTGTAGCCAAATTCTCTTGAATAATCAGTTTTAATGATGTTGGTAAAAGTTGCGCATTAAACATGGCACTGAGGGGGAAATCACCTGCTGTTAAATAGTACTGTGGGATAATCTACATCCAGTTGAGAGAAGTCATCACTAATTTTAAGTCTCAATCTGAGAATAAATGATGCATTCTGACAGAACCAGAGGAACTTTACCATTGTTTTAAAATATGCTTGTCCTCTGAACTGTTGAATTCTAAACAAACACGTTTGCCATGGTTAAGTCGACACTCATCGCTGAGCTGATAAACAGTTTTTAGCATTTCTTAAACAATTCAGTTTTGAAGATATTCCTATTATTATAAATGCATGCTAAAAATGTACTGTTGAGCACAGCCATGAGTGTCTCCAGAAGTCAGGAGTTTTTGATCCACAATACCTGGTTGAAAATAGACATTGTGTAGTTAAATTACAAAAATCTGGCTCAATATTTAAGTCAGTCGAGTTTTAGAAAGAAGATAGACTCTGGATTTTTTTCAGAAAGAACCCTTTTATTGTCCACTCGGAAATAAATTATCTAAACCCACACTTTGGCTTGAAAATTAAATTTCCTCATCCTGATTCATCTGTTGCTGCCGTGTGTTGGCTCTGATTTTCCTGGGTCCAAAAACCCATTGATCAATCCCGATGAATCAGTGGAGGTTCCAGATGAATACTGTTTTGCCTGTGGGTGGATATGACGTGTAACATTAAACAAGGTTATTTTTATCAATGAAGCAATGACATCCAGGAATTGGACAATTGGTCATAATTTGCGTGAAGCAATTAGTGTAAAGAAAGAACCAAAGATCTCTATAATCTTTGGAAAGAACTATAAAGTGGTAAGTAGTTGAAGGCAGTAGAAATAAGGAACTGTAAATTCTGGTTTAACAAAAATGACGCAAATGCTGGAGTAGCTCAACTGGTCAGGCAGCATCTCTGGAGAACATGAATAGGTGACATTTGGGACAAGATCCTTTACTCCTTTACCTCTGAAACTAACTGGTTGGGTTACTGTACGTTGTGCTGGTTAGGTTACATGTCTTGAGATAGTATTGCCGTTTACTCCATTTCCTCCTTTTGCCCATTTTTCTGTGTTTTCTCTGCACTTCCTGTAGGTTTGTGCATATATTTTGCCCATGCACAGCCCATTTTGTTTACATACAAACACTCTTCAGTTTTATATTGAGTTTGCTTTTCCTGGGACTAGAAAGAAGACACAAGATCAGGTTAGTAAGTATTGCGATATCTTTAGAGAGCCTTGCAACCAAGTTAAGACCTTTCGTATCTACTATTTTGTTCTATAATCTGGGGTTAATCTAAATTTTGGATCTTGTTTTAGAGTCTCTTTCCATCACCTGAAAAACATAGTAATGATTATTTGACCCTAAGTATGTATTATGTTTTTTGTTCCACAGATGCTGCCTAACCTGCTGAGTGTTTCTTCCATCTTCTGTCTCTTTTTTTTCTTATTTCAGAACATTTTCAGCTAGTCCATAGAAATTGAAAATCCAAATTCCTGCAATTGAATTGTTGAATTAGGATTTATATTTTCCAAATTTCCAAGCCCACAATTATAAAAAATAATAGAAAACAGGAAATATGAAATACAAATATAGAGTTGAGGGTTTGCAGACTTGATTATCATACATGTTTGGGAATGAAGGTTGAATAGCCCCAGTGTTAAGAACTATTGACTCAAATTGCCTTTGCAGCTAGATCATTGGCTCTCATTTTAAACTTTGCTGAGACTTGTACAGTTCGTCTCTGCAATGTCTCTAGTCATCAAAGATTGTGTTTTTTTGATGTTGTTGAAGTTCAGGAATACATTCACAATCTCAGCTCCCTTAATTGGGCAAAGGATGTGTCAATGAACTTCAGACGTTTGCCACTGGACACGTCATCGCCAACATTCGCCTAAACTGTCTTCTTCAAAGAGCCAGAGAGCTACTCCTTAAATTTGTATTGCGCATTCCATCCATCTCAAGGAGTACTCAGATCTTTATTATGTTAACTCCAAGGAAATTCAGGCAACCATGCATATCCTTGTTTGATTTTGCTTAAGACTTTGACCCCATCAGAAAATAAATAAGGATTTTGCTTCATATCTTATACTTCACTCACTATTGAAATTCGCCATGTTTTGTATTTAATTATGACGTGCAAAAAACACTTAACCATTGTGTTCACAACAAAATCTATGCAAGCTACAATCACAAACGGCTACTTTATCCTAATCCTTACTCAACATTTTTTACCACATAACTATTCCTTCCAAAAACACTTGCTCTGGAGTGGCGTGTATCTACATGACAAAGGGGAAGCATTTCAATCTCTACTTCTATCACAGTCAGAATCACACATTATTCGCCAAGTATGCTTTGCAACATACGAGGAATTTCTTTCCAACCAACATCAGTCATTGAGGTGCGAACACTCATTTGCGTCTCTAAATCACGTTGAGTCATTCGCTGAAATGTCCAAGAAAATTGTCCTACCTCTTTCGCAGACAGAAGGTTTGTTACCAACCTGTTCCCACTGCCCAATAAAGGTCAATGAAGGGACCCAAAAATGAATAGTTTCCTCCGATGGGACTCATCACTCAATGGAGCCAATGTTAATGAGCCACCATTGCCCTCAGAACATCAAACCGCTCTTTTGAAAAGTGAGCTTGAAGATCTAGTCCTCAACATATGTTGAGGACTAGATCTTCAAGCTCACTTTTCAAAAGAGCAGTGATCCCTGATCCCAAACAGCAGTGATCCCTGATTTCCTGTACACTTCTGAGAAGTGGGGTACCTAGAGCAGGCACCTCAAATCAGTGGAGGAAAACCCATCAACATTGCCGCTGCAAATCCTCTACATCCAATGGCAAAATAAACAAGCCAGCAACTATCTTCTCCGCTTTGAGGCCTTAATTAAACCCAATTGGCTCCAATGGTCGGGTTTCATCTTTTGTGCCTAAGATAATACTCCCAAAATGTGCTCTGCAACAAGTTCCATCACAGCAAGAGAGCAGAGAAAGAAAATGAATCGTAGACCTTCTCAAAGCCATCTGGGGAAAAGAGTAGTATCTCCACTTCTGAAAATCCTTGGCCCAAGGGCGGCACAGTGATAGTTGCTGCCTTACAGCACCAGAGTCCCAGGTTTAATCCTGACTACGGTTGCTGTCTGTACAGAGTTTATATGTTCTCCCTGTGACTGCGTGGGTTTTTTCTGGGTGCTCTGGTTTCTTCCCACATTCCAAAGACGTACAGGTTTGTGGGTTTATTGGCTTTGGTAAAGATTATAAATTGTCCCTCGTGTGTGTAGGATAATGTTAGCGTGCAGGGGTCGTTGGTCGGCGCAGACTCAATGGGCTGAAGGGTCTGTTTCCATGCTGTACCTCTAATTTAATCTAATAATCTAAAAAAGAGTTCCCGAAGTGGAGGAGCTGCCTTTGGGTGACATTGAGCTCCTGAAGTCCATTCTTCAGGAGAACACAGAAGCAAAGTATAAATGATGGAAATGATTGCCCCTCAAACTACCGACTCGGCTGACCTGCCAAGTATAGTCTGCCGCACCACTGCCAGAAGCTGCAGATCCCATGTTGCTTCATCAGGCAGCACAGAGCACAAACTAGAATGGAAGCGAACATGCTATGATCCCAAATAAAATATATTCTAATAATTAATTAAAATATATTTTTTTACACCCAAAGAATGGTTGGAATATTATTTTGTTGGCACCATTGTACTTATTGTAAAAGGCTTGTTCTTTATTCATGTACAGAAATTCATCATATTATGTTGATAGAAGGCCCTGCAACAGAGCCTGTCAGAAGAAGCAGGATGGCCCTCGTTCCTCATCCTTCCACCATTAGAAGAGTTGAAAGACTCTAATTTTAGAATTGGGTTTAGATTTTTGACCTTTGGATAGAAAAGTTGGAATTTGACCAACATAAAAGGCCTGATTGCAAACCCTGGTACAGACAAGATGATTTGGATCCAAGTAATATCTGTTGTGAAATGATTGCTTAGACTGACTGAAGAGAAAATGGAATGGAAAAATGGATCAAATCCGGAAAGATGATCTTTCTGTCATCTAATTTCTCAAGACACTTCTTTTCTACTTTGTGCTGCAAAAATAGATTTCAGGGAATTCCTTGGTAAGGGTGCAGTAATGCGTGTAAAGTTTAATATGAGGAAACTTTTCCCTACCTTGTGCCCTTTTCTTTATGGTATCAAGCTCCAAATTGTATACCTTATGTAAATAAGTAGCTACCATCTCCAACGCACCCATACTAAATTACAAGGATAATATAGCACACACATTGAGGATTTACTCCCTCCCTTGCTCCCTCCCCCAAATGCATCTGTGGTAAATTAGCTATTATACCCAGACCATTATCAGCTTTTGAAATGACGGGCTTGGTTTTTAAGTGAGGATATTTTAGCTCTGTTTGTGGCAAAGGCATGAAGGCCATTGTATATGTGCATTTGTTTCCACGTACTTAATGGAACCAAAAGCTAATTGATTGCCCCCTAATTTATGAAAATGGGGGGAAAAAAAGTCTGAGGAAGGGCTCCGACCTGAAACGTCACCTGTTTATTTTCGCTAGAGATACTGTCCAACCTACTGATGTCCAGCATGCTACTCCAGCATTTTATGTCTGTCTTCTATGTAAACCAGCATCTACAGTTCCTTGCTACACCAAAGAGAGAGTGGATTGGAATAAGAAATCCCTGGAAATATTTGGCTCTGATTTGGTCAAGGAAAGATCTGGCAATCTTGAGATTTATTTGCATTATTAAATGTAATTATATGTGTTGTATACAAAAATTATCTTGGGGTTCAAAATACAAAATCGTGAAGTTGACCCAGCTAGTTGTTTTGTAAGCATGATGCGATCTATTAAATTGTGAAAGTTATTCTTTGTGAGTCTAAGAAGATTTTGTTTTAACCAGCTATATTCACCAAAGCAGCTTTATGTAAGCAAATTATAAAGTGCATAGTGTCAGTGAGTGTGAGGGGGCAAGTTTTGCATTTTTGCATTTCCAATCATTAATTTCCCTTTATACTCAGAATCAACTTTTGTTGTTTTTAGCTGTAAATCCTACTTATTCAATCTGTCGTACTGCATGGAAGCAGACGGTCTAGGCCAAGTTCTCTGTGCTGACAGGGTTGCTTCGCTCAGCTAGTTTCATTTGCCTATATTTGGCTTGCATCCCCTTGAAGCTTTCCTTTCCATAAGTGTCCATTAAATACTGTAATGGTGACACTTGATCCAGCAGCTCATTCCAAGTACCCACCACTTTCTATGGGGGAATTCTTCTCCCTCGGGCTCCTTTTAATTTATCCCCTCTCCTCTTGAACCTATGCCATCTGACTTTAAGTCTCTTTTATCCTAAGAAATCGACTGTGACCGTTCACCTTATCTATGCCCCTCGTGATTTTGCATACCTCTAAAAGGCCACCTTTGGCCTTCTGTCCAGGCGAAAAAAGCCGCAGCTTATCCAGGCTCTCCTTTTATCACAGCACTTCCAGTCCCTTGTAAATCTTTTCTGCATCCTTTGCAACTGAATGTTATCCTACCTGGAGGAAGCAACTAGAACCGCACACAATACTTAAGTATAGTACATCAACGTGTTGTGCAGCAGTAACATGACGTCCCATCTCTATAACTCAATGCCTAGACCAATTGAGGCAAGTGTGACTTAATTCAACCTGTACCATCTTGTCTTCTTGTATTCCCACTTAGTTATGACTTCTGAAAGCAAGATTGTTATTATTTTCAATTTTTGGCACAAGTATATTTTGTAACTGCCAACTGTGGTGATTTTTTTTTGGTTTTCAAATACCTTTTAATGATTCACCAATCATGTTGATATGTATGTGATTTCATAAACTGCAGTCCGGGCTCCCAGATTACTATTGATAGGCCGATTGTTGTCCAGGGACAGTTTGATGTATCCCAAGAGGGATACATCATATAACTGTCTTCACCTTGGGGATAGCGAATCAGAAATGTTATTGTGCTTTACCAATGCAAAAGAAAACTGGGAAGAAGAGTAGGCTAGGATTTTTTTTTTAAATTCTCCTGAAACAGCAATGCTTGAATTGCTTGAAAGGACATTGAAAGCTCGTTCAATGGTAACTTTTGGAAAGGAATTTGATATATCTGGAAAATAATTTTGTACGGGTGGGAAAGAGTAAAGCCTTTCAATTCATTGGTAGTTCTGGAGAACCAGTCGAGGCATGAGAGATGAAGCGCCTACTTCCTGAACTCTTTCTGTATTTGCATAATCAGTCACTTCCTCATCAGCTTGTTCAGTTTCCCCACTGGACCATGTTGAGTCCTATTTGGAATGCAGTGGGAATCTATATCCAATAGGATTGCGTTCTTGATGTTATATAAATTTGTAAAATAATGCATAAAATCCCAAATAATAGTTGTATTATATGCAAAAACTGAAGCACATTTTCATTGTTCCATACCTTTTTTGATGCCAGTGCCTGAACCACAGTTTTGCATAATTCGCACAAAAATATTGATTTAAAATGACTTTGTGCGGGGGGGAGGGGAGGAGAGAAGGGGAAGAAATTGCAGTTATACTCTGATGGCCTCCCATTCAGATGTATGCAGTACAACCTAGTATGAATGTTGGTCATTCATTCAATTCTGAAACCTGCGATGGCCACAGTTGAAGATGTGAAGTGGGCCACAATAAAAACAAGTGTTGACTTTTTAGACCAACCCAGAGTAACTTTCCAGGGTCCAAGGTTATTCAGTTTGTTAACAATTCATGCTGAATAAATGTCTCAGAGGTGAGTGGGGTTCCTTCTGTGGCTTGTCCACAAGTCTTTTTGGGCCTTAGTATGGAAAATTGTTCCCAAGTAAATTCCAGTGAACCTATTCTCGCCAACACTAAACAGCTGATGGAAGAGAAGGGCGGAAGAATATAAGTAAATGTTTTCCTTTATAATACCTCATAATTAAAAAGTTGCTTATGTTAGCGTTAGATTAAATGTTGACAGAGATCAGGGAATGCGAGAGGAATGGCAGATTTAAAGTACTACCTTAGGGTGAACTGAAATGTTTTCATTTCAGATGCCTGCAATTGGGCTTAAAGACTTGAATTATTTCTGACTGGGTGGTGTTATTACTTTCGTCAGCATGAGGTAAAGACATGCTCAACCTGTCAGTCTGGGTGAACAAATGTACCAGAACCTGCTTAAGAGATAATTAGAAAACTAAGTGTTCGGAGAAATGCTTTGTATTTTCTTAAACCACCTTTGCCATCTCATGAATTTTGATAGTGGGAAAGAGAACACCGATTGCAGAGTTGCGTGAGTTCTTCTTGTCTCATTGCCAATGGTTTAAGGTATTTGGTTTGCAATCACGTGCACCTGAAAAACAAAAATGGCAAAAAGACATTCAGGCCCAACTAACCTGATCCACATAGCTGGGGTGGTGTGTGTATCTCAACACAGGCACTCTGCATCCCATTTGCTGGATGCTGGTGGAGGTGGAGAACTAGATCTATTTATTTAAAAAAGCTAATTGTATCAAAGTTCTTAGTCACCGGGACAGTCAAAGCTAAGGCAGCAATCTCCCGTGGTTTTAAATAACACAAGGTGCAGTGGGAAAGTCACACAGCACGAGAGCAGGCTCTTCAGCCCAATTTACTCATGCCGATCAAGATGCCCCATCTGCACTAGTCTCATTTGCCCCATATCCCTCTAAACCTGTCCTATTCATGTACCTGTCCAACTGTCTTTTAAATGTTGTTATTACCTGCCTCAATTACTTCCTCTGACAACTCGCTGCATATACCCACCACGTGTGTGAAGAAGTTACCCCTCAGGTTCCTATTAAATCTTTGGGTTCTCACCTTAAACTTATGACCTCTTGTTCTACCTACTCTGGGTAAAAGACTGCATTTCCTTGTGATTTTATACACCTCTATAAAATTACCCCTCTGCCTCCTGCACTCCCAAGGAATAAAGTCCTAGCCTGTCCAACCTTACCATATTGTTCAGGCCTTCTAGTCCTGGCAACATCCTCGTAAATCTTATTTGCACTCTTTCCCGGTTAACAACATCCTTCCTATAGCTGGGTGACAAAAACTGAACCAAATACTCTAAATTGTGACCTCGCCAACATCTTGGACAACAGTAACGTAACATCCCAACTTCTATACTCAGTAGATAAACACAACATGCTATAGTAACTCCATCTCTGGAGAGAAGGGATGGGTGACGTTTCGGGTTGAGACCCTTCTTCAGACTTCTATACTCCGTACCCTGTCTGATGAAGGCCAATGTCATGAAAGCCACCTTGTCCACCCCATCTACCTGTGACTCCACTTTCAGGGAACAATGTACCTGCACTTCTAAATCGCTGAGCTCTACAAAACATCAGCCATGATCATATTGAATGGCCGAATGGTCTACTCCAGCACCTATTTACTATGTTTCTAGAGTGCTGCCATTTACAGTGAAGGTCCTGCCCTGGTTTATGACTACCTAAATTGCAGCACCTCGCCCTCACTTGCATTAACCATTCCTCTGCCCATTTACTTAGCAGATCAAGATCCTGCTGTAATTTTGATAACCTGTTTTTAAAAAATCTGCTTGAGTCAGAAACAGGTTTGACTCACAAAGAATTGAATGAATTGATGTCCATTGTTAACCAATCTCGCAAAGCCACTATTCTTGGCACTAACATTTTATTAATCTTGACCTTTAACATTTCTGCCCTTGCTAATCCTGCAAGAGTTCACCTATAACCATTCACAGTTAAACTTGAGTACTGAATCAGACCCAAATTACTCACCTGTGAAAAATTAGCACTTGGCCGGACTAGTCTTCCAAACTACATGCCCAACATGGATGTTTAACTCAAGTTTTTTTTTTTAAGCTTCCTCTCGCCCTCGGTTTTACACTCCATTTTGTGTGCCTCTCATAATAGGCGAAGGGGACTAAAGGAAATTATTCTCGCCAATTTTTCTTCCCTTATTTACGAGCAACAAAAAAATAAAGAAGTGATACGAAGGAACTGCCAATACTGCTTTATACCAAAGATAGACACAAAGTGCTGGCGTAACTCAGCGGGTCAGGCAGCATCCCTGGAGAACATGGCTGGGTGACGTTTCGGGTCTGAAGAAGGATCCCGACCCGAAACGTCAACTCTCCATGTTGTCCGGAGATGCTGCCTGATCTTCTAAATTACTCCAGCACTTTGTGTCCAAAAAATATATAAATTGGATGCGGGTGTTGATTGTTGGTGTTTACTAATTGTCTTCATAATTAAAAAAAAAGGGAGATAGACTTTGAGATGTGATTCTTTGGGTGTAAAATCATTTATGTTTCTGAAGCCATGGACCATTGTCTAATTGTCCTTTAATCCCTCTAATCCCTCATAACAAAGTACATGTTGCTCAGTAAATCTGAGCTACTATAGGTCTAGAAATCTTAGTTTTGCACTACTTGCATCAACTGGGGCATTAGCACTTTTACAAACACTTGCCAAGGATCAAAGAAAAATAAGTTTTATCTTTCTCAAATTTTGTATTTATGATCAAACGAATGAAAGGTTGTTCCAACACGGGCACAATCTCTGTTAGTGTTTGTTAAATTGTCGTTAAATTGCTGTCTTTTCGCAATCAATAAATGAAGCCAGTTTTCATTCCATCTGTTTGTTGTTCCCAATTAAGGAATAAATGGTTGAGTATTATCCCATTGACTATTAGGACGCAATAAAAGCTTTTCACTCTACCTAGGTACACATGACAATAAACTAAAACTAAATGCAAACTAATGATGCAATAGTTCTTTTAGAGTTTCTCATATATTTAACAATTGGTCTTTTTCAAAATATCAACTTCACTTTTAAGATAATTTTATCAGCTCCTCTAGCAAACTATTCTTGTAGCCGATCCAAAGTCTCAATTCCCTACTGCCCTTGTTACTGAAATCTTGGTTTAGTTTAGTTTATTGTCACGTGTACCGAGTTACATTGAAGAGCTTTTGTTGCGTGCTAACCAGTCAGCGGAAAGACAATGCATAATTACAATCGAGCCATCCAGAGTGCACAGGTACAGGATAAATGGAAGCAACTTTTGGAAATTGTATATTGAACCTTCTCCTTACTTTTACAGGAACGCCAAGGTCGTGTCAAATAATACTGCAGTCTCTGGAAAAGCGACGTCGACCTAAAAGTCATATCCTGAATTTTCTTCAAGAAATTGAATGACAATGAAGATTCCCCACTCCTCACCTTCCTTCCCACCCACCAACCTACCCTCTTTCATTTCCAGTGAATCCTATGGCTTTTAGCCTTGTACTTGTCAAACTTAATCCTCTTCTGTAGAACTATGGTAATAATAGCAAGATCTAGGTGGGGGAAACAAAAACGTTTTAAGGATCCTTTCTCAACTATCGGTTGTGACTTTGCAAAGTGGTGCATTTTGTTTTCCTTCTGTTTAAACAAAATTTAAAACTGAATCGCTTTTTGAATTTTTTTTTATGGGCTGCAATTAAATGCGGTTCTACGGAGAAGAGACCAGTTGCCTCGCAACATCTGAATTGTCATCGCCCAGCTGGGTCAGAACGTGGACAGATACCTTCTCCGACTGGACTGGAGATCTAATTTGTTTCATTCAGGCCTTTTTGAGGACTGTCCACCCCACCTCGCCCTCCGTTTTACTGAAAATGCTGCTTGTTTTTGTTTTAAAAAGGCTCCTGGGAAGAGCGGTTACTTTTGTGTTTGTCCCGCCTTTCGTTCCAAAAATATTAAAAGCAAGTTACTCTTGACAAAAGTTCACGTGAGCAAGTTTAAGAAAAAAGATGCCACCAATGAAGTCTAAATCCTTAAAAAGTGAAGACTGGACTAAAGGAATACTGTAAGGAATTTTTTTTGAACACTGAACTTTGAGAAATAAAAACTGCTTAGAATCTTTTTTTCAATCCTCGTCAAGTGGAACAACTGGGAATTTACCCTTCATTATTAATCACTTCTCAGTAATAAATGTGATATCCTGTTCAGCAGAATGGATGCGTCAAATGCATTTTTGTTTGGTCTTTCATTCTTCCTGTTTTTTAACATGAGTCAGTAAGAGACATTTGAGGAAGAGTAGGGTTAGCATTCGGTGCTGACACTCCTTGCAATGCCAGTAGGCACTTCCATCTTGCACCTTGAACACAAAAGATCAGAGGGGAATGGTGACATTTCCAGATTCTGGAGCAGATTAGTCAAACTAATGTGACTGACCTTTATTCAACGAGTGCTGCTAGTAGATGCCATCCCCTCACATCTCCAATAACCTTGGTTTAATCCTGATATCAGTCGCTGTCTATGGAGTTTGCATGTGCTCCCTGTGACAGTGTGAGTTTCGCCTGGGTCCCGCAGTTGCCTTGCACGTCCCAAAGACTTGCGGGTTGGTTGTTGGCCACTGTAAATTGCTGCCGGTGTGCGGGGAAGAATAACAGGCGAGGGTGGCCATTATAATTAGCCCCTGGTGAGTTGGGGAGAATAAGAGGTGAGCGAGTTGCCATTTTAACGTGGCAGTAGTGAATGAACATAAGAATAACTGGAGCAAATCGACCTTGGGAAGCAAGTATTTCTGGTACCTGCAATACTCCCCACATTATGGGAGTACATTGGATGATATTTTGCTGAAAAGAACATTTTAATTTCCCATTGGTGCTTTGTCACGGGCTGAAGTTCAGAAACTGATACAGTGAGAAACTACTGGTGTGTCCTCTTTTGCATTCAATGGGGAATTGAGAATTAAAATTAATTGTGAGAAATTATAGATTGAATTCACTAAGCTGAATGAGCCTACTGCTCCCATGAACAGTAGTAAAGATCTCAAGTGATGCGGGCAGCGTTGGGCCTATCAAGTCTGCTCGCCATTTAATCATGGCTAATCTATCTCTCCCTCCTAACCCCATTCACCTGCCGTCTCCCCATAACCTCTGGCACCAGTTGGTCCAGAATGGAACTTATTTAGCTTTTGAAATTTAAGTGGTGTCTGTGCTTAGACTGGGAATATAAAGGCTGATTGTGTACCGATCAGGCAACATAATTTAGGCCTGTCCAGTAGATCCCCACCTGTGTTAAAGAAGGAACTGCAGATGCTGGAGAATTGAGGGTTACACAAAAAGCTGGAGAAACTCAGCGGGTGCAGCAGCATCTAAGGGGCAACTAAGCCCCTTAGATGCTGCTGGACCCGCTGAGTTTCTCCAGCTTTTTGTGAGATCCCCACCTGTGATGGCACACCTGATAGATCTGTGGCCTCACCGCGCCAGAGATCCAGGTTCGATTCTGACCTCTGATTCTGTTTATGTGGAGTTAGCATGTTCTCCCTGTGTGGCTGTGTGGGTTTCCTCCAGGTGTTTCGGTTTCCTCCCACATCCCAAAGATATGTGGGTTAATGGGACACTGTTAATCACTCCCTTGTGTGCAGGGAGTAGATGACAAAGTTGGATAACTAGTGGAATAAATGGAACTAGTATGAATGGGTGAACAATGGTCCACGTGAAGTCGGTGGGCCAAAGGGCCTATTTCCATGCTACATCTCTGAACTAAACTAAACTAAACCAGTTATTGCAAGGTCAACCTCATCGTCATTAAACTGCTGTGATTTACAGGCAAAGATTCAGTTGAGTAACTGGTCCACTACATATTAACTGTCTCAAGTGTATGGTTCACTGTGTTACAAATTCCAGTGTAAGCATACAAAATGACAATCCCCCCCACATTGTAATTGTTTGATCTGCCAGTTAAGTTGCATTCTCAGTTGTGTGACTTGCCCTCAAACTTTACCCCTCTTCCGCCACTTTCACTTTGCTCTGTAAATGGATGCAAGGTTTGCAGTGTAACTTAAAGTGCAATATAAAATCAAGGCTTTTAGAGGAAAGTAAGAGTGTATGATTTTTCTGTTCACTGTTCTAATTAACTCCTGCCCTCTAACTCCAATTCACCCAAAGCCTACATTTGGTTTCAAGTCCCTTGAATGTAGTTTCATGGGAGATGGACTACTTAGCATAGCTACTGAAGTAGGCTACAAACTGATCATCTTTAAACTGCGGCAGGTCTCCGGTGCTGTTTGAACGCTAACGTTTATCTATGTGTTCCATTGCAAAGTTTTGGGCAATTTCTTTCTCTATTTATGTAATGGCTCATTTATTAATATGTCAATAACAGCTAATCACATTGCAAAATGTTATACTAATTGCCACACTGGTTGACATGTTGCAGTTCTGACAGTGGGTGGCTGAATTGTTGTTTGACATAACTCCATTTAAGTTACGCTTCCCAGTGTTTTTGATTACAAAGTGTAGTTGATTTACAAATACAATAGCTTTCAGAATAAGCCACCTCTTGTTGCTTATACAATCATACAGAACGCTCACATTTAGTGGTGAGGGTGTCGAGCCCCTTTTTCTGTGCTGGTGGTAATACCCCTCATCTGTATCCTCCCACCTCATCCATCTCACCTCATCCCATTCTTTGCTTTATCAACCATTGAAAACAGTATTGAGACCAACCTATGTGTGGTTTAGTTTAGAGATACAGCACGGAAACAGGCTCTTTGGCCCACCTGGTCCGCGCCGACCAGCGATCCCCGCACATTAACACTACCCTACACACACAAGGCACAATTTGTCCATTTACCAAGTCAATTAACCTACTTATCTGTTCGTCTTTGGAGTGTGGGGGGAAACCGAAGATCTCGGAGAAAATCCATGCTTTGGGGACCTGAAGATCTTGGAGAAAATCCATGCTTCGGGAAACCAAAGATCTCGGAGAAAACCCATGTTCTATGCAAGCTCTGTAGTCTCAACTACTGCCAATACACACAAGTTCCACATACTGTTCCTTGGGTTTCCAAGGTACCCCATCTTTGCCTAACTTTGACCCGTATCCCTCTAAACCTTTCCTGTCCAAATATCTTGTAAATATTGTTATTGTACCTGCCTCAACTATTTTATCTGGCAGCTCGTTCCATATACCCACCATCAGGTGTGAAAAAGGTGCCCCTCAGGTTCCTTTTAAATCTTCCTCCCCCCACCTTAAACCTATGCCCTCCAGCTCTTGATTCCCCGAGCTCTACTCTCATTGCATAGAAATACATTGCACCAAAAGACCGAAGCCCACTCTTTGATTTATGATGATTCTCTCAGCAAAAGCTTTTTTTTAGAGAAGTATCCTTTTTATTAATCAAGCCATTACTCTTAGCATCTTGTTCTGACCTTCCAGAAATGCAAAAAAAAAACTGTACATTTACCCTATAAGACTACTTCATTAGTTATGCTGAATAATCTATGCTGTAAATACTCTTGAGTAATTTTAAATACTCCTGCAAGACTAATTGTTAAACCTCTGGTTAAGACTTCAACAGGTTTGGTCTTTGGTAATGATTATAACCTCTCAGTTCTGAAACCAACCTTGATACACAATCAAAACGGAAAATGCTGCAAATATAAGACCAGTGCACGGGAAAGAGAAAGTTAATGTTACAGATTGAAAATCCTCCATCAGAAGAGAAAGCAAGCTCATTTAGTTGCAGGATGGGTAGGAGGGATGTCTCTGACAATAAAACCAGGACGCCCATGGGTATAAGTTTATCTGGTCAATGAGTGAATGGGAGAGTGAAAACATAGACAAAAGAATGTGCGAAATGTGGAGGCTTACCTGGCAGGTCAGGCTCGACGTGTCCTTCAGTCCCAGATGAAGAAAAAGGGGGGGGAAACAAACAGCTAATATAACTAATTGCTGATTCAGACAAATCATGCCTGAAGCTGGTAATCAATATCAATCCAACAAGCTGCAATGTGTCTATGGTGAAAGATAAGGTGTGTTCCTCAAGCTTTATTTACATCTCAGATTTAACTCGAACAGACTCATACCGAAGATAGGCACAAAATGCTGGAGCAACTCAACCCGTCCAGCGGTATTTCTGGAGGAAAGGAATTGGCAACGTTTTGGGTCAGAATCCTTCGGATTGCAGTTACACCACGCAATGATAAACTCATATTAAGGACAATAAATGATGGACAGCTTTCTAGAGCTAAAACATTGTGAGTAATTGCCCCATGAAATGTTCTGTGAGGAATTGAGGCCAATTGCAGAGTAGCTTTCAAGGTGAAATTGCCATACTCAAAAGTGAGCTTTTTGCTTTTGAGGTAAACATGTTCTATATTTCCTTCTATTTCTGCTGATCCTGAGGGGATTTCTGCTAGAGAATGGTGCCTTCTTGCCAAGCACCAGGTGTTATCTATACATTGTGAGATTTCCCAGTTCTCTGGAGGAGTTTAGTTTAGAGATACAGTGCAGAAACAGGCCCTTTGACCCACCAAGTCCAGGTTGACCAGTGATCACCGCACACTGACACTATGCTACACGCACTAGGGACAATTTACAATTATACCAAGCAATTAGCTTACCAACATGTATATCTTTGGAATGTGGGAGGAAACCAGAGATCCCAGAGAAAACCCACACAGTCACAGGAGGATAATACAAACTCTGCACAGCCAAGCACCCAGCATCAGGATCCAACCAGGGTCTCTGGCGCTGTGAAGCAGCAACTCTACCGCTGCGGCACCATGCCGCCTTGGAGTTATTGGATAATAGATAGGAGCCCAAGCAGATTTGTCATTTCTTTTGCTTATTCCCCCAAGATGTCGTCTGATTTTATGTTCTCTCCAGAGACACTGAGATCAACTGAAGTATTTTCAAACCCCAGTTGGATACCATATTGGTACCATAACAAAAACCTGGCAGTCGCATTGGATATTTGGCATTCTGTTTATCCATCGAGTCATGGAAAGGAAAAGTACGACCCTTTTATAACCTCAGGATATCCTGTAGGACTTAACAACTTATCAAGTACTTGACAGTGACTACGGTAATATAGAATAAACAGCAGCCAATTTATTCACAGCATTCTCCCACATATGCCAAAATAAAAACAATCGATTATCCATATTTTCGTGATGTTGACTGCAGAATAATTATTGGTTGGGAGATGATGAATACTCCCATTCTCTTTGTTGAAATCAACTCAATGGATCATTTATATTACCCATGAGAACCATCTCTGTTTAATGGGTTCTAGTGAGAGTGATTAATTGTCATATGTACCGACAATGGAACAATTAAATTCTTACTTACAGCAACATAATGCGCCTGTAAACACAACAGATGTAGATAACAAATAATGAACAAAAATTCAACAAATTAATAACCTGCGCAAAACACTTAACCTGTGCAGAACAATGCAACAATTAAAGATAGTGCATGGAAGATTATTGTTGAGTTGTATAGCATTCACGAACCTGACGAGACAGCATTGGTGTGTGGATTTAGATTACATGGACTGACCCGTGGAGTGCAACCTGGGTCATGGCCTTCTAACTCAGAATGGAGGCCAGCACTCATTAATACACAGAAGGTGCTATTTTTGAGCGGGTGAGAGGCTTGCTTCTTGACTTCCTGTTGACCCTTCAGCAGTCAGGTGAGGGGAATCATGTTGATGATTGTCAAATATGTCACCTGGAACATTAGGCCTTCCACTCCATCAGCCATGAGAAGCCCTAATGTTTTACCCATTGTAGGGTGAATGGGACTACCTTCGATTTTCCAGCATCTGCAGTTCCTTCTTAAACACAGAGTATTTGATCAGATGGACTTATATATGAGATCATTGAGATCCCTGTGTAACAACAATTTACATTATTATGGTGCCTTTAACACACCAAGACGTTTCACAACAGTATTATCAAACCAAGCCACTTACGAGGATGTAATGACCAAAGAACCACTCTAAGATCTTTGGTAATGACAAGCTGCCCAAAACTTGGAACAAAGGTTGATTTGAAGCTTTTTTTAAGGAGACAGAGAGGTGAGAATTCTGGAATCAAGAATCATTCATTATATAATTAATGCCATATAAGGGATGTTATTGAAGGTCTTCCTTAAACTTTTTGAGCTGTGAATTCATCTAGCAAAATATCAACAATGGGAGTAATAAAAGGAAGAATGGCAGCTTGTGTGGGGATGATTGCCTGGGTTATATTGGAGTATTGTGTGCAGTTTTGGCAACATTACAGCTGGCAAATGTGGAAGCTTTGCAGAGGATGCAGAAGTAATTTGTTAGGTTGTTGCTTGGATTACAATGTATTGGCTACAATGAGCGGTTGGATAAACTTGGATTGTTTTCTCTGGAACTTCAGAGGCTGTTGGAAGTATATAAAATATATAGGAGAGGAAGAATTAATGTAGGCAGTCAGAATCTTTTTCCCAGGGTAAACACCAAAGGGGTTAGCTTGTTGATGAGAGGGAGAAGTTCAAATCATACTTATGAGGCAGGTTTTTCAGGTATGTGGTACACACTGCCAGAGCTAAAGGGGTAGAGCAGATAAGGTAGCGCTGTTCAGAGGTATTTAGACTGGCACTTAAACAGGCTGGGAATGGTAGGAAAGACACCATGTGTAGGCACATGGGGTTAGCTCAATTTGGCATTATGGTCAGCACAGGCACTGCGAGTTGAAGAGCCTGATTCCATTCTGTATTCTATGTAGCTCTCTTAGGTGGTTGCCCCTTCAAGCTCTGATTCAATGGGACATTTTTTTATGGCCGACATCTATTGATATGAAGAAGAAATAGCTTTCTCGTGGATTATTTTGACTATTGGATGAATTGTGACTATCAGATTCAGAGACAGTTTATTCCTAGCTGTTATCAGGCAACTGAACCATCCTACCTCATTGCAAATCCTCGGACTATCTTTAATCGGACTTGACTGGACTTTATCTCACACTGACTAAATGTTATTCCCTTTACCCTGTATCTGTACACTGGATGGCTCGATTGTAATAATGTATAGTCTTTCCGCTGACTGATTAGCACGCAACAAAAAGTTTTTCATTGTACCTTGGTACACGTGACAATAAACTAATCTAACACAAGAGCTAACTTGGTATCAGGCCACCAGCATCGAGAACTTGCTTGATCATCTCCTTTTTTCTGGTATCAATGAGGAATACAAGGAGGATTAAGAAGCATCAGTTGCTGCTGTAGAGAGGAGGAGGAAGGCAAGATGCATTCCCTCCTTCGCTGAAGATGAAACAAGTATGTCCTCCTTTGGGCTTCAGTCATAGTGATCCACTTTCCTTCACTGAAAGTCTACGGCAAGTCAAGTGGAGATCATCGTCATATACAAAAATACATAAATTACACGTAAAATCTGGAAGTGTGCAAAAAGATTATGCCAAATACTGCCATTAATGCAAAGATAGATAATTAGGAAACAAGTCCATGGTAGTGCAAGAGATGCTCTGTGGTATTCCATGCTAAGGTAAGATTAGTGTTGTCGAGATCGGTTCAAGAACCTGATGGCTGTGGGAAAGTAGGAACATGGAACTGCAGATACATGTTTACAAAAAAAAGACAAAGTGCTGGAATAACTCAACGGGTCACGCTGCATCCCTGGAGAACATGGAAAGGTGACGTTTCGGGTCGGGGCCCTTCAGGCTGGTGAACGAAACGGCACCTTTCCATGTTCTCCAGGGATGCTGCCTGACCCGTTGGGGTCCTCCAGCACTCTGTCTTTTCTAGCTGGAGGAAAGTAATTGTTCTTGAACCGGTCAGATCTGATTACCTGGGCCCAGTCTTCTTTTGTTCCTGGGGGGTTTTGCAATGTGCTGCTGTGTTGAAACAATGCTCCACACACGCAGTGCAAGTTGGCTCATGGATTCCATAGATAGACACAAAAACCTGGAGTAACTCAGCGGGTCAGGCAGCATCTCTGGAGAAAAATAATATGCGACGTTTCGGGCCGAGACCCTTCTTCAGATTCCACATATTGTACACTATCCAAGGAAATTGGCCTCAATGGGGGCTTAGTATTGATGTCTTAAGTTTCAAAAAGGGAATTGGATACAATCCAGCAAATAAAATTACAGAGCTGTGGGAAAGGAATGGGCTAGGTAGGACTACTTGAAAAGATATGTTACTGCTTAAAATCTTTAGTTGTAAAACCATCAAATTAAGGAGCAAATAGCTCTTATATAAAAAACATGACGAAACGTGAGGTACTTCATTTCTGTCACCAGAGGGAGCCGCAGCCTAACTTTCAGATCTGTGACAAACATTATTAATGCAACTGTTGATTAATAATACCGAGCAAGCAATAACTGTACGCACGCACTATACGTTTATATAATCTATGCGTATGCACCACATTGCAATCATTGAGAGATCCCAGCACCCCGTGTCAACTCATTTTTCAATTAGTTATAGAGACAGTCATGTAGCACAGAAACAGGCCCTTCGGCCCATGCCGGCCAAGAGGCCCCATCTAAACTAGTCCCATTTGACCGCATTTGGCACATGTCCCTCTAAACCTTTCTTATCTATGTACCTGTCCTTTAAATGTGTTATTGTTGTTGTGCTGTCCTTTAAAGGTTGTCAACTACCTCCTCTGGAAGTACATTCCGTATGCCCACCACCCACTCAGTGCAAAGGTTGCCCCCTCAGGCAATCAGGGGAGGGGGGGGGGTCAATCAGGACCAGCAACAGATGACCAAGGAAGAGTGAAGCCCATAATGACCCATTGTTAGCTGTGGAACAGGTGATAAGGAAGGGATACAGGGATGCGGATACAGGCATAATCTCATTTCACGTCTTACATGGAAGGTGGACAGTGGTGGTGCTTAATAATTGTGCTTCTATATATTTTTTTCCATTTTTTATAAAGGTAGAAAATAGTAGAAAAAGATTAAACAAAGAGAATGTATATATATATATATAAAGTTGGGAAAGAATGGAATATTCTACATATTTTACATCGTTGAAGATATAGCCGCGTTTTATGAAATGTACTACTTCATCTATTCTTCGATTCTGGTTTCAGTTGGGTTCTCGTGCCAAACCAATTTGCCCCTTCAAATATTCAATAAGACTATGGACATACTCTGGCTGAACTCATGAGAATGGGATTGAGAGGGAAAGATAAATCATACAGGATTGATTGGCGGAGTAGACAATATGGGCCAAATGGCCTAATTCTGCTCATACAACTTGTGAACTTATGAACTCACATCATACGGCTAATTGTGTCAAACTAATAACACAAAATATTTGTGAGTTGATTATTCTTGCTGTACAATAGGTGTTCGACATCTTAGAACCAGCTACGAGATGGACTTGTTATATCATGGAACCCGGTACATAACTAGTGGTTCTGCCACAGTGGACTTGTGGTTGCACCCTCTGTAGCCCCTTCGCTGCTCATAGATGTTACCGCCCTTGCTCTTCGATGGGCCAACAAACCATTCCCTATCATTTCATCAGAGGGTTTAGTTGTAATGGCCAGGTACAACGAGCACCTCCTGTGTGGGTTCTGTTCATCAATTCTCCAAACTTCTTCTTCTTGCGTATGGCGTGCACAGCCTAAAGGTGTAGGACAACGTGTTCTATTTGATCTTAATTGATTGTGCACGCCAGGTCGATTGCATTCGTTGAAACAGGGTTACAATTGAAGGTTACGATCTCCCACCCCAATTCTCTAAACTGACTCAATTGAACTGGATAGACCAATGGCCGAGAGTCAGGAGATCACCATCTGAACCTCTATGTGGATGCTTCCCAATTCAACTCTCAATGCCCGGGGCTGCTCTGGCGAAGGTGACATCTTTCAGACGAGATGTTAATCTCTAAACGCTCAACTGACGCTGACTAGTTGCCAGTGCACTCACTATGGGAGGCGGATACATGAAATAGCAGATGCTGGAATCTTTTGAACAATACGCAACGTGCTCGAGGAACTCGGCAGGTCAGGCAGCATCTGTGGAGGCAATGGGCAGGCGCTCTCTGGAGAGGAGTATGAGGGTTTGACATGTCCCATTCGTTTATTATTTCAGAGGCGGAGTGAAGTTGGCAACGCCAGAGTGCGTTGTACTTCCCTCAATATTCTTCAGAAAGTAGTGGCGAGTCGCCTGCTTGGACTGCGACAGTTCTTCAGATGGAAACGTTTCCTCAACAGTGTTGGACGGGATGGCCCAGAATTTAGACGCCGCGACAATGAACGCGTGAATGACTAGGGTTGCGCGTATAGATAAGTTAAGAAGACTGTAAATATAAGAACATATCTGAAGGGGGTACACAAAAGGCTGGAGAAACCCAGCGGGTGCAGCAGCATCTAAGGAGCGAAGGAGATAGGCTTCCACAGAACATATCTGAAGATGGACACAAAAAAGCAGGGGACACCGAAGCCGTGGGGCGTGTTTTTACATGTCTTGGGTCTTTCATTGGTAGTCTTGGGAAAATGAGTTTGGAAATTTTGGGCGAGATGGGAACGGCGAGGGGAATGCGGTGGGGGCGGGGGCGGGGGCGGGGGCGTGTAAATTGACTTTTTGTTTTGAAGTGGCCTTGAGTTATCCCACACCCTGTCTGGAGTTTTTTTTTAAGTTCTCCGGCGTGGAGGGGCATTCCGACGAAGCTGTGGAATGCAAAATTGTCCGAGACTTTCCCCACAAATAATCCCTTTCCCCTCGCTCCTTGTGCTACAGGTGACTTGGGAACAACCTGGATTTTATTGAAAGGAGGCGAACCAAGCCCTTGAACCAACAGGAAAGGAAGGGGAAGCAAGTTCTGTTTGTTTATGTTAAAGTTAGTTTAAAAACGCAAGCCAACATTTCCTTCTCTTGGAGTTAGACGGCGCAGCGCTGAGTGGATTAGCCGTTGTCCTGGCGATGGTATCGAGGCGGCCCATTCACTCCCTGCCAGAGAAAGGAGCCGGGAGAAGTTTGCGACAAAACTCTTGTTGTTTGGCAGAAGTGGTTCAAAGGACTGTGGTTTGGGGGGTTTTGGGGCGGGGGAGGGGGGGTAAGAAAAGACACATTACCTGACCATAGGAGGAACGAGACAACGTCTCCCACACTCTACAATAAGGGGTGCGGAGAATGAAGAGACACAAGACAATGGACACCGCTGAAAGTGACTCAACTGAAAGCTCTCAAAGGTAAGGAAGGGGGTTATCTGTTACAAAACGGAGGACACAAGGCGTCTGGTCCATCGCCGCGGCGCCCTGGCAGCTCGGTGGCATTTATTAAAGATGCTAGTTATTAACTTTCTTAACAACTCCCCCCCCCCATCCGCGCTCCCCCCCCCCCGCAACAACTCCCTTTCCTCCCTCCCCGCACCCCCTGCGTGCTCCCACCCCTCCCCTCTCTCCCGCTCCCTCCCTCCCCGCCAATCCACCCGCTTTATCTCTCCCTCATTCCGATGACATTCCTGTGTCTAAAATGTGGCGTTTCCCCGTTCCTTGTACCGGGGATCTTGTGGAAAACCCAGGTTCACGGGGAGAACGTACAAACTCCGCACAGACAGCGCCCGTGGTCGGGATCGAACCCGTGTCGTTACCGCTGCTCGACCGTGCCGCCCATAAAACACACCCAATAAAGATCAGGAATTAGTTCAGTATAAGCTATAATTTGAAGGGAGCGGGGTGATATGGGGGTAACCTGTCAGAAGTGGCATGTTGTTTGAGAGTGTGTGTGTGAGTGTGTGTCTGTGTGTGAGTGAATGTGTGTGTGTTAGTGAGTGTTTGTGTGTGTGCGTGTTAGTGTGCGTGTTTGTGTGTGTGTGTGTGTTTGTGTGTGAGTGTGTGTGTGTGTGTGTGTGAGGGATTGTGTGCCAGTGAGTGTTTGTGTGCGAGTGAGTGTGTGTGGGTGGATGTTGTGTTAGTGTGTGTGTGTTTGTGTGTTAGTGTGTGTGTGATTCCTTGGATGTCAGGACTGTCTCATGAAGAAAGACTGGATAGACTCGGTTTTTACTCTCTAGAATTTAGGAGATTGAGAGGGGATCTTATAGAAACGTACAAAATTCTTAAGGGGTTGGACAGGCTAGATGCACGAAGATTGTTCCCGATGTTGGGGAGGTCCAGGACAAGGGGTCACAGCTTAAGGATAAGGGGGAAATCCTTTAGGACTGAGATGAGAAGGACTTTTTTCACACACAGAGTGATGGGTCTCTGGAACTCTCTGCCAAAGAGGGTAATTGAGGCCAGTTCATTGGCTATATTTAAGAGGGAGTTAGATGTGGCCCTTGTGGCTAAGGGGATCAGAGGGTATGGAGAGAAGGCAGGTACGGGATACTGAGTTGGATGATCAGCCATGATCATATTGAATGGCGGTGCAGGCTCGAAGGGCCGAATGGCCTACTCCTGCACCTAATTTCTATGTTTCTATGTGTGTTAGTATGTGTGTGTGTCAGTGTGAGTGTGTGTGATTCTGTGTGTGTGTGTGTGTTAGCAAGTTTGTGTGTGTGTGTGTGAGTTAGTAAGTGTGTGGGTGAGTCTGTGTGTGAGTAAGTGTGTGTGTGTTTGTATCTGTGTGCTCTGCAGGGACGTGCATCGAGGGTGATTTCAGGCCCCTTTGTTCCCTGCGTAAATTGTACGTATAACTGATGGACAGGAGTTGCTGTTCCCTGCATCCTCCCGGGGTCGCGGCGGTCCGTCCTCGTTCACTGAAACACTCAACAGGTCAGGCAGTATTTGCGGAAAGAGAAACAATGAAGGTGTCAGATGCGAGACGTTGCATTTAAGGCAGAGCTAGATATAGTCTTGATTAGGTGTCAGGGGTTATGGGGAGAAGGCAGGAGAATGGGGTTAAGTGGGAGAGATAGATCAGGTGGAGTAAACTTAAAAGGCTGGATGGCCTAATTCTGCTCCTATCACTTATGACCCTACGACCTCATGCACTTGACCTTTAACTAAATCTGCCCTTTGTTTCTCAAGCTCTGGGATTCACACATGGGTTCCAGTTCTCACTTCAGCAGCAGTTGCTGCATCAATTTCACTGCACCAATTGGTGTATGTGCCAATAAAATAAATCTCCTTTGCCTTTGCTTTAGTTGCTGCAGAGTGAATGCACCTGCGATGGCCATAATGACCGAGTAGCTTGCTTATTAAATAACATAAAACAGTACAGCACTGGAACAGGCCCTTCGGTCCACAATGTCCACGCCGAACATGATACCATGTTGAACATGATCTCTTGTGCCTGCTGGTGATCCATATCCCTTCATCCCTGCACAGCCATGTACCTATCTAAAAGCCTCGTAAACACTGCTATCCAATCTGCCTCTACCACCAACCCTGGTAACACATCCCAGGCACCTACCACCCTCTGTGTAAAATAACTTGTTCAGCACATCTCCTTTTAACTTTCTCTTTCTCACCTTAAAGCTATCCTCTAGATTTTGACATTTCCACACTGGGAAGAAGGTTTTGACTGTCTACCCTCTCTCTGCCTGTGAAAAATCTAGTCTTCACAGACCCCCTTTAAAACTCCTCCCTCTGGCCATAAAACTGGAGACTCGAGTTTCAGAGTTTGGGAAACAGGCATGGCTATTTTTTTATGCTTCCCATAATTTTATGTACCTCTGTCCTGTCACTTTTATACGTTGAAACAGCTTTTATGTTTCAAGACCTCCAAACCCTCCTCTTTCATGATGTTGAGAGGCCACAACATGACTTTCACCCCCTGAGCTCACTAGCTTGCATGCCATGTTAACAGTAAATACTGCTGAGAGTATTAAGTTAAAACCTCGAGCATTTCCTATGGTTCCACACATAGGTCACCAAAACAAATCCTTATAGGGACCTACTCTATAGAAGTTGGGAGGTATAGTTACAGTTGTACAAGACATTGGTGAGGCCACATTTAGAGTACTGTGTTCAGTTTTGGTCACCATGTTATAGGAAAGGTGGTGTTAAGCTGGAAAGGGTGTAGAACAGATTTATGAGGGTGTTGCCAGGACTCGAGAGCCTAAGCTACAGGGAGAGGTTGTGCAGGCTGGGGCTTTATTTATTGGAGCGCAGGAGGATGAGGGGTGATCTTATAGCGTTGTACAAGATCATGAAGAGATAGGATAAATGCATAGACTCTATAATCCAGAGTAGGGGAATTGAAAACCAGAGAACTGGTTAATTCCCGGGATGGCGGGACTGTCATATGCTGAGAGAATGGAATGGCTGGGCTTGTATACACTGGAGTTTAGAAGGATGAGAGGATATCTTATTGGTTATGGGTTTGGACACGCTAGAGGCAGGAAACATGTTTCCAATGTTGGGGGTCCAGTACCAGGGACGACAGTTTAAGAATAAGGGGTAAGCCATTTAGAACGGAGACGAGGAAACACTTTTTCTCACAGAGTGTTGTGAGTCTGTGGAATTCTTTGCCTCAGAGGGCGTTGGAGGCCGGTTCTCTGGATAATTTCAAGAGAGAACTAGATAGGGCTCTTAAAGATAGCAGAGTCGGGGGATATGGGGAGAAGGCAGGAACGGGGTACTGATTGGGGATGATCAGCCATGATCACATCAAATGGCGATGCTGGCTCGAAGGGCCGAATGGCCTACTCCTGCACCTATTGTCTATTGTCTATTAAGATGAGGGGGGATTGATTTAATAGGAACCTGAGGGGCAACTTTTTTTATACAGAGGGTGGTGGGTGTATGGAACAAGAAGGTCGTTGAGGTAGGTGCTATCACAATGTTGAAGAAACATTTGGACAGGTAGATGAATATGGGAGGTTTAGAGGGAGATGGGCCAAATGCTGGCAGACAAAACTGGTATAGATGTGGAATGTTGGTCGGCATGTGAAGTTGGGCTAAAAGGCAGGTTTTGACATTTTATGAATATATGACTATGACTCTCCCTAGCTACCCACTTGTTCTTAATATACATGAAATCTTCATAGGATTCTGATTTATCTTGTCTTCCAGGGATATCTCCTAGTCCCTTTAGCCCTCAAATTTCCTTATTAAATGTACTTCTACTCCTCAAGGCACGCGCTTGATCCTATCTGCTTAAAACCTGACATATGTCTCATTTTTCCTGATAAACCCTCATCAGCCAAGGCTCTTTAATTCTGCCAGCCTTGACCTTCACTCCTACACTTGACCTTCACACTAACAGGAACATGCTGACCCTGAACTCATCTTGTCTCACTTTTGAAAGCTTCCCACTTGCCAGTCATCCCTTTATGTGCAAATGTGATAGCCTTAGAAAGGGGAGATGACTACCTTCGGACAGCGTAGGTGTGAAATAGGATCCGCCTTTCCACAAGGCAGCATGAGTGGCATCATTCAAATTCTGTCGCATAAGAGAAGAAGAAACATGAACATGAATATTAAAGGATGCAAATTGTTTGAGTGATGTAACGGGTCAGGCAGCATCTCTGGCGATAAAGTATAGGTGACGTTTTGGGTTGGGAGCCTTCTTCAGACATAAAGTGCTGGAGTTACTCAGTGGGTCAGGAAGCAAAGATAGACACAAAGTGCTGGAGTAAGTCAGCGTGTCAGGCAGCATCTCTGGAGATAAAGTATAGGTGACGTTCCAGGTCAGGACCATTCTTCCGTCACAAAGTGCTGGAGTAACTCAGCAGATCAGGAAGCATCTCTGGAGAACACGGATAGGTGCCAATGTTTCATCACCGACACCTATCTATGTTCTCCAGGGATGCTGTCTGACCCGCTGAGTTACTCCAGCACTTTGTGCCTTTTTAAAAAATAAACCAGCATCTGCAGTTCCTTGTTTCCACACGAATATCAAATGTTTTGCCCCAGCTAAGACCGCATATCCTTAGTCCCTAACATCCATAAATCCTGTCCTCTAAATCTCAAACGGAAAGCACTGCACCGTGTTCCTAATGATACATCAGCAATGCCTCCAAAAACCGCTATGTCCACCAGCTAGGAGAAAAAGGACAGAAGTTTAATGAGGTTTAATGCCTGCATGTTGCACACATATGAAAAATATTTCCTTGAGTCCAGGTACTGGAATTCACAGCTCAAATAGCAGTGTGGAATTATCAGCACCACCAGTATTGCAGTTGTTGCAATCAGTCACACGGAAAGACTTTCAAGGACATCCTATTAACCATCTTCTGAACTTGTTTTATAGTTAAAAGTATTCAACCCCTTAGGAAATGTGGCAGTCACTCATAAAGCACATTTCTAAATATAACAATGGCCCAAAAATCATGGTATAATATAATCGGCAAAACAGAGATCTATGACCAGTTACCACTGGAATCAGAAATGAAATATGATTTTATTAGTTGTAGTGTGCATGGTTAACATAATATCACAACACAATGTAATATCATAATCAACATCTTTAATGTAGTAGCAATATAATTATGACTACTGAGCGATTAAAAATTAGTTGCAATTAACTGTGCATTTATAAAAAATGACAAGTAAATTGTGGTTTTAATTGGGGTTGTAAAACAAAAATATATCACCAATATTTTTGAACGGCATGAATGGAAAATATTTGTGAGGAAGTCTTTGTGAGGAAGTGAATGAAAGGTGGTGTGAAAGGCAGGGCGTAAAGCAGGGAGTATGGAGAGGAATAGAGAGGGGCTGGGGTAGAAGGGGGGAATGGCCTCGGAGAGCCCATGGCTGCACTGAACCTCCTCTAGTCCCCTTACCCCTTCTTTCCCCTCTATCTCCCTTACCCTTCGCCTCTCTCATCTCAGTGCATTTCATTCCTTATCAATCGGCCCTTCTTTCCTTTGTCTCTCTCCTGCCTCTCATTTCTCTCCCCTCCCATTTCTTCCCCCCTTCCCTATTTCTACCACTCCTAGTTCTCTCTCCTTTCCTTCACATCTTTTCTTTCCTCTTCTTCCTTGCTTCATCTCCTGTTAATCCTCTCCCCTTCACTCTTCATCCACTTTTACAATCTCTTCCCCTTCAAAACCTCCCAGCCCTCCATCACCCCCTCACTATCCCGCTCACCACTTTTCTCTCTCCCTTATTCTCGACCTTCCTGTCTCCTCCCTATACCTTCTGTTTCCGCTGACTCTTCCTTTCACTTCATTCTCCTCCCTTATTGTACTCCTCTCTCCTCTCCCATTTCTCCGCTCTCTCTTAGCTTCATTCCTCACCTTCACTATCTTCACCATCACTCACTTCCCTCCTCGTTTCCACACCTTCCTTCTTTCGCTCAGTCATGGTCTTAATATCCTTTCTCCCAACGTTTTCCCTCTCCTTTCTCTCTCAAACGTAATTCATCACTGGGTTGGGGACCAAGCAATGCCAGACCAGGAGCATAAGAAGAGGATTTCAGTATAGGAGTAAAGAGGTTCTTCTGCAGTTGTATAGGGCTCTGGTAAGACCACATCTGGAGTATTGCATACAGTTGTGGTCTCCTAATTTGAGGAAGGACTTAATGGTCAGCAGGGTTGAGATCTACTGTGCAGAGGAGAAATCAAAGATTGATGCTTCAAGTCAGGGAGGTTTCTTCTGAGTGGAAAACCATCAGCAAAACATTGACGCTAACTCTGTCTTACATGTGTAGAGCAAGTATAAGGGCAAGAATATGGATATCTGGAGTTCTCAACATGCCATTTCCCTTAGTGAAGGGCCTGTACGAGGTAATTCAAGAGTTCTCCTGAGTTTTACCCTGATTCGAACTCGGAGAATGTCTGTAGCGGGTCCGTAGGAGTTCGTGGATGTCTCGTAGCGGCTCGTACGAGTAACGGGAAATCTGGTAAACTCGTGACGTTTTTCAACACTGTACAAAATACTCATGATGAACAAAAATGGTTACTATTTACTCGTACGAGCCACTACGAGACATCCACAAACTCCTACGGACCCGCTACAGACATTCTCCGAGTTCAAATCCGGGGAAAACTCGGGATAACTCTTGAATTACCTCGGACAGTGGGACAGGCCCTTGAGGTGTCGGAGGTAACAAGGAACATCCAACTCGCTGAATAATTGTATCAGAGGAGATTTTATTTTTTGTTGAGTCATGCTATGTAGACCTACCTTTACATCGAACACTTAATTTATCAATAATTAAAAGCTCTCTCCATACATTATGCCAAGTGTGGAGTGTTTGTTCAACTAGAAAGCTAAAGCACTCAACTTGCACAGCCTTCCAGCAGAGTGGGAAAGTTTACTCCCCCAAATCTGTTATAAAACAAGCTATAACTTTGAGAATTGGTGTGGTTCACTTTGTTTTTATAGTCACAGAGTCATAGAATGATACAGTGTGGAAACAGGCCCTTTGGCCCAATTTGCCCACACCGGCCAACATGTCCCAGCTACACTTGTCTCATCTGCCCGCATTTGGTCCATATCCCTCCAAACCTGTCCTATCAATGTACCTGTCTAATTGTTTCTTAAATGTTGGGATAGTCCCTGCCTCAACCACATTCTCTGGCAGCTTGTTCCATACACCCACCAGCCTTTGTGTGAAAACGTTACCCCTCAGATTCCTATAAAATCTTTACCCCTTCACCTTAAATTATCTCAATGGGTTTAGGTTAGGTAAGGGGGAGGTACAGCGAGACCTGGGTGTCCTTGTACACCGGTCACTGAAAGTTGGCGTGCAGGTACAGCAGGCAGTGAAGAAAGCTAATGTGAATGTTGGCCTTCATAACAAGAGGATTTCAGTACAGGAGTAAAGAGGTTCTTCTGCAGTTGTGTAGGGCTCTGGTGAGACCACATCTGGAGTATTGTGTACAGTTTTGGTCTCCTAATTTGAGGAAGGACATCCTTGTGATTGAGGCAGTGCAGCGTAGGTTACGAGATTGATCCCTGGGATGGCGGGACTGTCATATGAGGAAAGATTGAAAAGACGAGGCTTGTATTCACTGGAGTTTAGAAGGATGAGGGGGGATCTTATAGAAACATATAAAATGATAAAAGGACTGGACAAGCTAGATGCAGGAAAAATGTTCACAATGTTGGGCATCCAGAACCAGGGGCCACGGCCTTAGAATAAAGGGGAGGCCATTTAAGACCCAGAGTGATGTGAATTTGTGGAATTCCCTGCCACAGCTGGCAGTGGAGGCCAAGTCAATGCGTACCTTTAAGCTGGAGATTGACAGATTCTCGATTAGTACGAGTGTCAGGGGTTATGGGGAGAAGGCTGGAGAATGAGGTTGAGAGGGAAAGATAGGTCCACCATGATTGAATGGCGGAGTGGACTTGATGGGCTGAATGGCCTTGTTCTGTTCCTAGAACTTATGTACGTATTTGTATTATGAAGATGTATTTGGATTCAACAAAAATAAATTTGTAGTTGGCACATAAAATGTTCGTATAGTTTGTTGGCATTGGGGGATGTTATTATTATGGTCTTGGAACAACATCCTTCTCACCCATCACAAGTGCTGATGTTAACACTGAAATTGCACCCTCCCTAACCCATGTTTGCAATGTGATTCCACTAGATGTCCAGAAGTAAGCTCAATGGATCAAACAGCTATTCATCGTGTTCACTGGTTTGCTGCTGGCATCTTCTGCAGAGCAAATGCATTGTGAGCTGCAAGTAAAATTGAAACTTATTGAAACTTACCGAATAGCGAAAGGCCTGGATAGAGTGGATGTGGAGAGGGCATTTCCACGAGTGGGGAGGCTGGAACCAGAGGGCATAGTCTCAGAATAAAAGGACGTACCATTAGAATGGAGACGAGGAAGAATATCTTCAGTCAGAGGGCGATGAATCTGTGGAATTAATGGTCACAGATGGCTATGGAGGCCAAGTCATTGGGTATTTTTAATGCAGAGATTGAAAAATACTTGATTATACTTGCCATGGGTTATGGAGAGAAGGCAGGTGAATGGGGTTGAGGAGGAAAGATAGACCAATCATGTGCTAGTGGAATCAAGGGATATGGGGAGAAGGCAGGCACGGGTTATTGATTGGGGACGATCAGCCATGATCACAATGAGTGGCGGTGCTGGCTTGAAGGGCCGAATGACCTCCTCCTGCACCCATTTTCTATGTTTCTATGTTTCTATGATTGAATGGCAGAGTAGACTGGAAAGGGCCAAAAGGTCTAATTCTGCTCCTGTGACCTATGAACATGAAATAGTCACCCTAAGTAGCAGAAGAATGGGAGCATCCACATTAAAACCTCACAGTCCAGCTCTCCCTATCTATTGATAATGTCCTTATGGTATGCTGGAACCCGTTTTGCCCTTTCCCATCCAGAACAATTAAAACAGCAAAAGCGTGTTCCTAATGTACTGTAACCAGTGAAAGTTTCTTGTTAATTTTAATCTCACACCTCATTGGTCCTGCTCCTGTGTGAGGAATTGCAGTCAAACTTGGTCTGGTCTGTCTCACCAAGTGTTTAAGAAAGAACTGCAGATGCTGGAAAATCGAAGGTAGACAAAAATGCTGGAGAAACTCAGCAGGTGAGGCAGCATCTATGGAGCGAAGGAAATAGGCAATGTTTCGGGTCGAGACCCTTTTTCAGACTCATCAAGCATTGTTGCCACTGTGGATAAAGAGGAAGTGATGTGGTAGGATTAGCGTCAACACCAATCGGTCAGCAGCAGAAATCCTGAATGATTTACTCCTCTCTATTCCAGAAATGTTAGAGTCCATAATAGATAAATCAAAGCCATGGCCGTGACCTGCTAACCCAACACAGGGTATAGAACAAACCCAGAGCTGATACAGTGTAAGACCTAATGTTTAAAAAATCTGGGAGACTTTCACTGATTCCAGTCAAAGTGAATGGGATAGAGTGTGTAAGAAGGAACTGCAGATGCTGGTTTAAACCGAAGATAGACACAAAAAGCTGGAGTAATTCAACGGGACAGGCAGCATCTCTGGAGAGAAGGAATGGGTGACGTTTCGGGTCGAGACCCTTCTTCAGACTGGTTAGGGATAAGGGAAATGAGAGATATAGACGGTGATGTGGAGAGATAAAGAACAATGAATGAAAGAGATGCAAAAAGGTAATGATGATAAAGGGAACGGGCCAATGTAAGCTGTTTGTAGGGTGAAAATAAGAAGCTAATGTGACTTGGGTGGAGGAGGGATAGAGAGAGGGGGAATGCCGGGGCTACCTGAAGTGAGATCAATCAATATTCATACCACTGGGCTGCAAGCTGCCCAAGCGAAATATGAGATGCTGTTCCCCCAATTTGCGTTTAGCCGCACTCTGACAATGGAGGAGACCAAGGACAGAAAGGTCTGTGTAGGAATGGGAAGGAGAATTAAAGTGTCCGGCAACCGGGAGATCAGGTTGGTTCACGCGGGCTGAGCGAAGGTGTTCCGCGATCCGATCGCCCAGTCTGCGTTTGGTCTCGCCGATGTATAAGAGTCCACATCTTGAACAACGGACACAGAGGATGAGGTTGGAGCAGGCGCAAGTGAACCTCTGCCTAACCTGAAAGGACTGTCGGGATAAATACTTTTTCAGCTGTTCTGGGGCACCAATCGTTACTGAATACCGAAGCAACATTATCTATCTGTAGGGCATCGAGAGCTAGACTGTGAGACATTAATAAGGATGCTCCCATTCCTTTGGTGCTTGAGATGCCTCTTTATCAACAATTGGTAATGATATTCAGTCTTCCGGGGATGCCACTAGCAACAAATGTATGTGAGTAAGTTATTTGACCCATTGAGTCTGCTTCACTGTAGTTATTGGAAACACTGCAACCATGGGAACTGGGGAATGCATTTTTCACATCAGCATCAATACTTGAAATGGGTGTGAAGAATATCACCGTTCTCATCTCAGGCTCAGCACTCATCGCCGAACCTCATACTTAGAGAGAGGTCCAATTAGCCGAGGTCCAGGGGAGTCTGTTTACCCAAACAGGATTAATTAGCTCCTTCAGGGTCGGATTGGAGCACTGTGGGGGACAGCTCCCGCTGATAACATTGTCTTTTAAGTTCTATTATTGTACGAGGGGTAGTGAGCAGAACACAAAAAAGTTAAAATAAATGCAGAAAATTCTGGAATTAAACGATAGATCTGCCGGGCAAATCAAAGAAAAAGTTGGAGTGAGCTTTGCCCCAGGCCTTTCCTCGCAATAATATATTCAGCTTCTTACGACTTTCTTGTTGTGTTATATTTTGTCCCAAAACAAAAACAAACTGGCTTCTCGCTGGGAGAGATAATTTGCAGGTTGCATGCAATATGTAGCTAAATGGTTCAATGGTGGTATTGTTCAATGCTACTTTATTATCATGCGTACAGAAGGACAGTGAGATTTTTTTTTTAGTGCAATTAAATTGTCAACTGCAGCGACTTTGCTCTAACGTTGTCCCCGGACAGGTAATACTTGCGAACTGGTAACTGCTGTCGCGTGAACAGGGTTCAAAGTCATTTGGACCTTCATTGCAGAGACGGACGGTGATCGACCGCTTTATTCTCCAAATGAGTCATTGGATGTCTATTGCTATCAATTTACCAATGCGTTTTATAAGGAAGTGCAAGATCCGAGAAGCTGGAGTCACTCAGCGGGACAGGCAGCATCTCTGGAGAGAAGAATGGGTGACGTTTCAGGCGGAGACCGTGGTGATTGCAAGTCAGATGCAGTGACCACACACACACATACGGTATTTGAGGGGGTTTGAGTAGGTGACCTCCCGCTTGTACGTGTTCAGCACAGGATCCCACTGTTGATCACGAGCTGTCAATGGTGAACAATTGTTGCCAGACCCCCCCCCCCCCCCCCCCCCGTGTTGCACAATACACGTGTCACCGTGTGAGTGTAACGCTGAGGGCTTGTACTCCATCCTGTCACGGTTGGACGTTACCAGTAGCCATGAACTCCGATACTGCGTGCAGGAGCACCTAGGATTTGTTTCTGAGATAGCAAATAGGGCAAAGGAAGCCACAAGGTGCTGGAGTAGGGTCAGGCAGCAACTCTGGAGAAAAGGATGGGTAACGTTTCGGGTCGGAATCCTTCTTCAAACAACCCAACAACAAGAGCTGCCTCCAGTTTTGGAAGTCATGAAGACAATTGGTAATATTCACCAACAGTCGACATCCGCATCCAATGTATTATTATTTTTTTGATGCAAAGTGCTGGAGTAGCTCAGCGGGTCAGGCACCATCTCTGGAGAACATGGAGAGGTGATGTTTCGGGTCGGGACCCTTCTTCGGACCCTCATCCATATTCTCCAGAGATGCTGCCTGACCCGCTGAGTTACTCCAGCACTTGGTGTCTATCTTCGGTTCAAACCTGCATCTGCAGTTCCTTTCTACTCAGACCACAAGACATGACGTCGCTGAGACTCCATTTGGGGTATTGTGCCCAGTTTTGGTCACCCTGTTATAGGAAGGATTTCATTAAGCTGGACGGCGTGCAGAGAAGATTTACCGTGGATGTTGCTAGGACTCGAGGTGCCGGAGCTACAGGGAAAGGTCGGACACGCTACGACATTATTCATTGGAGTGCAGGAGGTTGGGGTGTGATCTTGTAGAGGAGCATAACACCACGGGGGGAATAGATACGGTGGATGCACAGAGTATTTTACCCAGTGTTGGGGAATCAAGAACCAGAGGGGAAATGTTTAAGGCGAAAGGAGAAATATTCAGTGGGAACCTGAAGGGCAACATTTTCACTCGGAGGATAGAAGGTATATGGAACGAGTTCCAGAGGAGGTAGTTAAGGCAGGTACTGTAACACAATTTAAAAGACACTTGTGTAGGAAGGAACTGCAGATGCTGATTTATAGCGAAGATAGACACAAAATGCTGGAGTAACTCAGCGGGACAGGCAGCATCTCTGGAGAGAAGGAATGGGTGACGTTTCGGGTCGAGACCCTCCTCTTAAAAGACACTTGGAGAGGTGCATGGTTAGGAAAGGTTCGAGGGATGTCGGCCACACGCGGGCTGATGGGACTAGCTTAGATTGGCCTGCATGGACGATTTGGGCCGAAGGAACTGTTTCCGTGCGTTATGACTCTACGACAATCGGGGATGTTCCGTGTCACCTACCTAGCATTTGAGTCGCGCTGTTCAGTTGGGCCCGCTTTGTATTCCATTTGCTTTAATGCCCCTTGAACTCGAGAAGCTAATTTCAGCGCTCTGTGAATGTTCAGCAGGTAAAGCCAAAGGCCTCTCACTACAACACTAGCCCTTGTCTCCCCAGCTGGCTTGAGAAGCTGGCTCTAATGACACTGTCATTATGACATGAAAAGGCGGCCATGATTGATGGGCAGATCAGCCGTGTTATTAAATGGCAGAACAAGCTCTAAATAGCCCACTCCTGCCCTACAACAGTACTATGCTCCAGTAATGCCCTTCCATTCAATTACGTGGAGTGGAGAATGTGCTCCTTTGAGTGGGCGATTCATTAGCATTTAAAATTAAGTAGTTGAGATAGTATAAACAAGATGAGTGTGTTCGAAACCTGGTCAGGCCGGTACCCAAAGAACATAAAGCGGATGGCGAAAGCGCGCTTCTGCGGAGTTAGGCAGGGGATGGTGGCGTGTTGGCGGAGATACTAGAAGTCATTGCAAATTTGAATAATACGCTGGAAAGAGTGAAGGAAACCTAGAAATTCAAGGGGAATTCGAGTAATTTCGCGGCTCTGGAGAGAGCAGGCGTGAAAGACAACACGCTCTTTAAAGTAATAGCAGGAACACGATCGGCCGAGCGGTCTCTTTCTCAGCGTTGCCGTTCTATCATCCCATTTGTTGTTCCATTAATGCTATTTATTTGTGGGTTAAAACGTCGAATGTGGAATCAAACTCGCTCGACGGCACAAGGTTCGGAAAGCACTTCGAATCTTTATTCCCGCAAAAATAGTTACATTTGCACTCGAGTTTGTTGCAGATTTCATGAAATTACATGCATGCAGTAAGTACCACGGTATATATTTTAATTAACCAAGGCCCAAAACGCAGCTGTTTTTTTTTCTCTCTGCTGCGACTCTGGGTTCAAACCTCCAACTGAGCTCATGGGACGAGCATTCCCCCAGGATAGCCAACAGAGTGATCCGCTCCATCAAACCCCAGGACACATCCGCCGTTATAAATATGGATAACCCCACCGCGGCGAATAGGCTTTGAAAGGCAATTGCGAAAACGCCTGTCATTTGATGGCTGCACCTGTTTCTGTGTGAGTTAAAAAAAAAACCGGCTCTCCCTTTGGACCTGATCGGGAGGGGGGGGGGGGGGGGGGGGAGGAGGGAGAGAGAGGGAGAGAGAGAGACCATTCCCCTCCCCCCTCGACTGATGAATATGCAAATATTAGAAAGAAGCTAGGCACATATTTTCCGTCTGTAAACTGTCTTTGACTGACTGCAGGCCCTCTGGGAGCGCTTTCTATCAAGAGTCCCAGACATGTATGCATTTTTTAATTCCTTGTGGAAATATCCATCGGAAACAAGAGGGGAATCAGAAAATTTAAACACGCACACACACACACACACACAGAGAAATGACAACGTTATGCCATTTCACTTTTCATTAGGTCGCAACAAGTGTTTGAAAACCGTGGTTGGCAATTTCACGTCCCTCCTGTTTACCGGGGTATCGCCAGAATAAAGTATTTATCAATGTACAAAAATCTTGTAAAACGAGCGGTTCCCATGCACATTTAATCTCACTGCGTCGTTCACGTATTGCTAGTGTTTAATTAAAAGTTAGTAGGGTGGAAAACAACGAATAATCCCCAATTTTAAAGGCAAACATTCTTGCTCGTATACTCGTGCATTTCCATTTCGGCCACTTTAATAGACGATGCCGGATTAAAGTTGGCATCCTGTACCCGCATCCTCCCACCCGAGGTGGCGCTGCAACCCCCCTTGGGAGGAACATAACATTGGATTGGCATATTTACTTTGCTTCCTCATAAATATGTACATCATCACTTATAATGGAAAGCGTGCCCTGAATATCCATGTGTACATAAATCTGTATTACAATAATGTGTTATCAATAGCGTATGTCCAGGGAAGTGTTATAGAAAATATATTAATGCAAATAAATGTACTAGTTATATAAATGCATGCAACGTTTGACGAGTCCACATTGCTCCAGCTGCATGTAACAAGGAGACGAGCGATACTGTTCTTCAGAACCTACTGTGTGTGTACAATGTTAGCATCTTACCTTTTTTTCCTCTTCATCTTACATTCACCACACCTTTCTATTCCTTTAGTGTAGAAGCGGGGAGGTCGTGTTGCAGTTGTACAAGACGTTGGCGCGTTCGGGGTATTGTGTTCAGTTCTGGGCACCGTGTTATAGGAACTATGTTGTCAAGCTGGGGAGGGTAGCGAGGAGATTTACGAGGATGTTGCCAGGATTAGAGGGTCTGCGCTGCAGGGAGAGACTAGGACTCTTCCTTGGAGCGCCCGAGGATGAGAGGTGATCTTACAGAGGTGTATAAAATCATGAGAGGAATAGATCGGGTCGATGCCCAGAGTCTCTTACCCAAAGTAGGGGAACCGAGGACCAGAGGACATACGTTTAAGGTTAAAGGGAAAAGATTTAATAGGATTCTGAGGGGTACCTTTTTCAGTTTCACACAAAGGGTGGTGGGGGTATGGATACAAGCTGCCAGAGGAGGTAGTTGAGGCAGGGACTATCCCAACATTTAAGAAACAGTTACACAGGTACATGGATAGGACTGGTTTGGAGGGATACGGGCCTAACGTGGGCCGATGGAACAAATGTAGCTGTGCTATGCTGGCCGGTGTTTGGGTAAGTTGAGCCGAAGGGCTTGTTTCCATGCTGCATCACTCTATGACTCTATGCCTCCCGCTCTCGTGATTTGCACATCTCCCCCTTCGATACATTGCTGCTGTTTGCAGAAATAACAATCAACCATTTTCCACGTGTTCTATCAATGTTGCGCAGGGACGTTAACATTCGACAGTTTTTGTTGTAACTTACTGCAGGTGAAGGTAACAATCATGAACGTCCTCCCGACCTGGTTTGAGCTGTGGTTTGCTCTGTATTTGCGAGGGAAGGTGTCCTCGGAATGATACCTCTCCAATGCAGTGCCGCCCCTACGCCACACGACCCCCAATCTGGAGATTCAAAGACTTGTTCCAATGTCACCACTAAATATATATAAAAGTCAAGTGAATTTCGGCACCCGTGACCTTGACGCTGGGAACCACAAGGCCCCAAACTGCTTCTGCAGCCGTCTATAAACCAAGCTGATTAAACAGAGTGGACGAGCCCGGTTTGAGGTTAGCGGGCAAGGGTGACTTGACAAATAAATATTTACACTTAAACTCAGAATATGGTGTCAATAAAACAATTATTTGCAATAACCATTTTTTTGTCTCTTTTGCAGTGTGGACTGATATCAGACTCTGTTCGTTTTGGGAGAAAAGTCGGGACTACGAAGCAAATAGAGCAACAATGTGCACCGACTTGTGAACGGAAAATCTGCGGTTCAAGAACAGAATGAATCCGAAGGACGAGACGTGAAATGGGAGAGAAAAATGGGAAGAATCCAGTAGGGAAGAATACGGATTGGAGGTAAACATCTCTGATTTGGATTGCCAATAACCGCGTGTCTTGATGTGGTTTGAGGTGGGGATTGGGGCCCATAAAGCTCAGAGATCTTTTAGTCTGACCTGGGTGACATGGTCTGAGGCCGCATCTAACTGCCCGGGACCAGCCGGCGCACGTCGCTTACATTGGGAAATCCGTGAAGTTCTGAGGCTTTTCTCCCAAACCGCGGCAGAATCAGCGGACATCTGGCTGGCGGGCCGAAGCCGCACTTTTGCAGAAAGACCTGTTTACTAAAGGAAATAACAATAGAAACTTCTGGCAACGCGCAGCGGTTCGGGCAGGGTCTCGGGGAGAGAGAGCCGGAGTGACGTTCCATGTTGATGACCTTTCCTTACAGTGAAATCGAGCATTCAGTTGAATAAAAGGCCATCGACCTGAAACTCGTTATCACCCAACCCACAGTCAACAATGGACCGTTGTGTGCTCCACCTTTCCTTGATCATCGTTACTTTTTGCATATATCTCATTCATTAGTTCTATGTCTCTCCGTATCACCGTCTATTTCTCTCGTTTGCCTTCCCCCTGCCTCTCAGTCTGAAGAAGGGTCTCGACCCGAAACATCACCTATCCTTTTTCACCAGAGATGCTGCCTGTCCCACTGAGTTACTCCAGCTTTTTGTGACTCTCTCTCTAAACGCCACCTGATCTGTCGAATATCTCCAGCGCTTTCTGTTTTTTGATTTCAGATTCCCAACATATGTATTTCTGGGGGACTTTGGGCCACTGTTTACCTTAAGGTGAGTCCGACCAGACTTGAAGCTTGTGTGACTGTAGGGATCTATAAAAAAACAAATGAGCGATAAATGTGGAACATCAGTAAACGAAGAATACGATAAGCATATCGCGATTACTAATCGAATTGAGAGGGCATTTCTTTCCAAAATAAAATACTGGACGGAGGTGCGCATTTCGGTCCCCGCGAGGCGAAATATAAGCGCATTCGGGTTATATGAATGAATGAATGAATGAATGAAGAAGGGTTCAGATATTTCATAGCCCAGTATGGTTTTGTTTTCTGGGCTGGATGATCATTGGTCGTAAATACTGCACGATATTCTGAAAATCGTTTCTTTTTTAAATAGGTGACAGTTCGGGTCCACTTTCTAACGATACTTCCCGCACGGTGAATTCTGTTTGTGCCCAGTTTAGGCCGGCGCTCAGAACAAGGTTGGGGTTCGGATACGTACATGTAGAAATGTGGCGGTTCGAAAGAGGGGGGTAGTATTAACGTGGTGTGAGAGGGGGCGCGGGTGGGAGAGGATTAGCTTCGTACAAAGAGTCGAGCCATCAATTATGTTGTCCCGGAACCACCAATAGTTTAACGTTAGCTAAACATGAAGGATATGATTGGGGATAAAGTGAGGGGGGAAAATACTATTCAAGCAAATAACTCCAGAACGGAATGGTTATCATCCCATCTTAACGTCTGCAGTCCCCGCTCCATGTCGACTGCTATTGCAATCAATGTGAATCTGTGCTAAACGGGGAAAACTTATCTGGGTTTAAACTGTATTTTGGTTCTAAGCTGCTCTTTAAAACACTTCATGTCTTGATAATTTTTACCCACTGAAGCCCAGGTGGAAGACGGGTTTGTGGTGAATCATTAAACCAACAAAAGCGACTGGCGCCCCGAGTCCCACACTCCAGTCGGTGCCTGCCGCCCTTTCCCAAAACATAACCAATTACTAATTAACTTACAATATTTGCTGTATGCCGACAGTCGCCGTGTGTTTTAATGTATGTATCCATTTTAAATTCTGGTGTATTGTTCACTTATCGCATTAAATTCACTCCTTGAAGGAGCGGGACCTCTGACTTTTGCTTGAATTGGTCCAGAGAGATGGGCAATATTACGCGCACAACTTAAACACGCGCACTCACACATACTCTCTCACACACGCACACACACACGCACACACACACACAGTTTAAACACACGCGCACACACACACGCACACGCACACAGTTTAAACACACACACACACCGTTTAAACTCGCACACACACACAGAGTTTAAGCACACGCACACATTGCCCATTAAGCGCTGTAATTTAACATTATCCAAATACCAAGGTAGCGTGAGGCGATGGATTCTCTCTCCCCGTTTCCGCCCTATTCCTTCCATCCCGGGACGCATTCTGCCAACCTTCATTCTACCCCGTGCACGACCAAGCAGCACAGGGTAGGACTGAATCGTCTGGATAAAAAAACCCGTTCGGCCTTTTGAGAATTCCGCACTTCTCTTCGCGAACAATTCAAAGCAATTCAAGTCCAGCTCAAAACCGAGAGCACATAATTCTCGTATCAAATTGTCTCTTATAGTTCCATTTCATTATCTGACCATCTGTGTGTGTTTGTGTGCGTCCGTGTGTATGTATGTATGTCTATGTGTGAGAGACATGATGTGAGCAGAGGGACGGGTGGGTTGAGATAGAGTTCTGCATACAAGACGTGACGAGAGGTGAGAGATTTGTTGTCACTCCTCTGCCACCAATTTCCAGTCGTTCAATGCAGTTGTTATTTAATGTTTAAAGCAATATATTCTTCCAAATACAATCCCTCCCTAATCCACGACACTGAATTGTGATGAAGCGAATATGGAGGCATTTGTGAGCAGAGCGGAGAGCGCCGTCTCGGGCTCAGACTACAGCCGGCGCAGGCAGCAAATGCACTCAGCTAGCCTGTGAGTGAGTGAGTGAGTGTGGGCGAGTGCACGATTGTGTACGGGCGTATGTCTGTGTATGAATGTGTATGTACGTGTGTCTGCACGTCTGTGTTTTTGCACATGTCCCTGGATGTGCACGTTTGAACATATTTGCACATGTTTGTGGATGTGCGTTTGTTACGCGTTTTTGCGTATGCTTGTGTTTATACATAATTGTGTATGTGCGTGTCTGCACGTTTTTGCGTGTGTGTTCCTAATCGTGTTTGTGTATGTGCGTGTGTGTACATGTTTGTGTATGTGTGTGTACATGTTTGCGTATGTGTGTGTACATGTTTGTGCGTGTACATGTTTGTGTGTATGTGCGCGCGTGTACATGTTTGTGTATGTGTGTGTACATGTTTGCGCGTGGGTGTATACGTTTGTGTATGTGCGTGTGTGTACATGTTTGTGTATGTGCGTGTGTGTACATGTGTGTGTATGTGCGTGTGTGTACATGTTTTGTGTATGTGCGTGTGTGTACATGTTTTGTGCATGTGCGTGTGTTTACCTGTTTATGTATGTGTGCGTGTGTACATGTCTGTGTCTGTACATTTTAGTGTGTGTGTACATGTCTGTGTATGTGTGCGTCTGTGTGTGTACATTTTAGTGTGTGTATGTACATGTTAGTGTGTGTGTGTACATGTTAGTGTGTACGTGCCACCGTCTGTCACTGGCCGAGGGCAAATCTCCTACGCGAGAAACGCAAAGCTTTCAGGTATAATTAACTGAAGGAT
>OY740809.1:28780704-28853204 GCA_963514005.1 Raja brachyura | reverse complement strand
TCAGATTAGCAATGATCAACTAGGCTGATGACTTCAAATCTCATAACAGCTGGTCCCAAGAACAGGGCCAGAACGTCAAATACATAGCATTTGATCTCACTACACACACCGAACAATTATTTATTGCTGAGATGGTTGGAAGTTTGTTCATGTTATATATGGGATCGAAACGTAAATGAGCATTTACTTGTTCTTTTAGGAAAAAAAAGCTGCTATAACACCCTTGCTGTGGAATCTTTGTCTCTCGTTTGCCTGCCTTCTACCCACTTAGATGATTTATACAGCGAGAGTGTTCGACACACAACCAAATTGCGTTTTTGTCTACCTTCGATTTTTCCAGCATCTGCAGTTCTTTCTCAAACAACTAAATTAACCGATGTCTTCTGTTGCAGGATGCTAGAAGTGGGTTTCTTTCGCAATTTGTAATCGGGGCTTAAAAAGAAAACAAAACCTCCTAGAAGCTAAACATGGAAAATGAGCTACAATGATCCATGCAGTTGAGCGTTTTAGGCCCAAGCTTCTGGACTGCAGAATGCGCATGTTCTCTCACCATGTGCCATCACTATCGGATATATAGATATAAACCAACGTGTCAGGGTCTTGATTGATTGGGATCAGAATGGTCCTGGCGTCAATTAATTTTATAAATTAACTATCTATCCCGCGGCCCTCGGAGAGTTCAAAAAGGCAGATGAAGCCGGGATCGATATATACAATTAATTCCTTTGACTCTATTCTCGGGCTGAAGGAAGACATCCATCTTTTCGACGTGATTATCAAATGTATCATTTCCCCCTCCTTTTAAAAAAAAAAATCATAATTGTACCGTCCCGTGAAGAACCATGGCCCGGGACTTGTGCGTGCAGCTACAATGGGTACCAATTTTGAGATGCGCTCTCCGTGGTGCTGAAGCGCTCCGACCGGTTTGCGAGGGGAGGGGGGGGGGGGGGGGGAAGACAAACCCTCCCGCGACTCCAAGGGCTACCCACCGGCTTCATTAACGGGACCATTTGAAAAAGAGAAATGAGCATCACCTTCTCAAGGACAACGTGGATGTGCAGCAATTGGCAGCGAAGCCACTAGTTTCCGATTCCAGGAGGGTGAATAACAATTCGCCTAATTGAATTGACAGTTCAACACATTTAAAATGTAGGATTTAAGTACACAATACTTAGATAGAGGGATGGGAAAATATAGCGAAGTACTCAGATTATTTCTGAACAAGTGCATTCTATATACACACACAATCGTGAGAAAATGAGACGATGAATTTTGTCCCCATTTTTAAATTTGCAGAAATAAGAACTATGTTTTTTATTTCCCGCCCACCTATGCCCCAATGATGCAATTATTAAAATACACGGACCGAGGCCCAGTTAAAGACTCCGCGTCATCTGATGAAGATATTGAGCAACTATTGACTGACCTCCGATCACGGTAATGTAATGAAGCGGTCTCTCCAGCTTGCAAGGGCTCAATAGAAAGTCAATTTGCTAACAAAAAAAACGCCGCAGCCTCTTAAATCCGGTTTTGATGGCCAGTGAAGAGGGCTGGACGCAGAAGCGAGACCCGCCGCGCACAATTACAACGAGAAACACGGAAACATTTTCCAGACTAGAAGTCGAACATTGAAAATCTGACCTCTTTCTTCTCCCGGTACCCCCCCCCCCCCCCCCCCCCCCCGCCCCCCCCCCCCCCCCCGCCCGCGGGGTGCATTCATTCAATGCACCAAAATCCAACCATTATATCACCAGCCCACCCCACCACGCTCTCTCTTCCTCTCTCCCTCACACGCACGCCAACACCTCTTCGCTGCAACTCACTAATCCCGAGCCAAATGAGGTAGCACAGAGATTACAGGCCGATCTGTTGCGGGTCTTGGCAATGGGGGCGGCCTCTTTGAATCACTCCTCTCTTCCCACTTCCCCACAGCGCTTTTGTTCCTTTAAAAAAAAACCCCTCTATCTCCTTCTCTTACTATCTGCATAAATTGATGCGCTGAGCCCGGGTCACAAGTCTGGCGTGTGTGCGTGTACGGAGGGGAAGGGGGGGAGGGGGGGGGGGGCGTTAATGGTTGGGTGACTGAGGGGTCCTTTCAAAGCTGGAAGGGGAGGGGAGTTGCTTAAACAAGACTAATAATTGCAGTCAGCTGTCTGACGCGTGCCCTCTACAAATCTGACACTGGGATAGCAGATGGCCCAACTCTGGAGTTTTCGATCCCCCCCCCCTCCTCCTTCCACCGTAACCCCTTCCCCATCATCTCCCAAAAATGTGTCCTGTCCCCCTTTGTGAGATTGGAACTGAACTCATATAAACTACGCGTTCGCTCGGCAGGACAGCGATTGTGTGGTAATTGCAGAGTGCACTGGATGTACAGATCACTGCTCGGTCCTCAACACCCCCCGCCCCGCCCGCACAATATTCCGATCAATCACAGCACGCACGGAAATAACTTTATCGAAGGATAAGGATTCAAACTATGGGCTATCAATATTTCTCTTTATGATAAAAAAAAATTTGGGGGGGGGGGGGAATCACAATTCAAAACCCAGAGGACTAAAATCAAACTAAATGTGAAGTGTCTTAAAAATAAATCTGACTGCTTTACTTTTTAAAACAAAATCGTTTCATTTAGTATTATAACTCAAACAGCGCAACGTTTGAACACGCAGGCAAAGCCCAATTTAGACTACTTTCCGTTGTTTGTATCGGAAGGGGTCAGGATTTTGGTTTGAATAGACATGTTTCCTAGCTGTTAACTATGTGATGTGTTAACAGCTTCTATGTCAACCGATCGCGTCAACTAAGGTGGAAAATAAAACAGCTAGAAGTCGCCCGTGGCATGTCGCCTGTGTATCATTTAAAATAATAATTTGCCTTTTCAAAACGGGTTGTGGTTTTTGTCCCAAATAAAGAGATTCAAATATACGGGGGCAGACTATTTCAAACACCTGTAAAGATTGCATTTTTAAGTTTTCGATGGTTATTTATACTTTATACATTTTATATTTTAAACGGTTGTCCAAATTCTGATGAAAGCCGTAAAACAAATTTGAAACAGAAACAAATGAAGCTAAATACTAGATTTCCTATTTTGGACACCATAGTAAAAGAAGGAAGGACGGCCATGTGTCCAAAGGCTAAACTTGTAAAATAAAAACGAATGCTTTCTCTTACATTCCCCTGCCTTAGTTTAGCCAAACACTGTTCATTATCGTATTTAAACAAAACCACCACGACATGAACAGCGAGTTGGGTAACGTTCACAATTTTTGGAAGTTTTTTATTTGCCGCAGGGATGAGGAGAATATGGGGTTTTTTTGGGGGAGTAAACGTCTCGTTTTCGGGACATTTCTGTGTAAAGCCTTTTTTAAAAAAAAAAATTAAAAAAAGTTTTTCAATTGGAAAGAGATATATTAAATATACCGAGCGGTAAATGAGCAACCGCAGGCAAGCAAAAGGCACATCGATCTGTTTGGATTGGTCAATATTCCCACTGCGCCAGTGTTGCGCTGGCCCGCTATGTTCTAGCGCAGATTTTAATCCCGCTGCTTTCTCGCATTTAAAAGGACACAGTAGTACAAACAAACAAACAAACCAAAAAAAAAAAGATACATTCTAAACCAACATTTCCTATTGTGCCGCGAACAAAACTCTCATGGTAAAATATTTTTTTCGCGACTCAGTTGATTAGACCTGGAGAAGAGATGCAATGGTTTTTTTGACAATGCCTTATTTTCTAACGAAGGAAGAGGTGAAATGAGCCGATTAAATGATCACAAATCCCCACTGTTTCACCATGGAGCAATGAAAACAATCGAACAGAAAAACCCTGGTCCATTCGTTACAGAGTTGAGCTTCCTACATTCAATAGTACTTACAGCCAGTTTCTGATACCAACCCTCAGACTAGGAGTCAGCTTTTGCAGTCATTTTTAAACTGTTATCTTAATGATTAGGCAGTTTCTCGGAGGTGCAATCCACGGGAACTAGAATCGAGCGATCTGCTTAAACATTCTTTCTCTCTCTCTCTCTCGCTCTCTGCATTGTAAAAGCTTTCATATTATTTGAGAAACTGGAAGCTGAGAGCAAACGTCTTCGCGTGATCAAAGGCGGGGCGAGGGGAGAGAAGTGTTGGGTGGAGGTGAGAGGAGAGAGAGGGGGTGGGGGGTGGGGGTTGGTGGAGAGAAACAGACAGAGGGTTCTGGGATGGGAAAAAATATGACATGGGAGACCTCTCCATCCCTCTCTTTCTCTCCCCAGAATGAAGGCTAGCCGTGTATCATTAACCTTTTCAATTCCTCACAGCCTCAACTCCATATCAGTCGCTAACAATAGCGCTGTGCTTACAACAATTGGAATGTAATGTTACAGTCGTACAAGGTGTTGGGAGGCCACGCTTGGTATATTGTGTTCAGTTTTGGTTTGGAGAGATGTTGTTAAGATGGAAAGAATGCGGAAACATATTTACGAGGGTGTTGCCAGGACTTTAGGGTCTGGGCTAAATGGAGAGGTTGGCCGGGCTAGGACTTTATTCCTTGCAACGCGGGAAAACGAGGGGCGATCTTGCAGAGGGATATAAGATCATATAAGATCCATGGTGGGGGGATGTTTTTATGTTTTAATGTTAAACTTCTTCTCTAATGCTATGTTGTACTTTTATTAGTGTGCTGCAAGGACATCTGAATTTCCACTGAATAAGGGGATTAAGAAAGTATTTATTATTGTGAGAGGAATACATAGGGTCGATGCACAGAGTCGTTTTTTACCTAGAGTCGGGGAATTAAGAACCAGAGGTCATAGGTTTAAGGAAAGATTTACTAGGAACCCGAAGGGCAGCATTTTTCACACCGAGGGTGGTGGTTACATTGAACGAGCTGCCACGGCAGGTACCATTAAAACATTTAAAAAAATAACATTTGGACAGGTAAATGGGTAGGAAAGGTTTGGAGGGCATGTGCCAAACGCAAGCAGGTTGGACTTGTGTAGTTGGGGCATTTTGGTTGGTATGGGCAAGTTGGGCCGAAGGGCCTGTATGACTCCATGACTAATGATCACCCTTCTTTTATTCTAATTCGGACTGGTCAGAGGACAGAATTTCAAAGGAATCTGTAGAGCACGACTGTGATCTAAACGTGGGCGCGTGTAAAGGCTTGCAGCCTTTGAGATTGCAAACCCCTTTCCACGGATTCGTCAGATCTATTGCATGGGACGGAAACTATATCCACTCCAGGGGTAAATACAAAGAACATTATCTGCGGATGGTAGGTGAGGATATCCAAACTATAAATTGAAAATGCTGTGTCCACACGGCAAGTGGGGAATCATATGTGGAGAGGGAAACAGACGAAGAGTTTGGGATCTGTAGCTTTAACTCCTCTTCACTGGTACCTGACCTGCTGTGTTGTTCCAGCGTTTTTAAAACATAGTTTTAGGCTGACCTCAGCTTTTTTGGCATCTGCAGTAGTTTTAATATTCATTAACAAGAGGCATTAATACTCGGAATCAGATACTTGAAATTGGGTCGGCTGTTTAATTATTGCAAACATCCCCTTTTCACCTAGGAAATCGAACATCCACATTAAACATAACATCGTGGTGAGGGGGGGGGGGGGGGGGGGGGACGGGACTGAATAAGCTGCCAGAGGAGGTAGTTGAGGCAGGTACAGGAGCAAGATTTAATAGGAACATGAGGGGCAACATTTTCAGTCAGAGGGTGGTGGGTGTATGGAATGAGTTGCAAGAGGAGGTATTAAAGAAGGAACTGCAGATGCTGGAAAATCGAGGGTACACAAAATGCTGGAGAAACTCAGCGGGTGCAGCAGCATCTATGGAGCGAAGGAGATAGGCGACGCTTCGGGCCGAAACCCTTCTTCAGACTGATGGGGGGTGGGGGGAGGGGGAGGGGGGGGTGGGGGGAGAAAGGAAAAAGAAGGAGGAGGAGCCCGAGGGCTGAGGGAGAGGTAGGAAGGGGAGGAGACAGCAAGGGTAAACAGAATTGAGATCATTCAATGTTCATGCCAAGAGGATGCACGAGGAGGTTGTTGGGGCAGGTCCAGTAACAACATTAAAAAAAACACTTGGACAGGTACACAGATAGGAAATGTTTACAGGGATATGGGCCATTTCCGGGCACATCTAAGAGACGGGGGTTTCTTGGTCGGCATGGACAAGTTGGGCCGAAAGGCCTGTTTCCGTGCTGTATGACTATGACTCTGAAAGGAAGACACCAACCTCCAATATTGAAATCCTTTGCAATGTTGAAAGTGCTTTCCTTACGACTATCTCGGCCCGGAGCCAAGTAGCAGCGAACCCCAACTAGGGACCCGCAGCATTGCCCTTGTCTCTCGCCTCCAGGGGCACGTTTGAAGAGACGTGGTCAGCGCTCTGTATCCCGGGCTGACCACGTCAAGTCAACAGAGGTGGCATATCGCCTCTGTAATATTCGGACGAGCACATAGATTCAAACTCGGAGAATGTCCGTAGCAAATCCATAGGAGGCCGTAGATATTTCGTAGCGACTGGTAAAGCCAGCCGTTGGGGCACGGGACGTTTTTTCAGCATGTTGAAAAATGTCCACGAGTAAAAAAAATAGCCCAGAGTACTTACGGCTGGCATCTCCGAGTTTGAATCAAGGGGAAAACTCGGGAGAATTCGCGAGTACCTCGGGAAAGTGGAACAGGGCCTGAAAGGTTCAGAGGAATATGGGCCAAACGCGGGCAGGTGAGACTAGTGTAGATGGGATATCTTGGCTGGCATGGGCAAGTTGGACCGAAGGGCCTGTTTCCATGCTGTATGACCCCATGACATGGTGTTTCTTTTCAAATTTCGATTCCACAAAGTTCATGAGATATTTTTAAAAAGCCCCCAACATTATTGTGGTGCGTGTTAACCTGTCTCATATCGATCTGCGTGAAACACGAATCTCTTCAAAAACAATTTCTTCAGCGATACCCACGTTTTTTTTTTAGTTCTCCAAAATGGTCTAAAGGCCCCTCTCTCTCCCTGATCTGTAAATATAGGACAAGTGTTCATTTTAGTAGGAAAAAGATAGCAAGTAAATAAAGCACATGGTTGATAGATTGCAGAGCTCCGAGATACCAAGCGATTTGTGGAGAAAGCTACCTGCAGGCAATTGGGAAAGAGAATGGCAACGTTGTGTTTATAGCAGGAGGAATTAAATGCAAAATTAGGGAAGTTGTGTTTGTGCTTCTGTTGTCCGCATTAGAGACCATATCTGGAGTACTCTGTCATAGTCATAGTGTGATACAGTGTGAAAACAGGCCCTTCGGCCCAACATACCCACACCAGCCAACGTGACCCAGACATTAGTACCAGCTGCTCAAGTTCGGTCCATATTCCACCAAACCTGTCCTGTCCATGTACCTGTCTAACTATTTCTTAAACGTTGGGATAGTCCCGGCCACAACTACCTCTTATGGCAACTTGTTCCATACACCCACCACCATGTGGAGAACTGATCTCCTTATTTGAGGATAATGATAAATTTGTGGCAGTTCAGAGAAGACCTGCTAGACTGGTGATTATCAAAATTACTGCAGATGCTGGAGATCTGAGATTAAAACAGAATAAGATGAAAACACTAAACACTGATGAGTCACGGAGAAACAAGGAACTGCAGATGCTGGGATCTTGCAAAGAACACAATGTGCTGGAGTAACTCAGTGGGTCAGGCTACATCTCTGGAGAACGTGGATAGGTGATATTTCAGATGTCTGAAGAAGCCGCCGGACCAAAAATGTTGCTTATCCATGTCCTCCAGATAAACTGCTTGACCCACTGAGTTACTCCAGCACATTGTGTTCTAAGTACTAGTGCAAGTATTGTCAATGCTTAGAGAAGCTTGAAAGCAATGGTACATTCCCAGTAGGTTGATTTCAGCACTAATTAGGTTCCGTTTCTATTTTCACAGATGCTATCCCAATCTGCTGAGTATTTCCAGCATTTTCGGCTTTAACTAAACTAATCCCTTGAATAGGTGGGTTGGTTGACCCATGAGGAAACTTTAACAATGCTAGGTTTTCACCAGCTGGATCATAAGATCATACGATCATAAGTGATAGGAGTAGAATTAGGCCATTTGGCCCATCAAGTCTACTCCGCCATTCAATCATGGCTTATCTATCTCTCCCTCCTAACCCCATTCCCCGGCCTTCTCCCCATAGCCTCTGACACCCGTACTATCTCTGCTTAAATATATCCACTTACTTTGTCTCCACAGCCTTCTGTTGCAAAGAATTCCACAGGATCACCATCGGATCTTTGAAGTGAGGTGATTTGACTGATACCCGTAGTACTCTGTGGAATGTTGCTCGGATGGAATTGGAGAGGATGTGTTCTTACGTGTGAGCATTTAGAACATTTTAAAAACAAATGGTTGCCCGTTTAAGACAGGAATGGAGTATTTTTTTCATCTTGAAGAGTGCAAGTCTTTGGACTTCTCTTTCTCGAAGGTTGGTGGAAGCAGAGTACGTGAACATTTGTAAGGCCGAGGTAGATAGATTCTTGACAAGCAGGCGAGTGAAAAGTTGATGTTGGCAAATGGAAATGGAGATTTGAGATTACAGTTGGGTCAGCCATGATCTTCTTCAATGGCTGAGCAAATTTGACAGACCAGGAAGCCTACTACTGCCCTCGGCTCGTTTTGCAGGCATGTTCCCAGGGGTTTAGACAGACGTTTTCACAGTTTCCAGAGGAAAGTCAGTATTTTCAGAGTCCTTGAGGGTGTGTCAATATTTTCCCAATGTACCAGTTTTTTTTCTGAGGTTCCCCCAGTAGCTTGGTGACATTTTCACCGCTTCTGTGAATACAGCCTGATCCCTTTTGACCCCAGGGTGGAAATGCCCAACTCCAGAGGGCATAGCTAAAAGGAGAGTGGGGGGCAGGGGGAGGGTGTAGTCTAATTGAGATGTGTGGGGCAGTTTTTTTTAAACAGAGAGTGGCGGGGGCCTGGAATGTATTGCCATGGGTGGCGGAGGAGGTAGATGTGATAGTGGCATTTAAGAAGATATTAGATGGAAATGGCAAATGGAAGTACAAGGAATAGAGGGATATGGACCATGCACAGGCAGATGAGATCAGTTTAACATAGCGTCATGTCCAGCCCATCCTTTGTGGGCCAAAGGGCCCTTTCCTGTGCTGTACTGTTCTCATTTCCATGTTTTCTGGAGGGTGTTAGTAACTTTACAGGGATATCAGGAGGACGACATTTTTTACAGTGGTTCCCCAGGAGGTTAATTGTATACTGAGAGTTTCCCCTGGTGTGTGTCAGTGTTCTAGGAGCATTTATGTGTTTATATGACTTACCCACAAATGTGTCCGTGTTTACACTAGTCCCTGGAGCACAATAGTATTTGTAAGGGTTTGCCAAGAGTGTGTCGGTATTTTAAGGCATTCCACTGTGGTGTGTCAGTATTCTCAGCTGGGAAACACATAAAACTACAGACATTGGAATCCAACACCAAAATAATGGTAGTGCTGAAAGTCCAGGCAAGATCCTGATCTGAAACAATGACTAGGTTCTCTTTCCGCAGATGCTGCTTGACAGGCTGAGCTCTTCCATATGTTCTCGGTTACTGAGATTGTACTTTGAGGGGGTCCCTTCAACACCTTTGATTCACATGGATTGTCTGTGTTTCACTGGAATGCACCAACACCTACAGGTGTTTCTCAAGAAGGCACTGGGATAGAGTCATAGTCATATAGTGTGGAAAATGGCACTTTGGCCCAACTTGCCCACACCGACCAACATTTCCCTTCTACACTAGTCCCACTTGCTTGCATTTAGCCCATATCCCTCTAAACCTGTCCTATCCATCTACCTGTCTGATTGCTTCTTAAACTTTATGACAGTCCTTTCCTCAACTACCTCCTCCGGCAGCTCGTTACATAAATTGTAACGTTTTCATCAGCTGGATATTAAAGTGTTTTTTTCCTAGTGTGTGTGCAAACACTTCCCCCCAGGTGCATGTCAGTATTCTCAGCTATGCCCCAGGAGGCTTCGTGATTTACCAGATGCGAGACTGCGTTTTCAGGAAATCCTCAGCAGCGTAAGAGTATTCCCAGATATTTTTCCGGGAATGTGTCATGATCATGACACTCAGGGTTGTGTCAGCACTTTTGGTGTAGGATCAAAGAGCCGCAGATGCTGGTTTACACCGAAGATAGATACAAAATACTGAAGAAGGGTCTCGACCCGAAACGTCACCTATTTCCTTCGCTCCATAGATGCTGCCTCACCCGCTGTGTTTCTCCAGCATTTTTATCTACCTACAAAATACTAGAGTAATTCAGCGGGACAGGCAGCATCTCTGGAGAAAAGGAAATGGGAAAGGAAGCGCGCCACGATGGCGCAGCGGTAGAGTTGCTGCCTTACAGCGTTTACAACATCAGAGAGCCAGGTTCGATCCTCACTACGGGTGCTGTCTGTACAGAGTTTGTACGCTCTCCCCATGATTCCAAAGACATACAGGTTTGTATGTTAATTGGCTTGGCATAAATGTAAATTGTTCCCAGTGTGTGTAGGATAGTGCTAATGTGTGTGGGATCGCTGGTTGGTGCGTACTCGGTGGGCCGAAGGGCCTGTTTCTGAGCTGTATCTCTAATGAAGTTAAAACTAAAGGTGACTTTTCAGGTCTGGGATGCTCCAGACATTGTTAGTGCTTTAGGGGATTTCCTCGGAGTGTGTCCGCATTTTTTTAATGTTTCTCTAGGAGTATGATGTATCCAGGCAGTGTATGTATTTTCAGATATTGTAGGGTGGTTCAATATGAATTGAATACCAATGGACAAAATTCATATGGAAATGTGAGTGGCTTTGGGTCTTGGCGGCATTTTCTCCAGCTCCATGTCTACAAGCACAACCACCACCTCCTGCTGTTTGCTTGTCTTGCTACTTAAACCCAGAATTAAATGCCTGGCTCATTCACTTGATGAGTGCTTTTATTGGCAGACCTCCATCCCTCGCGCACATTCAACCACAACTTTCATTTGTCTTGCACAGGCTTGATGGCCCGGTGGCGCAGCGGTAGAGTTGCTGCCTTACAGCGCAAGAGACCCGGGTTCGATCCTCAATACGTGTACTTTTCTGTACGGAGTTTTTACTTTCTCCCCGTGACCTGCGTTTGTTTTCTCTGGGATCTCCGGTTTGCTCTCACACTCCAAAGATGAACAGGTTTGTAGGTTAATTGGCTTGGTATAACTGTAAATTTTCCCTGTTGCATGTAGGATAGTGTTAGTGTACGGGGGGGGGGATGACTGGTCAACGTGGACTTGGTGGGCTGAAGGGCCTGTTTCCATGCTGAATCCCCAAACCTAACTCAACTAAACTAATAAAATATTCCACACTGTTCTGCAAGTGAATGTGGCAACAGTCCACTTAAGGAATCCTGGGGCAAATGACCAAATGTTTGGGGAAACTGGTTGGTTACAAATACCATCATAAACGACTAAAGAGGTGGTGCAGAGAACTAGAGAATACATTCTAGAGCTTGGAGCTTTGACAACTGAAAGCCCTGGCACCAGGTATGGAAAGGTGAAAGCGGAGATTGCAAGATGCCAGAATTAGAGGAGCTTATTGATGCTGGAGAATTGTTCCTGTAGAACAAGTTACAGAGAACAGAAGAACCCTCAAAATAAATGCTGGAGTCGGCCGTTTGTCCATTATGCCTCCTCTGCCCTTTAATAGGATCATGGCAGATTTCATTCCTCAGCAATGCTTTTTTAACTCACCCCATGTCCCTTTGGTCTCTTGATATCCACGGCCATCTTGGGTGAAGAAATATTGCCTCCTCCATGTACAGGTGGATGAGCAAATACTGTGAGACCATCGTACCTGGTTGTTAATGTCCCAACCAGGAAATCCCATCATCAACTTCCCAACATCCAACCCGATTGGCCTCTTGCATTATGTAAATGCACGACCACACAACGGCTTCCATAGCAATAATTTATCAATGTGCGAGCGATGAAGCCTCTTCATTATTTTGTAGAATCCAATCACATTGTGCTGGAATCTACATGTTGAGTTTAGTTTAGAGATACAGTGCAGAAACATGCCCTTTAGTCCACGTCGAACAGTGACCCCCTCATACTAACCACATCCTACACACATGAGGGACAATTTTAACAAGCTAATTCGCCTACAGTCCTGCGCGTCTTTGGATAGTGCTGGAATACCGGAGCACCCGGAGAAAACCCGCGCCGGTCATGGAGAAAATGTACAAACTCCATGCAGATAGCACCCATCGTCAGGACTGACCCCGGGTCTCTGGCTCTGTGAGGCAGCAAATCTACCGCTGCGCCACCGTGCCATTGCAGCAAAATTCTCATGTCCAGCTGTATATCTTAAGATATCTAAAGATATTTGTTTGTATCTGCCATCTGAATGTTTTCCAAGCCCCCATACCAAAAGGAAATATGTAACAAAAGATATAAAAATAATAGTAGAATCTGCAGCGTTGAATTTACACCCTAATTATATCCAGCCTCCATCGTTCAATTATTTTCCCTCTTCACCCTAAAACTATCTGTGATCTTAGATCCCTGCATTCAATGTTGTGGAAAATCAACTCAGAATAAGCAGCTAATTGAATCGCATCTGACCTGCAATCAGTGGTGCGGTATTTGTGCAAAAGACTGTCATCTTTAATTTGCTTGCCACATTATTCTAAAGCTGGAAAAAAAAGTGAAATCGTTTTCCGATTTGAAATTATCTGGGCGGTTTTTCGTCCACTAATTCCTGCTGTTTGGTGGCTCCAAGTCTGAAGTCTGTTCTCTCAGATTTTCGTTCAAAGAACAATGACCATTTCCATCTCACACAGGCAGTATGGGCTAATCTGCCTTCTTGAACTATGGTAACACTTATGGTGGAGATTCTTCCATGGTGTTACTGGCATTGGTAATCAAGATTGGTTTATTATTGTCACGAGTACCGAGATACAATTTGTTTATGTCCATTGAGTATTGTGTTTGCAACTTATTGTGCTGCTGCTGCTGCAAGTAAGAATCTCATTGTTCTGTTTTGGGACATATGACAAAAACCTTTCCTGCCCATTTACCAGTCCAAGTGTCATTTAAATGTTGTTATTGTATCTGCCTCAACGGGGTGGAAGATTGCAACCTTCCTGTTTCGACTAATGCAATCAACTCGACACAAACGGAAGATCAAATAGAACAAGTTGTCCAACAACTTTAGGCTGTGCACGCCACACGAAAGAAGAACTTGCCTCCTCTGGCAGCTTGTTTCATGTCCCCAACATCTTCTGAGTGAAAACGTTGCCCCTCAGGTTCTTCTTTAATTTTTCCCATCTTACCTTAAACCTATGTCCTCTGGTTCTTGATTCTCCTCTCCTTGGTAAAACACTGTGCATTCACCCTATCAATTCCCCTCATGATTTTATACGCCTCTATAAAATCACCCTTTACTCTCCTGTGCTCCAGGAAATAAAGTCTTAGCTTGGCTAACATTCTCGTAAATCTTCCCTCTCCAGCTTAATGATACCTTTCTGTAGCTGGGTGAGCAAAGCTGAATGCAATACTCCGAATGCAGCCGTATCAAAGCCTTGTACACCTGTAACATAACCTCCCAACTTCAGTACTTATTACTTTGACTGACGAAGGCCTATGTACCGAATGTCTTCTTTACCACCCTATCTGCCTGAGATGCCACTTTCAGGGATCTATGTACCTATGTATCTATGAGATCCCTTTGTTCTAATAGAGTGCTGCTTACAATGTATGTTTCTGCAGAGCAGTTCTGGCGTGGTCAGAATCAACGTAGATTTATTAAACAAGACACTCCGGTTCATCTATTCATTTCTATTCTTTTGCTGCTTATGTAAATGTGAAAGTCATGGGTGATGTTTAATTGCACCCATTTATCCCTGGAAAAAAACGATCTTCATCGGATTGGGAAATTTAATAAGCTGCTCTTAGCCACATCTATGAGTAAACTTCACCATTAATATGCCCTGCTCTTTAACTAATTTTGTCTCTGTAGGTTTATCTAGGATATCTAGGTCACTAATTATTATGGAGCCTTAACAATTATGGAATTTGTTCTTAATTAAATCACTGACATGGTCACATATTTTTCAGTGTATCTCTTGTATGTAGCAGTCACTAATTTACTTCGAAGCAATGTTTGGCGAAACACTTAATTGGGGAAAAGCACATCTGAGGTGTCCAGATTAATTTGTGAATCATTTCCACAGCACAGAACTATTACCCAAGGTCAAGTTTGAAATGGAGCCCACTACCATTGTTGAATCTACATCACCTTATCAAGGATTACAGTATCACTCATTGAAATTGCTTTCCTCTGTCTTGCTTAACCATTACAAGCAAAGAAACATAGGAACAGGCAGGAGCCATTCAATTATTTCAGCCTGTTTGACTGTACGTTCAAATCAAAGATGACTTGGTTAGGGTCCAAGTGCTGCTGGAATGTTATCAACTTGGTGCAGGATGCTCTGTGGTCTGCTCAAAACGTCGATCTCCCAGCAGAGTGAGAAATCCGTCGGGGAACGTTGCCGACTGGCCCGCTCCAGACTGCAAGAGTGCGTGCTGAGGGACGCACTGAAACCCAGTGCAACCAACGCCAAGGCTCTGTGGGAGAGGACCACAGTCTAGGGTCCTTACACTGCTGGACATTGGTGGTGGGGGGGGGGGGGCGGGGGGGGAGTGTGGTGGAGACACCCCTCAAACAAGGGAAGGGATATCGCCCCAGGGACCACATGAGTGGCAAAGGCACCTGGTATAATGATAATTTTGTGAATACTACCAAATATAACACTAATGAATGTATGTATAACCGTTGAGAATACCAAAAGTGTTTTTGCTCTGTTCTTGTTTTGAATATTTTTATTATTCTGAATAAACATTATTTTCAGAAAAAAAATGTTTGGTTAGAGTCCGCTGCTGGGCATTGAGTGTTAGAGTCCCTTGGCCACCCCTCAAACAAGGGAAGGGATATTATCACAGCTAGGGTACTGTTCAATTCTCCTCCACCCCATTGTGTGGACATTGGATTTTATCTGTGGAACCAATGCATTACAATGCTGAAAACCCTCTGCACTCAGTGTCTGACCCTTTGCTCTATCTATTAAACTTGAGTTTGTCTTGATTATATTTATGCATGGTAAATTTGGATAGCGCTGTCAGGCAGCAACTCTACCGCTGCGCAACTGTGCCGCCCGTGATGATATTGATAATCTCGCTTGGTTTGAGAATTTCACCACTCAGGCAATAGATTTCTCTGAATGCATTGCTCAACATCAATATTAATCAATTTCTTTTGACTTCTGTATGTGTCAATTTAGATAATTTCTTTTGGAATCATGAGATAATGAAGCAGTGAAGGAATCAATCTGGCCCATTGTGTGGAAGTGATAGATAGTCCTGTTTTCCTTGTAATCCTAGTTACATGTACGGCCATTGCTGTTTCAAAGCTACTGTTGTGTCTGCTTCCACTCTAATGCAGTGCTTTGCAAATCACAATCATTTGTTAGGTTAAAACAAATATTTTGAGGCAGGAACTATCGCAACGTTTAAGAAACAATTAGACTTGTACTTGGATGGGGCAGGTTTAGAGGGGCATGGGCCAAACGCAGGCAGGTGGGACTAGTGTAGATGGGGCATGTTGGTTGGTGTGGGCAAGTTGGGCTGAAGGGCTGTGTGACTCTGTGACTGACTCCTGCTGATTTTTTTTGATAATCACCTTAAATTCACGTTCTCCGCTTATCAATTAGCCCATCACTGCAATAGTCCCTTTGTCTCTCGTGTTTTCACTGCTAATATATTTCCACGTAAAATTCTTTGATGGAAAATATTTCCCTTGTCTCAATATACATCAGGTTCCTCAGCTGTTACGATTTGTCAACACTTCACTTGGGATAAACTGCTGGAGGAACCTTATGGGTCAGGAAGCATCTGGGGAGGGAATGGGGAGGTGCCATTTCAGGTTGGGACCTTTCTTTCGAGAGGTTCTTCTTCATCAGGGATGTGGAAACCAAGAACTGCAAAAGCTGGTTAATACACAAAAGGTCATGAAGTGCTGGATACAAGATACAAGATACAAGATACATGATACAAGATACAACATACATTTATTAGCCACAGTACCAGTTGGTACAGTGAAATGTGTGGTCACCACATCACCATAAGAGTAATAAAGAGCACAGAACACAAAGTCTTAACACAGACATCCCCACAGAGCGGGATCAAAGTTTCCCACCGTGAGGGAAGGCTCCAAAATTCAGTCATCCTCCTCTGTTGTCCTCCCGTGGTCGGGGGTCTCCCAAACCCCCGCTGTCGCCCCCGGGCAGCCCGATGTTCAGGCCCGCTCGCCATGTGATCGCAGGCTTTTACTGCATCCCATGCAGTAAACAAGGAGTAACGCATGCAGCATCTCTGGAGAACATGGATAGGTGATGTTTCGGTCTGGGACACTCCTTCAGTCTGAAGAAGGGTCTTAACCCGAAACAACACCTATCCCAGTTCTCCAGAGATGCTGCCTGACCTGCTGAGTTGCTCCAGCACTTTGTGTCCGATTCATCAGGAATTTTGGGTTCAAGTCTCACTTTAGGATATGAGCCAACAATCTTTGCTGACACCTCAGTATGAGACCAAGGGGCAACAGCGAATATTGCCCTTTAGGTGAGATGTTTAAAAAGAGATCTCTTCTTGTCTTAGGCGGACAATGAATTAGGACCCAGGGTTCAGACCCAACCAGTGATCCTCCAATAATGTGATGTCTGTGGGATTCTAGCCATTGTGTTTACCAGTAGGATAACATTGAGATTGATTTAAAAAAAATAATTAATTGCTTATAAAGTGCTCTGACCTACTTATTTTTCTAAAATTATGAAATAATTAGGTCAATCTCATTAATATGCCCTACATTATCAGTGAAATCTTCATCCATTAGTGGAATAATTTAACTTGAAACCATTCCAAATTGTATTTCTATAAATGGCTTATTCTGGGAAAGCTATCAGTGGATTTGAACAATTTTCAATGGTTGGGTCTTATTGTTCATTTTGTACTCAACATGGATGCAGTAAAAGCTTACGGTCACATGTAATGCAAATGTTGCATGTGTGGGTGCCTACAGTTGTACTTTGCCTGATGAACAATATTTTTAATAGCTGTATACCCAAAGACATTTGTATTTAGATCTCCTTTAGAAGTACTTCAAGGTTAAATTATATTCTGCACCACAGTGACTGACCTTCAAATGGTCTCCCATTGGCTGTTAGAGGGCTTGCCAATGAACTAAAGTAATGAAAGAGAAAAAAAAAACACAAAGTGCTGGAGGAACTCAGCAGGCCAGGCAACATCTGTGTAGGAAGGAACTGCAGATGCTGGTTTTCACTGAAGATAGGCACAAAATGCTGGTGTAACTCAGCGGATCAGGCAGCATCTCTGGATAAAAGGAATGGGTGATGTTCCGGGTCCAGACCCTTCTTCAGACCGGGAGTCAGGGGAGAGGGAAACCAGAGGTATGAACAGACACAAAGAACAAATGAAGGCATATGTTTTTTGGAATAATGATTCATTGGAATGAATTGTTCTGCACCTGACTATGGTCCATGAGTTACCTCAGTGCTGTGGTGCAGATCCTCCTCCTGGTCAGCGTGGGATAAGGAATTTCAGCTTCAGAGTAAGATTGTCAAAAGTCAAACAAACTTTAGTGTCATTTAGAAATACATCGATATATGCAGTTCCAAACAAAATTCAGTTGCATTTGGCTCCCTGTGCAACACGATAATTAACAGAAGGATAAACATGGATAAAATGGATAAAAAGGATAAAAGGATAAATAGACAATAGTGGCAGCCCATTACATGGCATTCAGGAGTCTGATGGCTTGTGGGAAGAAGCTGTTGCAGAACCTTGATGTTCTGCTCCTTATGCGACGATATCTTTTGCCCGAGGGCAGCAGAGTGAACAGTCCGTGATGGAGATGTGTGGGATCTTTTATAATACTGCTGGCCTTAGACACGCAACGTTTGGTCGCAATATCCCCGATTGAGGGGAGAGAGGTCCCGATGATTTTTTCCGCTGTCCTCACCACTCTCGGCACGGACTTCCAGTCAGAGGCTTTACAGTCCCCAAACCAGACAGAGATACAGCTGGTCAAAATACTCTCTATGGTGCCCCTGTAGAAAGTGGTGAGGATGGGATGGGTGAGGTGAGCTCTTCTCATCCGGCGCAGAAAGTGCAACCGCTGCTGCGCTCTCTTAACTGTTGATGGGATGTTATTTGACCAGGTCAGACTGTTAGTGATCTGCATCTGTTAGTGATTGGATAAACTATGGCTGTTTTCTTTAAAACAAAGAAGGTTGAAAGGAGCGGTGCAGATTGTGACCAGTTTAGTCACGTAAACAAACCTTGGCAAATAAACCTTGGTTTAACTTGGCAACATGTTCCACATGGACATTGTGGGCTGAGGGGACTGCTCCAGTGAGGTAGTGTTCCATGTACCCAATAACAGATGGTTCGAGGACGAGGGAGAAACGATTCAAGGGAGAGTTGAGGAAAATCCGTTTCACATTTTGGCCTGGAACTCTGCCTTTCAAGGTGGAGAAAACAGCACAAAATAGACTTTTCAAAATGAAGTGAATAGTTAATTGAGAGGGGATAATTTGCAGGGCAAGTGGGGAATGAGCACGGGGATGAAATAGATGAGATTACTCTACTAAAAGCCAGTAAAGATTCAATGGGCACAAGGACCACTTTCTGTGGCACAATAATATTTTTGATTCTTCATAAACTTGTCATTTTATTCTGCATCAGGAAGGAAATTACCACAAAACAAAGTGTGCTTCTGACTCATTTTTAAATATATCTTCTCCAGAAATAGAAATCGTCCTGCTCCTACACATGCTATTTAAGTTTTCCCCTTTCAGTTATACGGAATTGAACACAGGTTATTCCGCACACTGAGGAACATTAGATTTATATTGCCACTTCTGCTTGAATATTTCCCTGGAGGTTTCATCTCATAATGCTCAGCCTCCAACAATCCACCTCCACACTGATTCCTAGTGTCGTGATCACCCTACCTTGATATATCTGAACTAATACATACTGATTGGGTGATTTTCAATGTAGACGCAATGAACTGCAGATGCTGGTTTCCAGAAAAGCTCACAAAGTACTGGAGTAACTCAGCAGGTTGGGCAGCTTCCCTGGAAGACATGGGTAGATGACGTTTCAGGTTGGGATCCTTCTTCAGACCTTCTTCTTCTGAAGAAGACAATGGAGTACCTTTGAAGATCAGTTATTGCGTAATGCAGAATATAATTAATCTTTGAAATAATTGTAAAGTAGATCCAAATAAAAAATGACTTTGGGAATGTAGCTATTGAAAATACTGTTAAGCACGCAAAGTATAACAACTGTAAACTCCCACACATGCAAAGTTTTGGTTACATATGAACTCAGACTGTTACTGCATCCACTTCTTGTACAAAATTACGAATAAGATCTGACTTCTGAAAAAGTGCCCCGACCCGAAACGTAACCTATCCATGTTTTCCAGAGATGCTGCCCGACCTGTTGAGTCACTCCAGCACTTTGTGTTTTAGTTTTGGATGATTTTTCAGTCAGTCAAACAGTTCATCCCTTGTCTTCAAGGTTCTTCTGTAAATAAAAGAGAAAGGCAATAATTTTCCTCCAGGGTTGCCCTGGAGATCGATTCCTAAGATCCTTAGATAATCCTGGAGGGATTACGCAAAGCTGTAGAATTGCATTTGAACTAAAAAGCAGCCGGGGAATCTGAGCTGAGCCAATTCCAAGGCAGTACATTTACTCAGGATGCCACGAGTCAAGTCTCATCCCCAGACATCTACACTGTGAAGTCAGCCGTAACTTCATGTTTATGAGCACACAAACCACTCACCATCTGAAACACCCCATCCCCCATCCCCGACCCTGCGAATGTTATTCTCCAAGTCTTTCCATGCATAATACAGGATTCAGTGAGGCAACGTATAACAGTACAGCGTAGGACCAGGCCCTTCAGCCCACAATGTCTGTGCTGAACATGATGACAAAGCCAACTTTTCTCTGCCTGTACATACAGTAATCCACATCCCTCCATTTTGTGCATATCCATGTGACTATCTAAGTGTCTCTTAAACACCACTATTGGGTCTGTGTCCACCTCCACCCTCCAGATACTCACCACTGTCTGTGTAGAAAACGTACCCCACACATCTCCCTGAAATTTTACCCCTCTCACCTTAAAGCTGTGCCCTCTAGTATTTGATATTTCAATTACTGGGAAAAAGGTTCTGACTGTCAACCCCATCTCTGCTTGTCAGAATTATATACACTTCTATCAAGTCTCCTCTCAACTTCCGGCGAGCAGAGAAATAGCCAAGGCCCTTTTTATATCAGACCTGGTGCAAGAGTTAATTGTCATTAAATATTGCTTTCTCAAACTTTGGTTAAATATTTCTGCATAGATATAACTTTCATGAGGGAGGGATCAGAAAGTTGACAGCTTGGTGTCACCATTTCACAGTTTAAATCGACTGCAGTGCTGAGAACTGAGTGTGGGCTGATTTTTTTTTTTTGTCTGCTTAGGCAGTCCCTTGAGAACAAGAATAATCTGCACCCTCTCTGGATTTCTGGGCTCTGAGGCGGCCAATATGGGAAAACGTTGATTCCTCAAAGGACAAGAGGTGGCAGATGGGATGGACAGGTGGTGTGGGGTTTGTGAGGAGATGTCAAGAGTCAAGAGCGTTTTATTGTCCTTTCACTGCTCTTTTAGGACTTCTCATAGTGACAGAGTCATACATTTGTACAGCCCAGAAAAGGGCCTGTTGGCCCACCGTATCCATGCCAACTGTTTTACCGATCTACACTTATCCCAGGACAATAGGTTCATATCCTTATGTGTCTTTCTATTTAAACGACTGCTTCAATCTCACCACCTCGTCTGGCAGCAAGTTGCAGATATCAACCAGTCTCTGCGTAAAACACCTTTTCCCTCAAATCTCCTTTAAAACTCTTTCCATAAACCTCTACCATTTTGTTTTTGGTGAGGTTTTCAAGATTTAAAAGATTGAACACTGAAATGTAAAAAGAACATTGCGATTGAAAGATGAAACAGCACGGTGGCGCAGCGGTAGAGTTGCTGCCTAACCTGCCCACCACCAGAGACCAGGGTTCGATCCTGACTGTGCTGTCTGTACGGAGTTTGTACCTTCTCCCTGTGACCACGTGGGTTTTCACCGGGTGCTCCGGTTTCCTCCCACACTCCAAAGCCGTACAGGTTTGGCTAATTAGCTTTAGCAAAATTGTAAATTCTTCCTAGGATAGGTATAGAATAGTGTTAGTGTGCAGGGATCGCTGGTTGACGTGGACTCGGAGGACCGAAGGGCCTGTTTCCATGCTGTATCTCTAACGTAAACTAGACACAGTCTTCAATATACAACAGATATTACAGATCACTTATGATTTAGCCATAACCTCTTTGCTAAAATTCAGATTTGCTCAGTGGTACATAACAAAATGCCACTTAATGAGATATAAACTTCTAGTACAATTCTAAATGTCATTTTAATAATGCTGCAGAAATGTTTGGGAGAGCAAATCCTCATCTCATCACCCTCTGTACATTAGAGACTTGGGTGTTCTGCTCCTTTAAGTGAGAGCTAAACATTCACTCAACTGCAAGTTCAAAACATTTGTCTTGACATGCAACGGGAAGGACCTGACAGGGCATGATTAATAATTGTCCTAACATTTAAACATTTTATACAATGCGACACTGGCAAAATACACTCTCTGCCCGAGTAGAGTTAAACGGGAAGCAAATAGAGGAATGGAAAATAAATGATATGAGATGTGCAGAAGACCAAGTAAACATTCAGGCATGGGCTGGTAAGTGGCAAGGAATATTTGTATCTCAAAAGTGCCGGACAATCTTTGTTTTGGGGAGCTAACAAAGATGAACCCGAAGCGTAACTTTAGCCCTGACTCTAACCATTCCCAGCATCTGCCTTTCGCTTTTGGTGAAAGCCATTGTACGTGGAAAATCATAGTGTTGGCCCTTTAATTTTGTGACACTTAAAAAGATGGCAGAACTCCACATCATTTGGAAAATGTGTCCCGCTCACGGAAGGTAAGCTAGCGAGAACTCTGTACTTTATTTTCATTTTAAAAGCCAAGCATTTTTACAGTGTCATTCATGGCATCCCAATGTACTGTAGAGTTACTAACGTCTAAGCAGGTGCCAATTTTCATCAGACAGTGCGATAAAGATCAGGCATTAGTGTAGAAATTGTAATACAACCATAGGCGTGTTAAATGGGCACTACAGAAATTGTACCTTTCTAAAATGGAAAATGTGCCATCTATAGACAATAGACAATAGACAATAGGTGCAGGAGTAGGCCATTCGTCCCTTTGAGCCATCCAATGTGATCATGGCTGATCATCCCCAATCAGTACCCCGTTCCTGTCTTCTCCCCATATCCCCTGACTCCACTATTTTTAAGAGCCCTATCTAGCTCTCTCTTGAAAGCATCCAGAGAACCTGCCTCCACCACCCTCTGAGGCAGAGAATTCCACAGACTCACCACTCTCTGTTCTAAATGGCTTACTCCTTATTCTTAAACTGTGGCCCCTGGTTCTGGAACTCAGATACCAGGGGCCACCTAGAACTCAGGATACTCCATTGTATGGATGGAGACTAGCAGTCAGAAACAAAGATTGGAGTTATGTTTAGGAAGGAACTCCAGATGCTGGTTTACACTGAAGATTGACACGAAATGCTGGGGTAACTCTGCGGCACAGGCAGCATCTCTGGTGGGAGGGAATGGTTGACGTTTCGGGTCGCGACCCGTCTTCAGAGTCTGAAGATGTTGTTGAGGTTGGCATGAGGCTGGGCAACAGATGGGAAATGGGGAATGGGTCTTCAGGAATGGTCCAGGTCTAGAGATGCTGTAAAGTGATCTTCACCAATGATGGGAACCTGCAATAACTGAGAACTGTAGATGGCGGTTTACCAAAGAGAGGCACAAAGTTATAGAGAAACTCAGCGGGTCAGGCAGCATCTTTGGAGAAGATGGATAGGTGACGTTTCGGGTTGGGACCCCTTCGTCAGACCTGGAGATGGGTGCAGTAGGATCAAGGGCTGGTGGAAATGTAGCCCTTCATGAGGGTCCTCAGGGCATTCCTTAGTTTGGGTGAGGACAGGTAGGGTGGTGGTGGGCATTTATTGGAAGGCAGTTCATATCGGCGTTGGGATCATTCCACATTGGCCTGAAGACTCACCTTACAATCCACAGATCGGGAATTAGAGCAAATCGTCTTCAGTCCTGGGGAAAAACAGAAGCATTGGGAGGCTCGGGGGTCAAGGGAAGTAGCTTAGTATCAGTGTTACACATTGAGCCACAGGTGACCCGCAATTAACATCATCAGCTTGTTGGATTAAAATCTGTTGGTGATTTTGTTGAAATAGTAAAAAATCGAGAACTTTCCCTACGACTAGTTAACCCACACTTGAAAATTGCACACAAGCAAATATCTCTTCCCAAGTGTTTGGCTGCTTTAGATGAGATATAAACAGGTAATTAAAAATCTGATAATATTCTAATATACCAGCCAGCAGTAAACTGCGTGCTTTTGTAAACTAACTGACTGCCTCTTACTGTCGGTTTAATTTGCATCTTGGGCAATCTAAAGAACAAAAATAACCAGATAAATGCTTCAAGGGAGCAGGAATGGTTTTACAGTGGCTCATTAACTCCAGCCAGCTGGACTCAGCTGAGTATTGTGTGGATGTAATTATTCATCCATACATTTGATTAGATCTCTGCTGCTCTTTAAAACAAAAAATAAAATAAATCTGAGCGTTTTTGCTTCAATAGCTCAAAAAAGAAAGCCCTGAATATAGGGTTTTCATTGATACAGCCCCAGAGAGAGCCCATTAACGCAGTGGTAGAATTTCTGACTTGCAGGGCCAGAGACCTGGGTTTGATCCTGGCCACGGATACTGCCCGTATATGGAGCTTGTACGTTCTCCCTGCCACCCCGTAGGCTTTCTCCGGGTGCCCCACACTCCAAAGGCATGTAGGTTTGTAGATAGAAACATAGAAACATAGAAAAATAGGTGCAGGAGTAGGCCATTTCGGCCTTTCGAGCCTGCACCGCCATTCAATGTGATCATGGCTGATCATCCAACTCAGTATCCCGTACCTGCCTTCTCTCCATACCCCCTGATCCCTTTAGCCACAAGTGCCACATCTAACGCCCTCTTAAATATAGCCATTGAACTGGCCTCAACTACCTTCTGTGGCAGAGAATTCCAGAGACTCACCACTCTCTGTGTAAAGAATGTTTTCCTCATCTCGGTCCTAAAGGAATTCCCCCTTATCCTTAGACTGTGACCCCTTTTTCTGGACTCCCCCAACATCGGGAACAATCTTCCAGCATCTAGCTTGTCCAACCCCTTAAGAATTTTGTAAGTTTCTATAAGATCCCCCCTCAATCTTCTAAATTCCAGCGAGTACAAGCCGAGTCTATCCAATCTTTCCTCATATGAAAGTCCTGACATCCCAGGAATCAGTCTGGAAGATTAATTAGCTTCTGTAAAATTGTAAATTACCTCTGGTGTGTACAATATTGCTAGTGTACGGGGTGATCGCTGGTCAGCCTGATCTCGGTGGGTTGAAGGGCCTTTTTCCATGCTGTATTGTTAAGGCTAAAGTAATAACTGAAGTGTTTCAACCCACTAGCCATGGGTGATGAAAGCTGGTGCAAGCAATTCCACCCCTTGACCTGCTCCGACATTCAACCCTCGCATACTCCCCAGTATCCCTTGATTTCTTTAGCATTAAGAAAAATGCTCCCTTCATGAAAATTCTACAGACGCACAATAGAAAGCACACTGTTATAGATGCACCCTAGAGGCATATTTTGGGTTGGGAACAGATTGGTTTGGGAACAGCTCTCCTCAAGCCCACAATAAATTGTGTAGTTGTAGATGCAGCCTAGTCCATCAGACTCCCCACCATTGATTCGATCTACACTTCACACTCCCTCGGAAAGGCAGCCAACATAATCAAAGTCATTTCTGTCATCCCTTCTTCTCTCCACTCCTGTTGGAGTGCCCACCATCAGACTCAGGTCTTCTTCCCCACTGGGTTTTCTGGCTTCTCTATGGTCCTCCCATAAGCTGAGGTACCGTCCTGATTCTCCCAATTCTCCAAACTACCTCATGGTGATCATTGGATTTTGTCATCATGGACTTTGTCTCTGGAACTACTACGCTACCATGCTGAGAACTATGTTCTGCACTCTGTACCTTTCTCTTCACTCTGTTTATTGTGCTCGAATATGGTTTGACTGTAGTCATGTATAGCATTTCTAATATGATTGGATAGCATGAAAAACAAAGCTTTTCACTGTGCCTATATATATATAACAATAATAAACTTAAACCTAATGATCCTTGGCTTCCACTGCTTTCTGCGGTAGATATTTCCTCAGGTGAAGAAACTTCTGCTGATTTCAGTTGTAAGTGGCGTAGCCTTCATCCTGAGAATATGATCCCTGGTACTGGGCTACCAGCCATTGGTTCTGGACTACCAGCCATTGGAAACATCCTTCCTGTATCAAGCCTTGGTAGTGCTATGACCTTTGCTGGTTTCTATGAGATCCACAGGCATTCTTCTGAACTCCATTCAATGGATGCCTGCTAAACACAATCTCTCCTCATACATCAGTCCTGTCATTCCAGGAATCAGTCTAGTAAACTTTGTTTATGTATCACCATAATGAATGAATTGAGATGTGAGAACCACCAAATCATGTTGATCAGAATGTCCCGTATATTTTACACACAATAAATTGCTTTGAGTTATGGTCCTTCTTGTAAGGTCGATGAACAGAGCAGTCACCAGAGCAACCTGGATGTTTTTGCAAGAGGGAATCCTTTTGCATTCCTTCTCAGTTTTATTGCCAAACGCTTCAAAAAGGATGTGAAGCTGGCTGCCGTTTTATTGTTCCACAGATAGACCAAAGGTAGAAGGTTGTCTGAGATGGAGAAAAGAAAGGAACATATTGTGGGCAGTTTGAGAAGACATGGGTGATTCTGAAGATAGACATAAATTGCTGGAGCAACTCGGCAGGTTAGGCTGCACCTCTGTAGAAAAAAGGATGGGTGATGTTTCGGATCAGGACCCTACTTCTGGGATTCAGACTGGGATTCTGCTTGAACTTTCCTTCAGAAAACAAGAGACATTGTAACTGAGTTGTACTTCAATCCCACCCTGGATTATCTGCTCAAATCTTGGAGTAGAGTTTAAATTTACAATGCTAGCAGGTCATACACAGTAGTGTGCGAAATTTGCTTTAAAACATTGCAGAGAATTTTAAGATCCTTTTAGATAGGCACATGTGTATGCAGTGAATGGAGACATCTGCATCATGTGCGGGCAGATGAGATTAGTTTATCTTGCCATCATGGGACAGACATTGTGGGCCGAAAATCCATTCCCCGTGCTATACTTCTAAATGTTCTATGTTCTTCTTCTGATGAAAACCCTCCCCTAAAAGTTAACCCCTATCACACTGACTTGTTGACACCTGTTCTGTATTTACTGTGCAACACAGTCCCATGTCATGGAGTATTTCAGCCATGGGTGGTAGTTTTGTGTCCAAGTTAGAAGAACATGGGGTTGCACCTCCACAGTGCACTGCTGAATGACCACTGCACTGATGAAGGCTCAGGCAGGATAAACCAAGGCTCTCAGGTGGATGAATGCATTCACAGTAGTTTTTAACAAGTATAGAGGCAATACTGGTTGATGTGGTCAGTATTTATCCCATAATCAAAATCACGAAAGCGATGATCTACTTTTGTCACATTACTCTTTGATGGACTTCACAACCTCCAGATTTGTTGCCACATTTTTGCTACATTACAATTGTGGCTTCATTAATTGTAAAATGTAAATTGATTGTGAAAAGTGCTGTATGAGTCAATATTCCCCCCCCTTTCTGTGCGTTCATTTAAATATGCAAACATGGAGTGACTTTGCATAATTGTCACACTTTTGTTTCCTGGCAACATTCCCCAGTGCTTCTTGCAGCATCAGAGCCACTAAGATAAGTGTCAGCTTGAGTTAGTTTGAAGGAAACCCTTGTTTTTGAGTCAGAACATTCTAGGTTCAAGCACGCTTAGACAGATAATCTGGGCTGACACTTCAGCGCATTACTGAAGAATATTCCATCTCCTGGACATACTGTTATACTGACGGCCCATTTGCCAGCTCAAAAAGGCTCCCTGTAGCATTTGGGATCGGGATCCTTCTTCATTTCTTCATATTGATTGCGGGAGGGAGGTCGGGTGGGGGCGGGGGAAGTGGTTGCATGGGAAAAGCAACTGGAAGAGAAGAGAAGCAGGACAAATCATGGGCAGTAATAGGTGATGAAGGGTCTCTTGTGTATCCTTGATCTGAATTTCTCCAACATCATTGAGTCCTTAAACCTCTCTGTCCAGTACTCCTTTGTGACACTCCTTAAAAGTAACCTGGCTCACACATTTTTTCATCTCTGGCCTTTGCCCACAAACTTCCTATCAACCCCCCCCCCCCCATCTGTGTTCACCTATTACCGCCCATACTTTGTCCTTCCCCTTTTGTCTTATAGCTGCCTTTCCCGCCCCCCTCCCCCATCCTCCCCGCAATCAATATGAAGAAGGATCCCAACCTGAAACGTCACCTATCCCATGTTCTCCAGTGATGTCGCCTTTCCCGCTGAGTTACACCAGCATTTGCTGTCTTCGTTTTGACCAAAGGTTTTTTTTCATCCATTTAATTCAACTTCCCTGATAATCCAAGAACTGGATGGTGAGCAATGTGAAAAGATGTTGGAGGGTAAGAAGGGAATGAGATTATCCATATAAAAACATACATTTACTCTTGATAAATTGTTGAACAGATTGAAACATAAGAATATTTCATAGTGTAAGGGAAATATTTTCCATCAAAGAATTTTACGTGGAAATATATTAGCAGTGAAAACAAGACATATAAAGGGACTATTGCAGTGATGGGCTAATTGATAAGCGGAGAACGTGAGTTTAAAGTAATTATCAAAAAAATCAGCAGGAGTCATTCCCAGAGTCACACATTGTGGATACAGTCCCTTCGGCCCACCTTGCCCACACTGACCAACATGTCCCATCTACACTAGTCCCACTTGCTTAGTCCCATTTGGCCCATATCCTTCTAAACCTGTCCTATCCATGTACCTATCTAATTGCTTCAACTGCCTCAACTACTTCCACCGGCAGCTCGTTCCATACACCCACCACCCTTTTCGTGAAAAAGCCATTTACTGATCTCGCTTTGATCAAGTCTCTTACGGAATCAATTTTTGAATTGGGCAATGGCACAGATTATGCCGGGTCAGTTTCCTTGCAATGCGAATCTCCAAATATTTTCTCACTCCTCAGCTGGAAACGGCTACACATCATAACTTGCAGAGAATATGCGCTGATAAGGCTCCAGATAACTCTGCAAGGCCAGTGGGCATTTGGGACCTCGGTGAATGTCGGAACCAATTATCACTTAACCCATGAGAATCTATGATGAAGAGGAAAACAGAGGGATGGTGAGAAGAAAGTGGCATACATTAATATTTAATCAAATTCATGAAGAGAAATAAAGGGAAAGAAATTTAAAATAGAATTTTAATAGATTTCACGAGTCTCCGGCAATAATTGACTATCTGTGGGAATGAGATTGTAGATCTTCATTTCAGAGTTTGAGACTGAATGATATTACGGAAACACAAACATTCTAAAGATCCTCCTGTTACGAGATATCACACCTAATATTTTTTTGCAGAACATTTTATGGGTAATTATGTGCGAATGCAGCAAAACTGGGATTGTAGTAATTTAATTACTTTACTGGTATTACATTCTCGAGGACTGGAAAGATGTTCTAAAGATAAGAATTTGACTTATCACAACAGTTAAGGGATTTATATTTAAGTGATTAAATAGATTGTCAAACGTTATTCTGGAATAAGGCTAGAATCAATTTTGGTATTGACTGGCTGGATATTAAAATCCATATCCCTCAACAACGTCCTTTAACAAAGGGTATCTGCATTATTTCCCAGTGTAGGGCACATGTGATTCTAGGCCCACAGTAATGTGGTTGACTCTTCACTATTCTGATTTTTTTTCAAGAAATACAGCGTGGAAACGTGCCCTTTGGCCCACCAAGTAAGTCCATGTCGACCATCGATCACCCGTACACCAGTTCAATGTTATCTCAATTTCACACTAGGGGCAATTTGCAGAAGCGAACTAACCTACAAACCTGCAGGTCTTTGCAATGTGAAAACACCCAGAGAAAACCCACGTGGTCCCAAGGAAGACGTACAAACTACGCACAGACAGCACCCTTAGCCAGGATTGAACCCGGGTCTGTGGCACTGTGAGGCAGCAGCTTTACTGCTGTGCCACAGTGCCACTCATAATGACCAAGCAAGTTACTCAATTCAAGAGAATAGTGGCGCAGTGGTAGAGTTGCTGCTTTACCCGCACCAGCGACCGGGATTCGGTCCTGACTACGGTTGCGGGGTTTGTACATTCTCCCTGTGACCATGCCGATTTTCTCCAGGTGCTTCATTTCCTCCCACATTCCAAAGACGTGCATGTTCGTAGGTTAATTGGCTTCTGTAAATTGTCCCTAGTGTATAGTGTATAGGATAAAACTAGTGTACGTGTAATCATTGGTCAGCATGGACTCAGTGGGCTGCAGGGCCTGTTTCCATGCTGTACCTCTAAACGTAAAACTAAAACAGATAGAAATGGGCAATAAATGGTGATCTTGTCAATGAATGGAAATAATAGATAATAATTAATTCTGTCTGATCATCAGTCTGCAGAAATGTCGCCAATTCCTTCGCTCCATAGATGCTGCCTCACCTGCTGAGTTTCTCCAGCATTTTTGTCCACAATAGACAATAAAGAATCCCGGAGATTAATGGGCTCATTGAGAGCACTTGATATTTTGATTTGTGATTCCGTTTGTTCCTCACTTTAAGTTGTTGGATGACTTAAACATCGAACTCAGTCATAATTTTGCAGCAATTCTGGCCATATTTATCACTCCCAAACTAGTTTAGTCTTGGTCTTCCCCTTCTGATCAGAAGATTCGCGAATTAAATATATTTTGTTAAGAATAAGGTGATCTTCATTTGGTGACCACTCCAGGTCAGATGTGGATGGAACTATAAACTCTCGGGCAAACAATACCTTCAGGCAGTTTGTCAGGATGCTGAATATATTTAGTCCCATCCTGTAATTTCTGCACTGACAGTGGTACAAGGGATAATGATCAGTCTGGGTACATTTAATAACATGCTGAGGATTCCTATTTTCCCTTTAATCCATCAACCCCATCTTGAAACAAGCTGCAAGTTGTGAACCAGCTGCAATTAAAGAAATATTGGAATATTCACTACTCATTAATTGTCAAGTTTCTGCTTATAGCCAAAGTTGGATCGGTGGGTTTGGCATAACATTGAAACCCTTCCAATGGTGAATGGAGACTATAGGGTGAATTCTCTTTATATATCCAGGCTTATATACCCCCGACTTATGTAATAGGCAACTTAGGCATACTTGCACTTACCGAAGCAATTCTTTTAGCCCTTGGCTTTATTTGTGAGTTACACATCTTGATGGTCTCGGTAGCAATGCGCTACTGTGCATGCGACCATTTTCCCAAGCCAGTCAGCTGTTCTTGTGGATGCTCCCGTGTGGTCTCCATTTCACTTCCGTGGCATGTAACCCTCACGTAAGACGAGGGAGCATCTGTAATAACAAGGAACTGCAGATTCTGGCACACTAAAGAAAGACACAAAGTGCTGGAGTAACACAATGGATCAGGCAGGATCTCTGGAGAACCTGGATATGTAGGTGATGTTTCAGGTCGAGACCCTTCTTCAGACTGTTTGAAAGAAAGCTGGGTAAAAGGAGGGGCAGGTCAGAGCATGGCCGATAATAGGTGAACACAAGTGAGGGGGGATTTTTTAGAAAGGCAAATTTGTTTCACATTTATTTTCAAGTTCCCTGGAATTGTGTTATTGTAAGAGGATAAATAAGGCACCTTGCCTGTTGGTACATTTACTTATTGTAATGCTCAATTTTGGTCACTCTGCAACAGGAATTGTGAAGTTTGGGGATGTCAAGGGATGTCATTAAACTGAAAAGAGTGCAGAGAAGATTCACAAGGATATTGCCAGGACTCGAGGGCCTGAGCCATAGGCAGATGTTGGGCAGCCTAGGACTTTATTCTTTGAAGTGCAGGAGCCTGAGGGGTGATCGTATGGAGGTATATAAATCATGAGGGGATTAGATAGGGTGAATGTATAGTATATTTGAGGCAGGGTAGGTGAATCAGGAACCAGAGGACAAAGGTTTAGGTGAGAGGGGAAAGGAACCTTACTTACAATGGCATGTACGACAGTGATCGCAACTTCTACTAAAGTGCGGATGGCCGTTGGCTAGCTAGGAGCTCATCCGCCCTTTGACAGGTCTTGTTTTTGGTCCTGCTGGGGGTCCACAGCCCCCTCCTCATCTGGCAAACCACGTGGCAGAAACAGTTTAGTCGCCGACTATCCAACCATAGAGCAGGTAGTATGGGATTACAAGGTACCCGTGGCGGGGGGGAACTCCCCCTGGACCTGACCTGAATTGCCCGTTGATGTTTTCAACGATGATGATGATGATGATGATGATGATGATGATGATGATGATGATGATGATGATGATGATGATGATGATGATGATGATGATGATGATGATGATGATGATGATGATGGAAAGGAACCTGAGGGGCAACATTTTCGCTCAGAGAGTGGTTGGTACATGGAACGAGCTGCCAGAGGAGGTAGTTGAGGCAGATACTATTGCACCACTTAAAACACACCTGGTTAGGTACATGGATAGGAAAGCTTTATAGAGCAATATGGATCAAATGCCAGCAAATGGGACTAGATTAGACAGAGTGTCTGGTCAGTATGGAAGATACTGTATGACTTTATATCAACAACTTGCATGTAGATTGTTCCTTTAACACCATAAAACATTCTAATGCTATTCATAGCAGAGACATTTCAAACAATTTAAATTCTAAATTATTAGATGAGCAAGATCATTGTTGGCAAGGCAGGATTGTCTTCGGGCATGTTTTGAATGGGGAGTGAGTGGTGGCAAGGTGGAGTAGTTAAGGGAGGGAATTTTAGAGATTAAATCCTTGGGAATTGAAGACACAAGTACCAATGGTGAATAAAGTCGGGGATGTTCAAGAGGCCAGAAATGGAAGGGTTCAGATGGCTTGGAGGACTGGAAGACAAGCAGAAGCTGTAGAGATTGGATCGGGTGAGGTCGTGGAGAGACATGCATATGAGGATGAACATTTTAACATCAAACCATTTCTAGACATGAGACAAATAAGCCTGTAAGTTTAGGTTTAAATTGTAGAGAACAAGTTAATGGAAGTAGAAAAAGAGAATGACCATGAACCTTCTGAACCTTCTGAATTTTGTAGTTGGCAGGGCATTACTCTGCATATCGCCAACTTGGACAATTTTTAAATTTTTGTTTATCAAGTCAATTAACCTACAAATCTGTACGTCTTTGGAGTGTGGGAGGAAACCGAAGATCTCGGAGAAAGCCCACGCAGATCACGGGGAGAACGTACAAACTCCGTACAGACAGCACCCATAGTCGGGATCGATCCCGGGTCTCTTGCGCTGCATTTTGCTGTAAAGCAGCAACTCTACCGCTGTGCCACTGTGGCATGTTAGGGGTCTTCCATTGACCATGGACAGTTCTGAGACAAACAGGAAAGGTTGGTTGTCTGAAATTGTTGAATTCAATGTTGAACACTGAGAGCTTTGCAGTGCGCAGTTGAAAAATTAGATGCTGCTCTCAAGCTTGCATCTGCCTTCATTGGAACAGTCTAATAGATCTAGTGCAGACAAGTCAAATGGGTGTTAAAGTGATAAGTGACTGGAAGTTAAGAGACATCGACACACGCTGAGTATCAGATCTCTCCTCAGGCATTATTTATCCTTAGCAAGAAACAAATTATCTGGTTATCAAATTGTTGTTGGTGAGGACTTGCAGTGTTGTAGATAAATTGGCCACCACACTTCCTAAATTACAGCTACAGCAAAGTTGCTCAATCAGTTTTGTGAGGGCTTTCGTGGATTTTCTCTGAGATCTAGTAGGGTTCTCCAGTTTCCACACTCCAAAGACATACAGGTTTGCAGGTTAATTGGCTTCGGTAAAATTGCCAATCACCCCTAGTGTGTGCAGGATAATGTTAGTGTGCAGAGATCGCTGGTTAGCGTGGACTGAAGGGCCTGTTTACGCCCTGTATCTCTAAACTAATCTAAAGTAAGGGGCTTTGGGCATTGGGGATCATGAAAGTCGGTGCTTAAGTAGACTATTTAGTTTCACTGAGGTTCCCCTTTTGAAGTCTCTCCCTCACTGCGTTGCCTGTATGTCCCCCATTCCCCAGTGTTGTGTGCAGGAGAGGGCTGCAGCTAGTTCTGACTCATTGCGTCAAACACTGTTCAGCTTTCTTCCATCTCCTTCAGCGCTCTGCGGTTTCGCCTGTGAAAAGCAGGTCTATTCATTTGGATGCACTAAATATTTCATTTTCCAGTAATGTACCGGATCCAGTAATAAGCTGAGGATGACCTGAGGCGGAAAATCGAAAGCATCCTGAAAGGATTTTCATGCAGCGTCGAGCTCAGGAATAAAGTTTTAAAAAAATGAACTTGACTGTATCGGAGGGGAAAAGAACAAGGGAGGCAGACAGAGGAACACACGGGCTGAGAACCATGTATAAAACAGAGCAACACGGAAAGAGAAGCATAGCTGATGAGATCAGGGCAGGAAAGCAATCTCCAGATCACAGCCATGATTCAATACTAGTATCTGTCAGGGGAAACCTCGATCATGTGTTTCAGTCCTGATCACCATCCACTGACCTTGGCTGGAAGATGAATGCATAAGAAATCTATTGGGTTAACTTCCAAATATCCTTCTCTCCTTTCCTCACCCCTTCTCGAGTGTGTAGTGGCAATAATGGTCATGTTGCTGTTTTTTAATTCATTTATTAAATGCCAAAGGCAGCATTTAGTTTGCTTCCTCAATTAGTTTTGAACTGAATGATTTGCTAAGCCATTGTCGTTTTGAATCAGCCACACTCTGTGGAACTGGAACCGTGGTGACTTTAGACGTTTGTGGGGCATGGCTTTTTTTGTGCACTCTGAAGAAATGCACAAGTGTGCGGGCAAACACAATGGGCAACATTCATTCTCGGTTTTCACATGCCATAATTTGCACAAAATACATTTGCCGATGTATGGAAGACAGATGAAGGCAGGTTCTGCAGTAGTTGAAGAGGTCCAGCTGTACCTAGCTTTGCTGCTGTTCTGGAGTGTCTAGAGACTACAGATACTGGAATCTTGCACAAAGAGCAAGCTACTGGAGAAACTCAGCAGGTCAAGCAACATCGATGAAGGGAAATGGACAGACGACGTTTCAGGTCTGGACCTGAAAAAAAAATCTGAAGAAGGGTCCCAACCTGAAATGTTGTCTGTCCATCTCCGTGGATGCTTGCCATGAACACTGAGTTCAAGCAGCAGTTTTATTAATTTAGTTTAGTTTAGTTTAGTGTGGAGATACAGCGTGGAAACCCGCCCCTTGGCCCACTGAGTCCACACCGACCAGTGACCCCTCCCCACATTGACACTACCCTACACATACTAGGGCCAATTTTTACATTTACACCAAGCCAATTAACCTACAAACCTGCACGCCTTCGGAGTGTAATTACTGTTGCTCTGTTAGTGCAACTTACCGACTGTTGGGTAAGACCAATGACTGCATGCGAGAACCTAGAATGAATGTTGGCCACAGTGTGACCCACACACATAGAGTTGGTGTAACGTGGTGCCTCCCCTCTCACACAACATTGTTGCTGATGCTGATTGCTTCTCCCAGTTGCTCCTCTACGTAATCACATTGCTGCTACTCATTCGGTCAACATCCCACTTTCCTATCAATATTCTTAACTGTGTCCCCCAACCCTGCGATCGACAACATGCCTGATTTTCATTTGCTAACAATACAATAGTGGTCCAAAGGCTTTGATGTGCATCTGTGTGTTGTGTCTATGCACCCCCTGGTACCGTGAACTTTACTTGATATGCATTTTGCCGGAAGCTGCTGCAAACACGACAAATATAGGCCAGCCGGGTTCCTTCTCCAGAAAGGACATCAGTGAATTAGATTAAGTTTCTGCAATAATCCTATAGTTTCACGGTCACTATCCCAAGTACTAGGTTTTTAATTACGGATTGTTAAAATGGTGTGAAGTTACACTGGCAGGAGGTGGCCTTGTATTTCTGGATCATTAGGCTGAGCCTTTATATTGAAGGAATTGCAGATGCTGGTTTGTACCATGGGCACAAAGTGCGGGAGTAACTCAGTGGGTCACGCAGCATCTCTGGAGAAAAATAATAGGTGACATTTTGGATCGGGACCCTTCTTCAGACTCCTTCAGACTTCAGACTGTCTGGAGAAGAGTTCCGATCCGAAACATCACCTATTCTTTTTCACTGGAGGTCCTGCCTGACCTGCTGAGTTACTCCAGCACTTTATGTCAATCCTTTAGATTATTAGTAGGTAACTGTCAGCTAAGTGAAGTTCAATTCATATCCCGCAGTTTGAAAATGTAAATTCTGTTTCCCATACACTAGTGTTTATACATTCGCTAGAAAATGGCACAGCACATTATCTGAACATTTATTCTCATTGACATTTATAAAATCACACAATAATGGTGACTATTCCAATATTACAGCTGGCTGAAATCATAGGTCCTTACAGGGTTGTTCTATCTTTAACATTTTTGAAAGGGATTAATTTACCTCTATTTTTTTTCCATAACTCAGTCCTCCACTCGATAAAGGTACTTTATAGGCTGTGGAGCTCCTTTGAATATCTTGGGGCCATCTCATGTGATGTAACACAACGAGTCTTCTTTTTGGCTCATTCGTTCCTTCTGCGTATGCTACTTGCCCTTGCACTATTCACCTGTAATTTCATCTAGACTTGTGCACCATCTGAACAGAAAGGAAAACCGGGAAAATAGGGAACGAGAGTGGGTGTGGGAGTAAATGTCAAAGTAGAAAAAGGGCTAAAGATAGTGGAACATTCTGGGAACAGAAGGATTTGTTATCGGGAACGACAATACTGATATGTTAGCTGACAAAATGGCAACATATGTGGATGGATTTGTACAGAGTATCGATAATCAAATGGAAAGTAGGTTAAAAGGTTTGAGTCGTATGTGGAAGATAGGGTCAGTCATCCAAAAAGAGAGCCCTGTTCAGAGATACAGATGGCAATGTGAAAATTCAGTCGAAGATTCACACTCACATAGAGTTGGTGTAACATGGTGCCTTCCTTCTCCCACCACATTGCTGCTGATGCTAATAGATTCTCCCAGTTGCTCTAAGCCAGTTACCCCACTTTTTAATGTCTATCCTTTCAAAGGTTATTGAAGTGAGCTTTTTGCATCAGTGGAACTGCTCCCAACATAGGGGGGAAAAAAAGCTGGGAGAACCGAGCATGATGACGCATTGTGCAGGAAGGAAGTCAGATGCCCATTTGTTTGGCAAAGGGTACCCTGTTCTGGTTGGATGTATTTCTCATGGTTACATAATGTAATCCCATTTGTGCAATTACCTCACCAGTCAAACAGCCTCATTACCCGTCACTATTACTTGTTATAATTAATAGAAAAAGTATACATAAAGGGACATTCAGCCGCAATGTATTTTTGTCTGAGATATGCCCACAGCAGTGCTTTGGACATGTCAGCGCCAGTCTGATAGCAGAGCAATCATGGTGTGTTGGTGACTCTTGCTGATTTGGAGCTGGACAACATAGTATGCTGGTCAGCTCTAGTGGAAGGGATGCCAAACTGTAAATAAAATGGAGAAAGAGAAACTGTTAAAAGCTGCCTATGTTCAGCTTAGTTTAGAGATACAGCGCAGAAACAGGCCCTTCGGCCCACCGAGTCCGTACCAACCAGCGATCCCCCACATTAACACTATCCTACACACACTAGGACCAATTTACACACTTGTACCATCCAATTAACCTAAAAACCTGTACGTCTTTGGAGTAAGGGAGGAAACCGAAGATCTCGGAGAAACCCCAAGCGGTCACAGGGAGAACGTACAAACTCCGTACAGACAGCACCTGTAGTCAAACCCGGGTCTCCTGGCGCTGAAAGCGTTGTAAGGCGGCAACTCTACCGCTGCATCACCCTGCCGCCCCGAGAGCCAAATGTGTGGCAGCCAAATGACTTTCCTGTTCTTGACTGACTTGGCCTGTTTATATGGGCTGTCGACTGCAGTGGGGGAGGGATAGACAGGGTTAGAGAGAGAGAGAGTGAGAGGGAGAGAGGGAAAGAGAGACAGAGAGAGAGAGAATGAGAGTGAATGAAAGAGAAAGAGAGACAAAGAATTTTGTGCTAGCTCAAAAGTCAACATTTGCTCTTTGATAATCCATTGGGCCCACTTTAGCATTCAGCACACACAGCACATCATGCATTGGAATGAGGATCTGCAAAACTAAGATTTGCCTACAGCGCTGTGCTTCACGTTGATTGCGGCAACCATCAGGGCCTCACCATAGCAACGCAGCAGTTGCTAAGATACCACATTACTGGAAGAACTGGATAAATGCCCAGCAGTTTCTGTCACTGTCAATATTTTAAACTGGATTATAAATGATTTGGTGTGTTCTGTAACAGTGGGCCATTTAAAGGGGTTTAGCTTATTTTACAGATGCAGCGTGGAAACAGGCCTTCCGGCCCACCAAGTCCACACCGACCGTGGGTCACCACTACACTAATTCCATGTTATCTCACTTTTGCATCCAAAACACTAGGGGCAATTTACGGAAGCCAAATTAACCAACAAATCTGCATGGGAGGAAACCAGAGCACCTGGAGAAAACCCACATGGTTACAGGGAGAACGTACAAACTCCACACAGGCAGCGCCCATAGTCAGGATTGAACCTGGGTTTCTGGTGCTGCAAGGCAGTAGCTATACAGCTGCGCCACTGTGCACCTGGCGATGACAGTCAGAGAGACTCAGGGATTTGGTGGACATCTTCCCTCAGATATTCCACTAAATCATTTTTGTCAACGTTATTATTTCTTGCGGGTTCATGTGCATGACTGTGATGGTTCGAGTTTTATGAGCACGACAATGCATCTTGCTGACATCTTGATTTTGATGGGCTTTGCTTTTGAGTTCCGTTTGACTTTTTCAATCGGTCTTCACCAAGATACCCTTGATGGAACAAATCTGTTTCATCTGCCCTATTTCAAGGACAATGGTGAAGGTTGGTTCAATCCCTCCAGCCCAGAAGTGAACTAAATTATTGGCGCAGAATGAATCACAATCTGACAGTTCTTGGTTAAAAGGGAAGTTCAACCTTTCTGAATTGCCTTCATTTATCAAGTATGTATCTGTAGATTAAAGGGGCTGCCGTCAGTGTCCCACCTTCCATGGTTCCACTTTGGTTGTTGCTTCTCCCGGAATTCCTCAGTTCAGTTTTGTTTAGTTTAGTTTAGAGATATGGTGAGAAAACAGGCCCTTCAGCCCACCGAGTCCGCACTGACCTGTGATCCCTGCACATTAACACGATCCTACACACACTAGGGACAATTTCCATTTTATTTTGTAGCAAGCCAATTAACCTACAAACCTATTTGTCTTTAGAATGTGGGAGGAAACCGAAGATCTCGGAGAAAACCCACGTGACCACGGGGAGAACGTGCAAACTTTGTACAAACAGCGCCCGTGGTCGGGATCGAACCCGGGTCTCCGCCAGCAACTCTACCGCTACGCCATCGTGCCGCCATTCAGTGTCTCCAGAAATTGATGATTAATCCCCAACCCACACCAGGAGTAAACCCGGAGGGGAAACTACAGCTGAATTGTCAAATAATTGCTTTTTGTTCATTTTCCTTGCAAAGACGTGCTTATTAGTTTTTGCCATATGAGAGATGAAGAGGAAAATCTAGCGTGACAATCAAGAATCATCGAATAAGTTCACTAAGATGTTGTTATCACTTTGTTTAGCCAGGAGAAGGATGATTTTGTGCAAGTGGCCGGTGGTGGGTGTGTGAGGGTAGGATTGTTGGAGACAGAAGCTCATATTGATAAAGCTAATATGAGTAGAAAGGAACTGTAGATGTTTGTTTAAACCGCAGATAGATCCAAAGTGCTGGTGCAACGCAGCGGGTCAGGCAGCATCTCTGGAGAAAAAGGATAGGTGATGTTTCGGGTCAGAACCCTTCTTCAGACTGCAAAACATCACCCATCCTTTTTCTCCAGTCTGCATCGATGACTCAGGAAAGGTGGAGCCCACAATGGTCTGTTGTTGGCTTGGGACGAGTTGATAACATCACCTATTTCTTTTCGCCAGAGACGCTGCCTGACCCGCTGAGTTGCTCCAGCATTTTGTGTCTCTCTACGGTGTAAACCAGCGTCTGTAGTTCCTCATTATACACTCTCTCTTATTTCAGCTGGCTGTTAAAGTTCCCACAGTACTATCTGGAAGAAAAACAAAGCCTGACTTCTCAGTGTCCTGATCAACTTTTACTGCTCAAATCGCATTGAAGACCACACAATCTGATCATTATCACATTGCTATGAGTGGGAGCTTGCTGAGCTGAAACAGTTAGTTCTGTATCCTACATTACAATAGTACTGCCTGCTACATTGGCTTTCAGGCACTTCAAGCTGTTCTAAGTTTGACAACTCTTTCTTTATGATGCAACTCTTTCTTTATTATGACTGAACTGAATCCATTGGAGATGTCAATGGTAAAAATCTGGAGAATTCTCACCCACTGCTTATGTACATGGGTGGCAGCAACATTCGTCCACCTATTCAGCAGTGACTTGGACCAAACTTCAGTCTAGTTTAGTTTAGTTTAGAGATATAGCACGGAAACAGGCCCTTCGGCCCACCAAGTCCGCACCGACCAGCGATCCCCACACATTAACACCATCCTACACACACTAGGGACAATTTACACATATACACAATTAACCTACACACCTGTATGTCTTTGGAGTGTGGGAGGAAACCAAAGATATCGGTGAAAAGCCACGCAGTCACGGGGAGAACGTACAAACTCCATACAGACAGCACACCCGTAGTCGGGATCGAACCCAAGTCTCCGGCGTTGCATGCGCTTTAAGGCAGCAACTCTACTGCTGCGCCACCGTGGCCGACAGACAAACTAGAAAAGTCTGAGAAAAGGAGATTGCGAATGAGCACGGTGAAGCGTGCTTCTTTGGCCGAGACTTAGTTTAGTTTAATTTTGTTTATTATTTTCACGTGTACCGAGGTGCAGCGAGAAGCTTTTTGTTGCGTTCGATCCAGTCAGCGAGAAAACGGCACATGATTACAATCGAGCCGTCCACAGTGTACAGATACAGGATAAAGGCTATAAAGTTTAGTGCAAATAAACTCCAGTAAAGTCCAATTAAAAATCAAAGGTCTCCAATGAGGTCAGGGTCAATCTAATGCGTACAATAGCTGCCACCCCCAGTGTGGTGCTGAGGGGATGAAGAACAAGAACCATGTCTCAAGAAGAACTGAGGATACAGGTGCTACCTCAGTCATTTGAGTGGAAGGAATTTTTTTGAGTTCAGATTAGTCTAATCAGATGTCTTGAGACAAGTGGTGTACAACAACAACTGAGGGAATTGCAGACCTTCTGGTGAACTGTTAATTCTCCACTCGACTTCTTCCCCCCCGTCATGTAAAGACTGGGTATTAATATCGGGGCAGACAGCTGAGGACACACCACACACATCCCAGCCCAGTGACTATGGTGGACAAGTGTATCATTAGTGCATGCCAGATGTGGAAAGGGCAATGCTAGGCCATAATGCTGCCTGCAGTGAACCAGCTCACTCTAACCTACATGTGTAGAATGAGCACTAAGTGTAGAGCGTGGACATCTGCAGTTCCCAAAGTACCATATGATGAGCATAAGGTGAACCTTTGAGGGCGCTGCACCTCTACTCGCTGGAGTATCGAAGGATGAGGGGACACCCCACTGAAACTTACCGAATAGTGAAAGGCCTGGATAGAGTGGATGTGGAGAAGATGTTTCCACTACTGGGAGAGTCCAGGATCAGAGGCCATAGGTTCAGAATAAAAGAACGTTCATTTCAGAAAGAGATGAGGAAGAAATGTCTTCAGTCAGAGGGTGGTGAATTTGTGGAATTTGTTGCCATAGAGGGGTGTGGAGACCAGGTCAAATGGATATTTTTGAGGCAGAGATACTTGATTAGTACAGGTGTCAGGAGAAAGATGGAGAATGGGGTTAAGAGCGAAAGATAGATCAGGCATAATTGAATTGCGGAGTAGACTAGATGGGCTGAATAACCTAATTCTGCTCCTATCACTGATGAACTTATGAACATATACCATTGTCAGGTGCAGGGGTTATAGTGTCATACAGCATGAAAACAGGTTCTTCAGTCCAATTTGCCCATGCCGACCAAAATGCCTCATCTACACCACCTGGGTCCCACCTGCCCGTGTTTGACCCATATCCCTCTAAAACTTTCCTATTCATTTACCTGTGCATATGTCTTATAAACGTTGTGATAGTACCTACCTCAACCACTTCCCCAGGCAGCTCATTCCTTATAACCTTTACCCACTGCGTGAAAAATTTGCCCACAGGTTTACATTAAATCACCCCCCCCCCCCACCTTAAACCTATGCCCTCTGGTTCTTGATTCCTCTATTCTGGGTAGAAGACTCTGTGCATTCAAGATGACCCATCTACACAGGTGAGACTACTGTAGATGGGGTACCTTGATCGGCATGGGCAAGTTTGCCTGATGGGCTTGTTTCCATGCTGTGTAACTCTGTAACTCCTATCTATTCCAGGTAACAAGGAACATCCAAATTACTGAAAAGTCATATGAGAGGAGATTTCTTCTTCTGCGGAGTCATGTCACATGGATCTATTTTACAATAAGCATTTTATTTATTTATCTGACCCAAGTAAGGTACTCCACTCTGGCAGTTAGAGATGGTAATGATAAGAACAGCTTTGTTTTTGAACCTTCTCTGTTCTTCCCCTGAGCACCGACAACACTCAGCCCAAATTAAGTAGACGGAACGCTGCTGCGATTTTATGGATCAGTCTATGGATGCAGTGTGAGTGGGAGAAAGGGATGCCGTTCAGATGAGATGGTGCGATATCAAAGGTTTTATGTTGGAATCGGCTATTGTTTCTCAGGCATTATGGAGGTGCAACTGATCTGAAAAGGGTCTTCTGTTCTCTTACTTGCCAGAGAGGGTAAGTGCAGGCGGTTGTTCAGGAAGATGCACTACAGGCAGCCCCCAAGCCTCACCCCAGCAAAAGCCAGCGCACAAGGCAGAGGTGAGAGAGCCAAGGAAACATGGCAGTAAAGAGGGCAACATAGTGGCTCAGCGGTAGAGTTGCTGTCTTAAAGCATCAGGGACCCGGGTTCGATCCCGACTATGGGTTCTTATCTGTATGGAGTTTGTACGTTCTCCGCGTGACCACATGGGTTTTGTCCGAGATCGGTGTCCCCCCACACTCCAAAGAGGTGTAGGTTTGTTGGGTAATTTGCTTGGTAAAATTGTAAATTGTCCCCAGTGTATGTAGGATAGTGTTAGTGTGCGGGAATTGCTGGTTGGCGCAGACTCGGTGGTCGAAGGGCCTGTTTCTGCGCTACTTCTCTAAACTAAACTAAACTAAAACTCTCTTACCCAGAGTAGGTGAATCAAGGATCAGAGGACATAGGTTTAAGGTGAAGGGGAAAAGATTTTATAGGTATCTGAGGGGTAACGTTTTCACACAAAGGCTGGTGGTTGTATGGAACAAGCTGCCAGAGGATGTAGTTGAGACAGGGACTATCCCAACATTTAAGAAACAGTTAGACAGTTACATGGATAGGACAGGTTTGGAGGGATATGGACCAAATGCGGGCAGATGGGACAAGTGTAGCTGGGACATGTTGGCCGAAGTGGGCAAATTGGGCCAAAGGGCCCGTTTCCACACTGTATCACTCTATGACTCTATGACTGTGACTATAAAGACAAAGTGAACCACACTAATTCTCAAAGTTTAATAACAGATTTGGGGGAGTAAACTTTCCCACTCTGCTGGAAGGCTGTGCAAGTTGAGTGCTTTAGCTTTCTAGTTGAACAAACACTCCACACTTGGCATAATATGTGGAGAGAGCTTTTAATTATTGATACATTAAGTGTTCGTTGTAAAGGTAGGTCTACATAGCATGACTCAACAAAAAAGGAAATCTCCTCTGATACAATTATTCACCGAGTTTGATGTACCTTGTTACCTCCTTACACCTCAAGGGCCTGTCCCACTGTACGAGGTAATTCAAGAGTTCTCCCGAGCTTTCCCCTGATTCAAACTCGGAGAACGTCCGTAGCGGGTCCATAGGAGTTTGTAGATGTCTCGTAGCGGCGCGTACGAGTAAAAAGTAACCATTTTTGTTCATCATGAGTATTTTTTTTCTCATGGACATTTTTCAGTGTTGAAAAAACATCACCAGTTTACCAGATTTCCCGAGCACCTACCGTAACTCTTACGACATCCACAAACTCCTACGGACCTGCTACGGACATTCTCCAAGTTCGACAAGCCCTTCACTAAGGGAAATGGTACTTTAGGAACTCCAGATATCCATATTCTTGCTCTAAACAAGTCTTACTCTGTCCTACGAGTTAGCGTCAATGTTTTGCTGATGGTTTTCCACTCAGAAGAAACCTCCTTGACTTGAAGCATCAATGTTTGATTTCTCCTCTGCATAGTAGATCTCAACCCTGCTGACCATTAACAGCTACACAATCAGGCGACACAAATGGAGGCCATTCAGCCCATCATGTCAATGCTGATGCTCAGATTAGTTCCTTGCCTCTGATCTTCCAGCACCTCAGTTTATTCCTCCTTCAAGCATTTATCTGATTCTTCTTTGAAATTCCTCGCAACAGTTCATTTCTCGTCAATTCCCCTCAGGGGCAGGGAGCTAAGATCTTTATCCCATGGTTATCAGACTGTCTGCCAGTGGAAACAGATGTTTCTCACTTACTTTATCAAAATGCTTCAGGATTTTGAACTTTTCCATTAAACCTCCTTAACCTTTTCTCTTCTACATGGGGAAGAGTGGATTATTTTGGCCGAAAAGCCACTGTGCCAGCTGTGCAGCTGGTAGTGCTGCTGTCTCACAGCGCCAGAGACCCAGATTCAATCCTGACCTTGCGTGCTGTCTGTGTGAAGTTTGCAGGTGCTCCCCGTGACCGCTTGTTTTCCCCCAGGTGCTCCGGTTTTCTCCCACATCCCGAAGACCTGTGGGTTTTAGGATAACTGACCTCTGTAAATTGCCCCTGGTGTGCAGGGAGTGGATGAGAAAGTGAGTTAACATAGAACTGATGTGAAGGGATAATTGATGCTGAGTGTGAAGTCGGTGGCCAAAACAATTGCTTCAATGATCTATCTCTAATCTAAACTAAATCAAACTAAACTAAACTAAACTAAACTAGGCTAACCTACGCCAAATTACTGATGTAAATATGTGTAGGGAGGAACTGCAGATGCTGGATTAAACCAAAGATAGACACACAAAGCTGGGCTACCTCAACGGGTCAGGCAGCATCTCTGGAGAAAAGGAATAGGTGACGGTTTGGGTCAAAAGTACCTGGGGAGAGAGTGGTTTGCTTGGGAATGGTTGAGTTAACCAAGAATTTGCCGAGGGAATAGTTTCTGTGGATAGCGGAAAAGGGTGGAGATGGGAAGATGTGGCTAGCGGTGGGATCCCGTTGCAGGTGGCGAAAATGGCGGAGGATTTTGTGCCGCTTGCGATGGCTGATGGGATGAAAGGTGAGGACCAAGGGGGATTCTTTCCTTGTTGTGACTGGGTGGAGAGGGAGCAAGGAAGGAACTGCAGGATACCGAGGAGACCCGTGTGAGGGCCTCAACTATGATGGAAGAGGGGGACCCCCATTCCCTAAAGAATGAGGACATCTCAGATGTTTAAGAAGGAACTGCAGATGCTGGAAAATCGAAGGCAGACAAAAATGCTGGAGAAACTCAGCGGGTGAGGCAACATCTATGGAGCGAAGGAAATAGGCAAAGTTTTGGGTCGAAACCCATCTTCAGACATCTCAGATGTTGACTTGGTGAGCCAAAGGGCCTGCTTTCCTGCTCGTTGACACTGTGATGCTATTAATTTATTTGCCATAAGTACAGATTCTTTCCTCATGTGCATCTTGTGAAGGATGTCACCGGCACTGAAGATTGTGGTGGAAGAGGTCCAGAAGAGGAGAGATGTGACTGCAGGGCAGACACAGGCCAACGCGGCCTCTTTATCCTCTTGTTCCTTGTTCTAGCAGAAGCTTTAAGCATTGTTTAACGTCAACAAAAATGACATGTTTGCTCTTGACAGCTGGGCAGTTTTGGATCGGGATTTAAGCCAAATGCTGGCAACCAAAATTCTGTGTACCTACTGGATGTGTATGGTAGGCATTTAATCAGCCCTTTAAAGAGCCTCATGATAGCCATTTACTGCCTTGATTCCTTTACCACGAGGACATCCTGTGCTAAATGAAGGCCAAGCCAATGTTGTCCCTTAAGTCCCATTTTGGTCATCTTAGAGACTCATCAGCATCTAAACTATTCACATAACTCACCCGCATGTTTAGCTCAGTTTAGTTTAGAGATATAGGATGGAAACAGGCCCTTCGGCTTAACCGAGTCCGCACCGACCAGCAATCGCCCACACAATAGTTCTATCCTACACACTAGGGACAATTTACAGAAGTCAATTGATCTACAAACCTGCACATCTTTCGGATGTGGGAGGAAATTAATGCATTCAGAGGGAACCTAGGCAGCCACAGAGAGAGGGTACAAACTCTGAACAGACAGCACCCATAGTAAGGATTGAACCCGGGTCTCTGGCGCTGTAAGGCAGTAACTCTACCGCTGCGCCACTGTGCAGGGTTCTATGTAGGCTGTGAGCTGAAATTTGTTCTGCAATTTATTTGTTCGACAATCTTCACCCTTTTTTGATGTACTACATCCTAAATATGGTTCATATTGATGTGCACGCATTAAATGACTTTGGCAAAAAGACACATGAGTGGATATGATGGCAATTCTTAACCAAAGGCTATCACAGCCATAGTGGCCGACTGGTTTGCTTCTGTGCTGCATTGTCCTATAATTCCAAGGCCAGTGAACCCTGCTAAAGGTTCTACCTGCTGATGGCTACTTCTGAGATGGAAGAATATTCTGAGCTCCAACACATCATTGGGTTGCAGGAGTTGGATGGGAACATGGGGTGGAAGATTGCAACCTTCACGTGGTCCGCCCTGTTTCGATTAATGCAATCAACTCGACGTGCACAAACGGAAGATCAAACAGAACAACTTGTCCAACAACTTTAGGCTGTGCACGCCACACGAAAGAAGAAGAAGAATAAGAAGAAGAAGAAGATGGGAACATAAGGAAATAAATATCAGGCGAAGAAGAACAACTTGGGCAGCACAGTGGTGCAGCAGTAGAGCTGCTGCCTTACAGCGCCTGAGACCCAGGTTTCATCCTGCTACAGGTGCCGTCGGTACGGAGTTTGTAAGTTCTCCCTGTGACCGCGTGGGTTTTCTGCAGGTGCTCTGGTTTCCATCCACACTCCTAAGGCATACGTTTTTGTAGGTTAATTGGCTTTGGTTCAAAAAATGGTGAATTGTCTCTAGTGTGTAAGAAAACGGTGGTTGCTGGTCGGCGCGGACCCGGTGGGCCGAAGGGCTTGCTTTCACGCTGTAGCTCTAAAGTCTGAAGTGAAGTCTATAACTTAACTTTGCACTTCGGTTTAAGAAACAATTGCAACAGTGATCCAAGATGCTGTGAGCAGGTAATAGAGAGAACAAGGGGGTGAGACCATGATTCAACAACACTACAGAAAGAAAAGATGGTTTGATGAAGTGGAAACCAACCAGATGAACAATAGGGTTGATGACTCACAGAGAGGATGTGGACACATCAAGAATTAATGTTTCAACCAAACGTTGGAGAAAAATCATGTAAAAATCATGAGTTTGCTTCATTGTCTTTTAATGCTTTAGAAGGCAAACTCTTTGCCTTGAATTAAATTGGCTTTGAACACGGATTGCTCAATATATGGAGCCCTGGTGAGACCACATGTGAATCTTCAGACTTTAGACTTTAGACATACACGGTGGAGAGAGGCCCTTCAGCCCACGAGTCCACGCCGACCAGTGATCACCCCGTTCACTCGCACTATCCTACACAGTAGGGACAATTTACAATTTTACCAAAGTCAATTAACCTGCAAATCTGTACATCTTTGGAGTGCAGGAGGAAACCGGAGCACCCGGAGAAAACCCATGGGGAGAACATACAAATTCCGTACACAGCACCCATAGTCAGCATCATACCCGGGTCTCTGGCGCTGTAAGGCAGCAACTCTACCACTGCGCCACTGCAGGTGGGACGAGAGTAGGTGGGACATGTTGGCCGGTGTGGGCAAATTGGGCCAAAGGGCCAGTTTCCATGCTGTAAGACTCCATGACTGTAAGACTCTAGATGATACTATAACGAGTGTTAATTGTGTTTCCCCTGGTGAAAACACTCATGGTGAATGGCCATGGACCCCATTGGGTCTCAGTGGTGGCTGTGTTGATGGAAATGGGATGGACAGGTTTTTTTTTAAGGAAGATTGGGGATGGGACCTGGCAAGGTTCCGCATGTGCCCATGGGGACATAACGGAAGGGAGCAGGGATTGGCCTTTTAAATGCGGCCATCACAGAGTCTGAGGGGGCAGCAGAACGGGTGGACTGAAGATCAAATTGGTCAGAGAGGGTAATCAGTGCGTCTAGGGGAAAAGACCAAGGATCAAAGCTGCGGACATTTAATGGTAAGACGACATTGTCCCAGGGGTTTTCAGTGGTGGTGTGGGAGGACCTCAAAATTGACCTGATCTAAGTCCCCCTGCAGTATTCTAAGAAGGGCTTTGAATGGGGCATGAAGTTAGGGCCTGCAGCCTTGAGGCTAAGACAGGTCAATGGTGACTTGCACAGAGAATATCCCGTCAACTTTACAGAATGATATGAATTGTCCTGGAAATAGTCACTGTTGCATTTGACTCTGGAAAAAAGAGATCGATTTTCAGTTGCTGAATATGAATGATAACTTGTGTGTAATTGAATTTCTAGGCAACTGTCCCCTTGCAGGGTTTGGTGCCAAGTTTCATCTGATAACGACCCCGTAAAGCACCGAGGGATGCTGCATATTGATGCTGACGCTTTGCTGTGTTCCTTCAGGGTTGAAGGAGTTAAACTTCTTGTCTCACTTTGAATTCCCTGACATGCAATCTCGCTGTGCCTATTGTCGAGCCAGATGGCTCGGGGAACGCAGATTGGCACTAAAAGTGGACGAAGTTGGAAGTGGGGGAATGGGCGGCATGGGGAAGGAACATTACCCCCCTCAGAACCTGCGCTGGCAAAGGAGGACATCTGTTTGTTTGCCCCCCTGATTAATGACCATCAGAAGGGGCAGGTCCTCTGAATGGTCATTGTAGCCTGGCAGCTGGGGCTGGGAAATCAGCTGCGTCTTATTTCTCCCCAAACTCACGAAGCCGTCCATATAAAGAAAAGGAGGAAGATGAGGGAGAATAAAAGGAGCGGCAGTCATAATCTGCTCGTACCCCTCCTCCCCGGGTCGATGAGCTGCTGCACATCTTCTGAAACACCGAGAGCAAACTAGGGCTGGAAAAGGCTGTTGTGTGTGTGTGTGTGTGTGTGTGTGTGTGTGTTGCGCAGGTTCTAATCAGATTCATCAGGGCACCTTTATAAAATATACATGAGCAAAGCTTCGGCACCATAGACTTCCCAGAGTGCTTCACGGCACAGAACAGCAGTCTTGTGCCATATAAAGCGATGTGCTTCTCTTGCCCACCAAAAAGCTATTGACGGCAGGTGTTGGGTCTGTCATGTTTGGGTAAAGATTGTATAACAGGACTTTTGGCACGTTCCTAGTTATTTATTTTTGTTGTGCGTTTCACTTTTTTTCAGTGCGACGTGCGTGTTTATGTAAATGTAAATATTGTCCTCGTGAAACCCCCGCGTGGACTCGGCGAGCGATGGCTCAGGTTTTATTAAGGTAAGCTGCCGCCCTCAGAGGGCAGGGAAGAAAAGATCGGGAGTCTCGCATGGTGAGTGATTCGATTGCGGGCTTTTTTTTTCTCTCTTCGTTTCTCGTGTGCGATCTATACTTTTGTTCCCCCCCTGTTTTTTTTCTTCCATCCCCCTTCACGTCCCAAGTTTTGTAAACAAGTGCGCTGTGTTTGAGCTGATCTCCTTGGCAAAGGAACAGTTAGCATTCTCAGAGAAAAGTGGCTGGGTTGCGGATTGCAGAGAATAAACTGGCACTCTGTTGGCAAGGTGCCAAGGGCTTGCATTGGGAGGGTTGCCAAGCTGGGTTGCCTCCAGTGGAGGAAGCGCAGCGAGAACAGGAGAGGCAGCAATGAGGAAGCTCGGCCAACCAGTGGCCGCGCTCATAATCACACTCACACACGCGCACACTCATAGAGATACTCACGCACACTCACCCACACACTCACACATACACATACATACACACGTGCATACACACACATACATGCACAGTCATGCACATTCACATGCATACACTCACCTGCACACATACGCGCATCTATGCATGGGCACACACACATAAATGCATCACACAAACACAACCACACACACACACACACATGTGCAAACAAATGCATACACACATCTGCATATATTCATGCATCTATCACATTAAATACTTTATTTCATTGTATATACGCCTGTTTGATAGGGGGTAAGCATTGAAAGAAATTGACAGGCTTCCAATATATCGTGCCAAAGCCCTTGCAAAATAATAGCACATAAAGCTGGTGACCAACCTTAGAATCAATGGGACTTTCCAGACTTTTAAGAACAATATGCACTTTATGGATTCAAATTCTCGTTACTAGACAAATCTATCTTAGTGCGCTGTAGAGCAGAGTTGATGTACTTATAATTGCACAGTTCATTTAGATTCCCATGATTATGTGCACAGAAGACAGGAAGGATACTTGGATCTAAACACTAGAATGACAGATATTAAACTGCACATCAAACTGGTATTCAATGAACCTTAACCCTCTGGGCACCATGCCAGTCATTGTGCCAGCTGGGCAAGTGTCCTGATGTCCCGATCATTCAGCAGAAGGGTTAATTTTTGTCGCTGTGTTATTTCGTCCTCACCCGCAGTGGGCCCACTAATAGTAACTAACCGGCTTGGTTTGATGGTGCCTTATTGCCAGTGGAACAATGGCGAGCTGGCTGTCAGTGGCAGAGCGGGATCTTGGAGCGCTCCGTGCCCGCTGTGTTGGATTGTGCAGTTTGCTCAAGGAGCAGATTGCTTTGGGTGGTGCCTGCCAACTAACACTTGGCATCGCTCACGGACTCATTTCATTTTGTGAAAGCTGCCATTCGCTTCTTGCCAGGAGCTGACGGATTAATTTATTTCTTCCCCTCGGCTGGCACGAAGATTCATGATGGAGGTAGTCACCCGACACGTCCAAGGAAGTGAACACCAACCCCCTCATCCTCCATCTCCCTACCATAACCGGGATATTCTCTGGTTAACTTTGAATGAAAGACCAGAAAGAACCTGAACGAAATGTGTTTTTTTTTTAATGTGGCAAAGAGGCAAAGAGTTTTTTTTTAGCCTATTGTGGTCTCCTGAGCAGCCCTCTCATCTCTGTCAGAACCTGTGGGTTAAAACTGGACACCTGAACCTGTATTTATGCTACCAATAGGTGAGCTAGAATAGGGACACAAAATGCTGGAGGAGCTCAGCAGGTCAGGCTGCATCTATGGAGACAAGGAATAGGTGACGTTTCGAGTCGGAACACCTTCTAACTTGACTCAGGAAGGGTTCAGACCCGAAATGTCACCTATTCCTTTTCTCCAAAGATGGCAGTCTGAAGAAGGGATCTGACCCGAAACGTCACCTATTCCTTTTCTCCGGAGATGCTGCCCGACCTGCTGAGTTACTCCAGCATTTTGTGTCTATCTTCGGTGTAAACCAGCGTCTGCTGTCCCTTGCTACACATTTTGTGAGCTAGAAAAGGAATGGAATCATGAGATGTTATGTGGTTGGCACTGGGCAACCTTGCTAATGGAGCGGCTATATGATACAAAGTTAATTTCAAGGTTAGATATGGCACTGGTACAGCAAACACAGGTTCAGTTTCAGACAGGTGCCAGGCAGTGGGATGAATCAGCTGTGTAGGTGGAATTTTTGATGGGGATCAAAGAAGCAAGAGGTTTGGTTCAATCAAAGGAAGTGGTGTGTTGTTAGAACTAGCCATCATCAGCCTAACTGTGGGCACTGATATTATATGTTCAGACTGTGTTATCATGGGGCAGTATCTATATGCGTGACGGCATGGGCTACCAATTGATCCTTTGGGGATACCAGGAATATTGGTGCGGTCTTGGGAAAGGAAGCCACTTGATAACGATAGGTAAAAAGAGAGTGTGGTCCTTTGCAGCTGGGAGTCCGGAGGATGCTGGCACCGTCTGCCATGACAAACGCTGCAGATATGTTGAGCAGGGATACATTAGTTTAGCCATAATAACACCAGATGTCATTGTTAACCTTGAGAAAAGCCATTGCGGTTCTGCTGTCGGGGCTGAAACCAATAGAAGTGCTTCAAATAGGGTACAAATGAGTATGAATTTTGTGAGCTATGATGTAGAGCTCAAGAGTATTTAATCACTGACGCACTTGGACTGGATTGATGAAATTCTTACATGATGTAGCTTTACAAGCCCATTAACACACAACACACAACAAATAAAAATTATAAACAATAATACAATAAATGATCAGTCATACTAGGTAACCAGGCCATAACAGTGCCGACTGAAATACATAATCCAACCTTAATATACAAAGTCCATAGTATTTTGGTGATGACGGAAGGTTGTAGTTAAGATTGGAAAGGGGAGTTCAAGATAATACGTTCAAGGGCTCGGCGAGGAAAGTCCAAGAGGAAAGCGAGATGGGACAAGATTGGAGGGTTCAAGGATTAGTCCTTTTGAAAGGAAATGTGATGGCGCAGGTTCTGGAAAAGCGAGGGCAGTTTTGATGAGAAGAGTTACCAATACACGTTCACTGTGGGGCATGAAAAGATAGTTAGCTATTGGTTGAAACAAAGCAATGTTGACTGCACATCAAAGGCACTTCACAGAACACTGATTGCTTGGGAAATCCTAAAATGGTGAAATAAGTCATTTGAATGAGAGCCCTCCCTTAAGACTTGCATATTGCAGGACCTGCCTGCAGATGAAAGTGTGCTTTTGTACCATTTTTTGACATTTCTCTGCCTTTACTTCAGGGGAAGCCAGGGAAGAAATCGCAGGGCCACTGGGAGCGCTAGTTATATCATTGATAAGCATGGGTGAGGTGTAGCAGCTAATGTTGTACATTTATTTGAGATAGGCTGCAAGGAAAGACTTGGGAACTACAAGCCAATGAGTCTTAAGTCAATGTGTAGGAAGGAACTGCAGATGCTGGTTTACACTGAAGATAGACACAAAATGCTGGAGTAACTCAGCATCTCTGGATAGAAGGAATGCGTGACGTTTCGGGACTCGACCCTTGTTACCTTGTTACCTTTCTTTGACCAGGAACATCACCTATCCCTTCTACCCCGAAATGCCGCCTGTTCCGTTCGGTTACAAGAGCATTTTGTGTGTGTTTTTCAGCCTTACATCAGCCTTACATCGGTGATGGGTAAGTTATTGGTGGGCATTCTGAGAGACAGGATCTACACGCATTTGGAAAGGCAAGGACTGATTAGGGAATAGACAGCTTGGCTTTCTGTGTGGGAAATTGTGTCTCATTAACTTGATTGAGTTTTTTTGAAGAGATGACAAAGGAGACTGGTGATGTCAGTGCGGTAAATATTTATGGACCATGGGATTTATTTATTGATGGCCATTTATGGACAATACATGGACTTCAGCAAGGCCTTTAACAAGGCGCCACACGGTAGGCTGGTCTGAAAGGTTAGATCACGTGGGATCCAGGCCAGCTAGCCAAGTGGATACAAACTGGGCTTGAAAGGTAGGAAACAGAGGGTGGTCGTGGAGGTTTGTTTCTCTGACTAGAGTCATGTACCGCTGGGATTGGCAAAACCCAGTTTGAAGAAGGGTTCTGACCCAAAATATCACCTCTACCTTTCCTCCAGATATGTTGCCTGGCCTGCTGAGTTATTCCAGTATTTTGTATCTAACTGTAGGGATTGGTGCTAGGTCTGCTGTTGTTCAGCACTTGGATGTGACAGTAAATCACATCATCAGTAAGTTTGTGGATGCCACTAAAATTGGTGATATCGCAAACAGTGAAGAAAGTTACCTCCAGTTAAAATGGGGTCTTGATCGACTAGACCAATGGGCGGAGGAATGGTAGATGGAGTTTAATTCAGATAGGCGCGAGGTGTTGCACTTTGGTTGGACAAACCAGGGCAGGATGTACACAGTATATGGTGGGGCTCTGGGGAGTATTATTGAACAGAGAGATTTAAGGGGGCAGGTACATTGTTCTCCGAAGGTGGCAACACTATGAGACAGCATGGTGAAGAAAGCATTTGACACACTTACCTGCAGTATATTGAACAGGGTATTCAGTCCAGGGTATTTCCTTCGCTCCGTAGATGCTGCTGCACCCGCTGAGTTTCTCCAGCACTTTTGTCTACCTTCGATTTTCCAGCATCCGCAGTTCCTTCTTAAACAAATATTCAGTACAGTACAATATATCATGTTACAGCTGTATGGAATGTGGTTAGGGCCATATTTGGAGTCAAGTGTCCAGTTCTGGTCTCTCTGCTACAGGAAGGATGTCATTAAACTGGAAAGGGTCCAAAAATGATTTACAAGGGTGTTACTAGGATGGAGGACCTATGGTATACAAAGAGGCTGCACTGGCTGAGTCTTTTTCCCCTGAATTAGGTAAAGTGACCTTACAGAGTTATATAAGATCATAAGGAGTAGAGATAATGTGAATAGTTTTTTGTTTTTTTTCCAGGGTGGGGGATTTTAAAACAGAGGACAGGTTTAAGGTGATAGGGAAATACTTTGAAAGTAATTCAAGGGGCAACTTTTTCATACAGAGGTGAGTGCGCGGATACATGGAACGAGCAAGGAATTGTTCGAGGCCAATACATTTACACCATTTGAAAGACACAGACAGGGACCTCATAGGAAAGATTTGGAGGATAATGGAATGGGCACAGGCAAGTGAGACTAGCAACTCGGTCAACATGGCCAAATTAAACTTGTTTCTGAGCTGAATATAGCTCTATAATTCTGTGACCCTATGAATGAGTCACTATGGTTTGAGTCGTGAAAGCAAAGACAAATGTATTATTTACGTTAAATAAATAAACTCTGAAGCTGAGAACGACACAGGGCTAGGGCTATAGAACAGGAAGTTAAATTCACATTTTGAGTGAGCCATCAAACAAACTAGTGTGAATAGATTAAGTATCATTTCCTGCACCTTTCCAAGTTGTACAACAGACATCAAAAGTCTGATTCAAAAATAGAACCCCTGAAAGATAAACGTAGCCAATCCATAATAAGCTAGAAGGAAGAACTTGCTATTTTCTCCCTCTTCTCGTTGACTAAAACCAGCAATTGTTCCGAAACAACGGATCTTAACACTCTTCTGCTTGGAAGACAAAAAAAAAATCATCTATTCTTTCCGATTATAGCCATCAATCAATGAATTTTTAATGTGTCATCAGTAAATTAATCTTGGGCATAGAGCCATTGGTGGAATCTGCCACAAATAAAGTAATGTAATAATTGCTGGATATTGTTTTATTAATTGGTTGAAAGATTTTTTTTGTTATTTAGGACATGGGCATTTCAGACAAGGTCGGCATTTACTGCTTATTTCTGGGTGCCCTTGAAAAGCTGTCGAGGAGCCATATTAGAATCATAGACTTTTTAGAATCAGGCTTTTCAGGCGGATGCAAAAGTTCTTCTTGCCCTTTTTAAAGTAGTTCAAGTAGTTAATGCCTTTCTCTCGTACGGAAACATAATGCTATGGACATGGCGATTTGTGGGGACTGCCAAATTAAGCCACCGCATTTCACGTATTGTCTTTCCGCTGACTGGTTGGCATGCAACAAAAGCTTTTCACTGTACCTCGGTACACCTGACAATAAACTTAACTAAACTCCCCTAAACTAAACGAAGCATTTCCTGCATCAAAACAAAAATAAAATCAAAAGGAATACTTCATTGGCAACTGCAAAACAAGTTAGGATATCCTAAATTTGTGAAAAGTATCTTCATTCTTTATTCTAAGCATGGTGCAAGTGCGTTTGCTTATTTCAAGCTGATCGCGTCCCATTTAGAATGCATTGTGTGAACATTCATCACATTACTTAACGATCACGTGTGCATCAGAAGAGATCCAGACAAGAGCAAAGGAGGTCATAGATTTAGAATAATGGGCAACTGTACTGGAATGGAATGAGGAATAATATTTCATGCAGTGAGTTGTCAGGATCAGGAACGCCCTCCTTGAGAAAGCGGTAGCATCAGATTCAATGAAAAATACAATGGGCATCAACTTCAAGATGATAGATCTGTAAGGATAAGACTAATAGCAAGACTCAACATTTATATCTCAACCAATGGTTCACTTAAATACAATATTCTGCCCTTTATCAGAACAACACTTTGTTTATAGTTGTATTGTATAGCTGTTCTACTTTAAAACAATGACTGCTGTTCTGAATTCACTTTATTGACTGTAAAGAGGATTAAAGTTGTGAAAGGTACTAAGGTTGAGTAAATGTAAGTTCTCGGAGAATTACATCAAAGTGGTGGCTCAATGTGCTGGAGGACGGTATGATCCGAGGGAGAGCATTGAGGAAATTGATGAAAGGTTTGAGCTAAGAAAGAAATTGGATATGAAGTCAGAAGATGCTGCAAATTTGCTGTGTGTCAGGCAGCATCTATGGAGCCAGAAACAGTTAAATGAAATAATGTGAAATGTTAAATGGTAAATGCAGGATAAACTCAAGACATACATTTACTCAATATTTCCAATATAAGACAGTGTCAACCTTCACTTGGCAGTCAATGATTCTTTCTTCAACAAGCTCCAATGGCCATCAATGTCCTGGAAGGAACTTAAGTGGCCTTGTAACAAATATACAACAGTACAGCACAGGAACAGGCCCTTTGGCCCATAACATCTGTGCCAAACATGATGCCAAGGCCAACTCTTATCTGCCTGTATGTAATCTATATCCCCCCCCCCCCAACCCCCAACATTCCCTGCATATCCAAATGCCTATCCAAAAGTCTCTTAAATGCCACTAGCACATCTGCCTCCACCACCACCCCGGCAGCATGTTCCAGGCACACACTGTCCTCTGTGTAAAAAAATTACCCCGCACATCCTCTTTAAACGCCGCCCCTTTTATCATAAAGCTTTGCCCTCTAATTGCAGGAAGAGCAAGTTACCAGTTGGGCATCTTGTGGTGAGGGACTTACATCTAGTCCACACAAAGTTGTTTTAATGTGTATAGAACCAGTGGCATATGGAAATACTGTCCAGCTGTCTGAATGAGTGTAGCTTCAAACATGCAACACCCCCCAAAGACAAAACAGCCCACTTGAAGGCTTGCAATTCTCCAGGCTGAATGTGTAGGAAGGAACTGCAGATGCTGGTTTATACCGAAGATGGAAGGGTCTCGACCCGAAACGTCACCTATTCCTTTTCTCCAGAGATGAAGTCTGACCCACGGAGTTAATCCAGTTTTTTTATGTCTATCTCCAGGCTGAATCTTTGCTCCCATCACCACCATTGCCACAGGGTGTATTAACAACCAAATTCATTGCAGCAAATTGTTAAGACATCTTCGACAGCATCTCTCAACTCTGTGAACTCAACCAACCAGGAAGAGGACAGCACATTCACAGGCATACCGCCACCTGCAGGTTTCCCCAGAAAATACATCACTGAACTTTTATCATGGTTGAGTCCAAATTCTGGAAGTCCCTCCCCTGCTGCACTATGGGTGTACATTCACTAGAAGGATCACGGTGATTCAAGGGGGTGTAGAGTTTGCACCTGTTCCTTGTGACCATGTGGGTTTCATCCGGGTGCTCTGGTTTCCTCCCAATTCCCAAAGACGTGTGGGTTTGGACTTTAATTGGCCTCTGTAAATTACCGCTAGTGTGAGGGGAGTGGATGCAAAAGTGGGATAACATAGGATTGTAGTGAACGTGTGATTGATGTGGACTCGGTGGGCCAAAGGGTCTGCTTCCATGCTGTATCTTTCGATTCAATTCAATTCAATTGATCGCCTCATCGCCTCTTCCTCATAGCCAAGACTAACTTTGCAGTGGTACATCCTGCAAACGAATTTTAAAAAAAATTAAAACGTTGGATCCTACGATAATCGGGGAGATCAGGGTACAAAATGGATGCCGTACAACGCCAGGATGATTTCAGTGCCTGCATCCAAATATGTGTTCACTGACAACAGAAAGACATGATCTTTAGTGCCGGGGAGAAGCTACTAATAGACCCAAAATGTTGGAATAACTCAGCGGGACAGGCAGCATCTCTGGTGAGAAGGAATGGGTGACTTTTCGGGTCGACAGCTCTCAACCTGAAACGTCACCCATTCCCTCTCTCCAGAGATGCTGCCTGTCCTGCTGAGTTACTCCAGTATTTTGTGTCTATCTTCCTTTTAAACCAGCATCTGCAATCCAATTCTACACAAGAAGTAATGTTGGAAATCAAACATAAAAGGAAAATAAGCATCATTCATTTATGGTAGGGTATTAGAGATTGCGGTTCCAGCTGGTCGATGGAATTAAGATATAGGTCGCTCATCACATAGAATCTACAGCAAAGGAATAGGCCATCTGGCCCAGTTTGATACATTCTGTAAAAATTGGGCCTACCCTGCACTGAGTTTTCTACCCCTTTTGCCATGTGAATGGAGAAGACCACAGGCCACTGAGCCTGTTCCACCACTTATCCCTCAGATTAGTCTTTGATTTGAAAAGCAGATAAAGTTTTGTTAAACTTTAATATAATGATAATTAGAGTACAATTGAAATGTTGTGCATTATTCTGGCTCTGGATCATCTTGTGACAGATTTGCCTCAGTGGGGGGGGGGGGGGGGGGGGCAGGAATTATTTGCTGCACAGGTCTCGGGTTAAAACTACATATGGATCTTTCAGTCAGAATCTTTTTGATTCACATCTTTAAAGAAGAAAGCAGCCTTCAAACGGTATCTCACTCACCAGTTTTGAAGATGTCGGTTAAATTTTAACGAGTTTGTTTGAATAGGATTGTATGCTTGGAGCTTTTTTTTAAACCACGTATTTCGAGTGGGTGATACGTTGGATTGCTAGAGAATAAACATCTCAAAATTATCTCCACAGTAAGTATCTCTAATCTAAGTCAACTTTCTGGGCTGAAGAATGGTATAGACCCAAAACATCATCTGTCCGTTGCCTCCACAGATGCTGTCGGACCCGTTGAGTTCTTCCAGCACTTCATGCTTTGTTCAAATTTTAAAGGCCACTATTTTCAGTAATTTTCCCTTTGTGATCTGATCACTTTAAGGGTAGATTTTCAACATGCTGATTGCAAAGGATAGTTTGCAGGGATGGCTCCACAAAACCGCATCCTGCTCCACTCCGAAATCTCCTCAAGGTATGCCGACTTTGAAGAAGTTGTTCTCCTCTCTTCCACGAGAGTTCAGCAACACTCTCTCTTGCTGCACCCCCTCTGAGATTCCTCCTGCTCTCCGGCTCCACCACCACGTTTTAACCCAGACTCGCCTAATGGGCCTGTCCCACTTAGCCGACTCTTTAGATGACTGCCAGGGACTAGTTTTAATGGAATTCACCTACGACACCTGGCGACAACCAACAACAGCAACAATTGTCGCCACTGTGACCGAAAAAATTTCAACACGTTACATTTTACTAGTCACCAGTAGTGGCCCAAAAATCACCAAAGTGGGACAGGCCCACAAATACCATCTACATCTCTCGTTCCCCTTTCCCTTAAAGAAGGATCTCGACCAGCAACGTCACCTCTTCCTTTTCTCCAAAGATGCTGCCTGACCCGCTGAGTTACTCCAGCAATTTGTGCGGGTGGGAGATTGCACTCTTCACGGCCCTGGTCCGCCCTGTTTTGACAAATGCAATCAACCTGGTGTGCACAATCAAATAGGATCTAATAGAACAAGTTGAACTACAACTTTAGGCTGTGCACGCCATGCGCAAGAAGAAGCATTTTGTGTCTCCACATCCTAGTGGTGAGTTGGCGATTTTTAAACTAGATAATTCGGCCGGATAATTCAATAAAAATGCAATGAACATCTCAGTGGTATCATGAGTAGCGAATGTTGCCTTGGAGTGGCACCAGCAAAATGGAAGTGGGATTGTTACAGGGTCTGGTTATCATAGCCAGCACTGATCAAAGCACCAAGGTACTGACACCAGTGACCTCTTGCAAATGTCAGGAGGATAAGTGGGAACCACCCTCCCCCTCTTGTCTGGAGAAAGCTGTTGTGAAACCACTTTCAAATACAAAGACAACGGGCAACCGATAATTTACATAACATTTACATATCTGTTTGAACACAGACACACCCGTGTCCAGATAAACATGCACTTAATATTCCAAAAATTAAAACGAGCTTCAAGAAAGTCTGCTGATTAAAAATGAACAATGTGCGAGCTTTTGTGTACCACAGCCCGTTGAATCCTCCGTCACAATGGCCCACTCCAAACCAGACGGAAGTACCGTGAATAGGAATATATATTTGACATAAAATTCATTAAATCTCTAAACTGGCCTGATGAAATTTGGCAGCGGTCTGCAACCAAGCATCAAAATAAAACAGTTAATTAGGGAAAGCCTCGTCCTAAGATCAACGAGAAGGAAGAGATTTGGATCATTAGAATTCTATACGTTAGAATTAGCTGGTCTCTAGATACGGGGGGTGAATGGAAAGTGATTTGCCTCATTGTAATTCTCTGGGATTTACCACAGTGCGTTCAATACAACAGATAAATATTTTTTTCTTCCATTTGGGATACTATCAAAAGAAACGGAATAGGAAAGAACATTTCGTGGTGATTCCACACAATTGAATTCAATCGGAAGAAGTTTGAGGGTTTTGTACAGAAGCAGTTTTGATTTAAAAACATAACACGCTGAAAGTACTCAGCTAGTTGGACAACACCTTTGGTGATAGAAATAACATATCAGGTCAATGACCTTTCATCAAATTGATTCTCTTTTCTCTTTGAAGGTGAGAAATAGCAAGGCTATTTTTAAAAAGTTTAGCAAAGATTTTTAAAATATTTTAAAATATATTAATTTTTGGACTCCGACATGGTTAGCGAGAACATTTGGAACTCATCCAAAGGTGCACTGGCTGATGTACTGATCACCTCAAAGCGCGGATAAATGGCAGTGGGTTAGACATTCAATTCATTGGTATCAGTGTAACAATGTTTCAGGATTAAACTCAATTCTGATGGATCATCTTTTGCGTGAGTAGTATAGGTACCAGAAGATTTTTACCATCACCTCTTTTGTTACACGGTTAGGCAGGCATAATGGTGAAGAAACTGAGGTTTTACATCAATCTGAGAGCTTTACGGCCACTTTAACTGAGCTGTTTGCACTAAAACGCAATGTTGTTAAGGTGGCAAAATTATACTCTGCATCCAAAATCGCATTTCGCAGAAGGCAATGCAACTGACCGAGAACTGGAACAGATTCTGCAACCGCTACTGTGATGCCCAGCAAGAGTCTGAGGACAAACCTTAACCTCCAGGTCTTCTTCCAGTCTCCTGTGTTTTTAAAACTGCCTGGGAGCAGACACTGACATTCATTTATCTGGCAGAATGTACCAAGGCAGTTTTACTTCCCTATACTTCCTCGAACCTCCAATTATTTCACAAAACAGCTGATCAGTGAAACTTGGGGATAGGGAGGGATAGCGTCGGGGCTGATCTTGAGTTTGAGTATGAGTTTAGTTTATTGTCACGTGTACCGAGGCTCAGTGAAAAGCTTTTGTGGCGTAACCTGTGAGCAGCTTGAAGTGATTCCACAATATAATTAAACTGTGGCTGATCTAAATGCAACATTACACCTTCAGTCCTAGAACCCTCTATACAGACTGTGGAAGGGTCCTGGCCTAAAATGTTGCCTATCATGTGCCTATACGTTGCCTATACACATGCTTTGGGGCTTGGACTATACATGCTCAGTTTTGACAACCTACCCTCCTATCTACAACATCTTTTGGGGGAAGAGAGTCCCCAATTTTTCTGACCTTTTGAAGGAAGAAGAGCTCCTTAAAATCACTGTTAAACAGTCAAAATCAAATCAAGGTCGTACCATCTGATGCTGAATTCTTCCACCACATAAAATAGTTTCTGGCTATCCAGTTTGTCTCGTTTAATCATCTTGAACACCTGAATTTGATCAGCTCAAAGCAGTCGTATTCAGGGGAATACAACCCTGGACAATGGAGTCTACTATTGAACTTTATCTCTTTAAGTTTAGGTGCCATTCTCCTGAATATGTAGCGTACCTCTTCCAATATCCTTTCTGAGGTGGTGTGGCCAGAAGCCAGTTCTGTATGTTAAGTGGGGTCTGACTAGTTATGGCCACGGGGAAGAGAGGATATGGATGCTGGCCGAGGACAACCTTCGAACCCCAGCTTGCGTCTGGTACTCAAGCGGTACAAGCCATTTAAAGAGCTGTCACCTCCAACCTCAGTGAAGCTTGACATCCTGGCAAATCCATGATTTGTCCTTGGTCCTCCATCAGATCTCTCCATGACGACTAAAAGTAATCGACTTCTAAGTTCACTGGGACCTCTCCCACCAACAATGCCTCTGATTCCAAGTGGGCAGTCCCACACACAAGTGATAATCGTCTTCCAGTTTTGACGGAGAGACATTGACCTAAAAGGACATAAAAAGTGCTGCGGTAACTGAGCGGGCCAGGCAGCAGCTCTGAAGAACATGGATAGATGGCGTTTTGGACAGGCACCCCTCACAAACGAGATCCAGAAAAAAAAAAGAGAATCTGACTGTACATTGGTACACGTGGTAATAAGGGAACTATTGGACCATTGAACCAAGTTAGCTGGGGGTTGGGAAGGACAATGACAGTGAACGTTTCAGGTCAATGTGAAGGTCAGATGGTGCCTGACCTGCCCAGTGCTTTTCGGCATATCTTCATTTACATTTGATTTCCAGCATCCCCCTCACTCCCGCCCTGCCTTTTGTCAGCACGATCGAGGGCTAGAGGTATCACAGTGGTTTCCTGAGAGTTACTGAATGTAATTAGGTCACATCTGGAGTAACAGCCCCAACCCCAACTCTCCCAAACCTCCCCATCACCTCATCTCACCGAGTACAAGAAGTCTACAGGAAAACCCAGACACAGAAGTGTGCAGGTTGACATTGCAGATTTGACAAGTAATTCGCTCCGTTGAAAACATTAATACCCAAAGCATTGATTTAAACGATTTTGTTTTTGTTTGGAAAGGTGAGAAAACAGAAGTCCAAGAAATCTGGAAAGGAAGGGATAAAAACGATGGATATGAACAGCGAAACAATCAGAACCTAGAAGGGGGAAGTGGGGGGGACATTTAGATTGTCTTTTTACAAAATATATTCCGCCACAAACGAAAGGGGGATAGGTTATTAGCATATGAATATGGAAATTGGAATCATGTTTTAAGTGGGCAATTTAACCTTTTGATGTGCAAATCTGTAAATTTGCAATGTGCTTTCTCTCTTTCTGATTAACGCGTGTGATTAAGCCCGTTGCGTCTTTCATCGCGGGGGCTTTTTATTTTGCTTGTGGTGTCTTGTGCCGACTGAAGATGTTAATCCCTGCTTTTGTTCGGTTCCCAAGTGCAGAATTCGAGGCAAGTGAGGGGGAGGGGGGGGGGGGGGAGAGGGCGTCGTAGCGGTTAGATTTCGAGGGGGGGGGGTTAGAGTGAAGTGGGTTCTGCTGGTCTCGCGAAATACCAAACTGCCTCGCAGTCTTTGCAGTTAAAACGATGGCGTGGGCTAATGCAGCCCCAACGCTGCAATGTGTGTGTGTGTGTGTATATGTGTGTGATAGATAGAGAGCGCACGACTGTGGCGTGTGCATTGTGAGCGCTTTATTGGCAAAAATCGCCCCCAATCTTAAACGGGATAAAAGGCTGGAAAGATTAGGAAATGTATTGTTCTTTAAAAACAAACCACAAAAAAACAGTCTTTTCTCCCTGTTCCACTTGTGATGCGATTATTAAAGCTTTCAACTTTTATCACAGACCACAGACTCTGCATTCGAGTGTCTCGCTCTGCTCAATGTCGAATTCGGGATAAAAATCTGGGAGGGAGAGTGTTGTGTCAAAATACCGGGGCTATATTTAATATCGCCAGTGCTTTGGATATTGAAACTTGCACAGGATGAAAAAAGGATGTAACAAAGGAAACTGGTGCGCCCATTTTAAACGCCGAACTGGGATGGGGGGGGGGGGGGGGGGGGGGGGACATTGGCGACAGCGCTGTTGATTGATTACAACGTTGGGGTAATCCATCAATGACAACTCGCGAGGTACCAAACCAGTATATGTCACCCCGTCTCTCGCTGCTCTTACACTGTAAGATAACTCCCAGTCCAAGCTAATAATGTGAATGTACTGAAAATGAATTCATGTGGATAATTTATTTTTTAATCTTTTTTTTCTTTCTCTCGGTTTAATTTTCCTGTTATGTAAATTGTCCTGATTTTTAAAAAAAAGTGAGGGGAAAGGATGCTTCACGTTGCAGTGGTGGAGGGACAGAGCGCTGCTGCAAGTGAAATAGCTAGGAGCTGGGGTGTGTGCAGGGCGCCGTTCTGAGTCAGATTCGCTCGCTTTCAGCTGCAGTACCAAACCGAGAAAGATGTAAAATGCAAGTTCACAACCTCCCCTCACCCCCCCCCCCCCCCACACACACACCCCACCCCCTCCACCCACAGCGTTTCCCATTGAATGGGGAAAGGGTTATTCCCCCCCCCCCCCCCCCATAAAAATCAACATTTATGCATAGGAAAGAACTGCAGATGCTGGTTTAAATCGAAGGTAGACGCAAAATGCTGAAACATACAAACATAGAAACATAGAAAATAGGTGCAGGAGTAGGCCATTCGGACCTTCGAGCCTGCACCGCCATTCAATATGACCATGGCTGATCATCCAACTCAGTATCCTGTACCTGCCTTCTCTCCATACCCCCGATTCCTCTAGCCACAAGGGTCACATCTAACTCCCTCTTAAATATAGCCAATGAACTGGCTTCAACTACTTTCTGTGGCAGAGAATTCCACAGATTCACCACTCTCTGTGTGAATTGTTTTTTTCTCATCTTGGTCTGAAAAGACTTCCCCCTTATCCTTAAACTGTGACCCCTTGTTCTGGACTTCCCCAACATCGGGAACAATCTTCTTGCATCTAGCCTGTCCAAACCCTTAAGAATGTTGTGAGTTTCTATAAAGATCCCCCCTCAATCTTCTAAATTCTTGCGAGAAGTAACTCAGCGGGACAGGCAGCGCCTCTGGAGAGAAGGTATGGGAATTATGGCCAATCAATAAGACCAGGGCAACTTTGATCCCTGTCTCCACACTTACCGTAATGAGCCACCATTGAAAGTGGGTCCCGACCCTGAAGAGCTCCTTTTTCTCCAGAGATGCTGTCTGATCCGCTGAGTTTGTCCAGCACTTTGTGTGTCTCATCGGTACAAACCAGCATCTGCAGTTCATTTCAACACCCCTTTCAGGCACCTTTCTTTTACTCAATGTTATCCTTCATGTATAAGTAGGTGAAGGGTATGACAGTTTAGTTCACACTACTCATTAAATTACCCACCCCAACACCCTTAGATCACTATCACTTGGTAAATGGTGAAAGGCTGTTTGGTCCCAATCATTAAAGGAATGGGCACCATCAACGGGCACCTTCTCACCAATAACCTGCTCACCAGTGCCCATTTAAAATTTGATGGGTGTGCCAATCTCGGCCCAAGGATATGAATTCCAGAGGTGAGAGCAGAGCAATTGTCCTTGGCATCACAGAGCTCTGGTAACTCTAGTCCAGAGTAGGCATGATTGAGATAACACTCCAATGGTTAGAGGTCCCTCACAAGAAAGAAGGTCGTTGTGCTGCGCTGAGGCAATCCTCACAGCCCTGGACATGACTGCCAAACCCATCAATGGCTATGCTTCCATCATAGGGTCAGGTGGGGATGATTAACAATTCCACTTGCAACCCTCCAGCTAATAAAATGGCCTTGCCTGCATGCATCAAGATGAGTTAAAGCTCAGACTTAAGCCAATTAGGTGGCATGTGACAAAAAGGATAAGCAATGACCATTTCCAAGAGAGAGTCCCACCTCTTATCCGTGACATCGATGGCAATACCATAATCAAGATGTCAATAGATACCAAGATTCAATGATCAATATAATCGGGGTTATCATTGACCAGAAACTCAAATAGATCAATCTTATAGAATTTATGGAGGCCAATTAACCTACAAACCTGTACATCCTTGGAGTGTGGAAGGAAATCGGATCAGGGAGGAGTAAACCAACATGGTCACGGAAGAGCATACAAACTCCGTACAAACAGCACCCGTAGTCAGGATCTGGTGCCTGGTGCTGCAAGGGAGCCAATGGCTACCACTGCCCCACTGTGCAACACTGTGTCTACTCCAACAATGACTCCCAAACCGTTAACCTCTATCACCAAGGAATACAAAGGTAGCAGGTTCATGGGAAGATCATCACCTGCATGTTCTCTTCAAGTTAAACTCCATGCTGACTTCTAAATATATCACTGTTCCTCAAGAACAAATAATGATAAACACAAGAAACTACAGGTTGAGTAAAACACAAAGTGCTGGAGGAACTCACTGGGCCAGGCAGCATCTGCAGAGGGAATGGGTAGACGACATTAGGTCCTGATCCGAAATGCCGTTTGTCCATTGCCTCCACAGATGCTGCCTGACCTGCTGAGTTCCTTCAGCACTTTGTGCTACAAGGAGCAGACCTGTTTATTTGGATCTTTTGCACCTGCTTGAGAGGGCGGAAAGAGCTTTATAACACAAAGGAAAGATGGCAATTGGGAACGTGACACAGCCTCAGTTCTGCACCGTGCATTAATCTGCATATCTGTGCTCAAATATCTAAAATAGTGCAATCCATCCGATCTGAATGTAGTTTGATTCGTGATTGATATTCTTAACTACACTGGACTGTTTATTCTCCAATTTCAACCTCCCCTCTGTTATACAATACGATGTCCCTTATTTTGTATTTTACTGCTCTGTTTCATTGTTCAGTCTGACCTGATTTGCCTCACTGACCCCTCCCAATGTCAGGCCCTTGCATCTGCCGCCTTCGACTTGTGTTGTCTGTTGGCCGACCAGACCTGCAGAGGATGCCATAAGGCAGATCACCTCCTGCTGAGTCCACATTCAGTTTGATATTGTGCATCTGAATTGCAGCTGAAACTTTCGCAACATGCAACTTTGTCGACCAGGCGCAAGGTTGCTGGCTCTACTTTTGTGCCAGAATGGAACATTTATGGATTGATGCACTCGTGTGTATATCTGTGTGTTTGTGTGTATGCATGTGTGTGTGTGTGTGTGTGTGTGCGTGTGTGTGTGTGTGCCTGTGTGTGTTGATGCACTGAATATGTATAACTGTGTGTGTGAGTTTAGTTTATTATCACGTGTACCGAGGTGCAGTGAAAAGCTTTTGTTGTGTACTGACCAGTCTGCGGAACGACAATACATGATTACAATCGAGCCATTCACAGTGTAGAGATACATGATAAAGGGAATAACATTTTAGTGTGTAACATTTAGTGTGTGTAACGTGCGTGTGTCTGTGTGTGTCTATATTGTGTGTGTGTGGGTCTTTGTTTGTATGGGTATGTGTCTGTGTCTGTATGTCTATGTGCATGTGTGTGTGTGTGTTTGTGTGTGTGCCTGCCTGTGTGTGCCCATGTGTGTCTGTGCATGTGTGTGCCTGCCTGTGTGTGCCCGTGTGTGTCTGTGCATGTGTGTGTGTGCATGTGTGTGTGTGTGTGTGCCTGCCTGTGTGTGCCCATGTGTGTGTGTGTGTGCCCATGTGTGTGTGCCTGCCTGTGTGTGCCCATGTGTGTGCGTGCGTGTGTGTGTGCCCATGTGTGTGTGCCCGTGTGTGTGTGTGTGCCCATGTGTGTGTGCCTGCCTGTGTGTGCCCATGTGTGTGCGTGCGTGTGTGTGTGCCCGTGTGTGTGTGTGTGCCCATGTGTGTGTGCCTGCCTGTGTGTGCCCATGTGTGTCTGTGTGTCCATATATTTATTGTTATTTCAGTGCCATCTCTGAGACATCTGAATTGGAGAGTGATTTAGGTCTCTTCCGTATAACTTAGTCCCATCCTGGGACCTTTGGTGCCCTTCATTTTGTTCTAATATGTGTCAGCCTGCAGCAAATTCACCAATTTATATAAATGGCAAGAAAGAACAGTTGGAAGTGATCAAACCATTTCCTGAAGGGAAGTAAAGTGACAGAAAGTGACCCTGACTAAAACTAGCTTACAATCTGACAACACCACTAAGAATGCTTGCTAAATAAGTGATCATAAACCTATTTCGTCACCTTTTACAGTAGCTGGGGAGTTGGAGATTACCTCTTGTTTTGCTCACTTTAAATTGTTTTTAATGCAAGCCACTTGCTCTGTCCCCATGGCAAGGTGGTCAAGTTTCCAGCACTCTGATCAGAAAACCATGTCTAAAAGAATGTGATATAACATTAATCAACCTATACATTTTAGGATTGATTTACTGTTCATTCGGATCTCATGTTCCTTGAGGTCAGTCAGCACAAAAATCTCAAAGCAAAAAAACTCAGATTAAACGTAGTCAGGATTGATCAGCTTTTAGTGGTGGGTTACCTGTTCTTTCAATATTCTTTACAAAATGCTCCGGTGTCCAAGTCCATTTCCTTTCATCTAAATCACAAATTGAACCATATGATCAGCTGCAAACACCCCCATAGTCAACTGAGTACTTTTGAATTGCAGTCACTGATCCCATAACATCAATGCCATGATCACATTGAATGGCGGTGCAGGCTCGAAGGGCCGAATGGCCTACTCCTGCACCTATTTTCTATTTTCTAATGTGATTATCACGTGACAACTGTTTTTACAGCCTCTGGTCGATGGGTAAATATTCACCAGGACACTAGCTTGTTCATGTGTAGGAAGGAACTGCAGATTTACACCGAACATGGACACAAAATGCTGGAATAGCTCAGCCGGTCAGGCAGTATCTCTGGAGAAAAGGAATAGGTGACGTTTCTGATCAAAACCCTCTTCAGACCCTTCGCCACCTATTCCTTTTCTCCAGCGACGTTGCCCGACCCACTGAGCTACTCTCCAGCATTTTGTGACGAGCTTCTTTTTCTTTGATATAATAGTTAAGGGCCTGTCCCACCAGCATGCAACTCTATGCGATGAACGCGATCAAACTAGAAGCGGGGGCCGCGCAGAGGTCGGGTGATCCCCTGTACAGGGCCGTTCCCACCAGCATGCGCCTGCATGCGGCAAGCGCAACCAAACCGGCAGTAGGGGCCGCGCGGAGGTCGGGTGAGTGGCGCAACGCGGCGCAAAAGTGAGGCGAACTTGGAGCGAAGTCTAAGGTAAGTTCGCCAGGACAGAGAGGGGCACACAGAGAGGGGCACAGAGGCACACAAATACAGAGGGCCACGGAGCCACACACATAGAGGGCCACGGAGGCACTTACAGATAGGTTCACGGAGGCACGATGTCGGGGCGGTGTGTAAACGTCGAGGCGACTGCGAGCCGACAAGCTGTTGCCGCGCGGAATTTTTGGACAGTCAGTTTTTCGGAGCCCTGCGCGGTGTCGGGACGAACTCGGGATGAACTCCGCACAATTCCGCACGGCTCTGGCGATCGAAGTGGGACCGGCCCCGTGACGCCGGACGGCTCAAGCGACCACGTTAGGTTGCGCTAATCGCATAGAGTTGCATGCTGGTGGGACAGGCCTTAGCTGAGGGGGCAGATGGCTCTTCAGTTGAATGCCCTCATTGAAATGATGCTTCCTTTGATGGTGTGGCATTCCCCCAGAGCACTGTGAATGCGGGGGTCAGACACAGAAGCCACAACATGCTAACATAGCTGTGAGAATGCTATACCAACGATACTAGAGCAAGAGCATTGGTGCTAACCTGGTTCCAAGCCCAGAAGGGCGATGTGTGTAGGAAGGAACTTGCAGATGCTGGTTTACAGTGAAGATAGACAAAAAATGCTGGAGTAACTCAGCAGGTCAGGCAGCCTGTCTGGGGAAAAGGAATAGGTGAGGTTTTGAGTCAAGACATCGACTTGAGGGGCATGTCCTGGGAATGTACGTTGGAAATAGTTGTCGGTGATCTCTCAGAATTCACCACACCTTTGGAATGGCACAGTGGCACAGTGCACAGCTGTTGATTCGCAACGCTAGAGACCTGATCTAAAACATTGTCTGAGAAGGAACTGCAGATGCTGAAAAAATCGAAGGTAGACAAAAATGCTGGAGAAACTCAGCGGGCGAGGCAGCATCTATGGAGCGAAGGAAATGGGCGAATTTCGCTCCTTCGCTCCTTCGCGTGTAGAAGAAAACTGCATACGCTGTTTTTTACCGAAGATAGGCACAAAGTGCTGGGTAACTCAATGGGTCAGGGAACATCACTGGAGAAAAATCATGGGTAACATTTTGGGTCAGGACCCTTCTTTAGACCCTTCTGAAGAAGGACTCCGACCTGAAACTTCACCCATCCTTTTTTCTCCGGTGATGTTGCCTGACCCTCTGAGTTACTCCAGCACTTTGCGTCTATCTTTTGGAGTAGGCATCTTCTCCCTGAGACCATGTGGATTTCTTCCACCTGCTCCAGTTTCCTCCCACATCCCAAAGATATGTGGGTTTGCAGGTTAATTGGCCTCTGTAAAATTGCCCCTAATGTTGTGGAAAGTTGGATAACATGGAACTAGTGTGGGCTGGTGATCGATGGTCAGCATGGACTTAGTGGGCTGAAGGGCCGTTTCTATGCTGTGTCTCTAAACTACACTGACATCCTGATCACCACACTCACATTTTTAATCCACATTTCCCAGTGTACAAGACATAGAATCCAGGGAAATACATTTGGAGATGGCAATACCATACTAACACTGATCTTTCCCTCAAAGCCAATGAAGAGTAGTTCCCTTGCCAAATGGCACATTTGTTTATTGAATTCCAACTTATAGGTGGAAGCCTCATGCTTGTTAACACTTACATTGGGCAATATCAGCACTTACATGCAGAACTTTCATCAATTCACCCAAAATTCAGGGATGATTTCTGTTGTTTCAGTCTAAACTTTATTCGGTGTATTTTTTATTGAATGCCCTAAAGACCCAGTCATTTTAGAGATCCAGGAAATACAACACAGATGGTTTTTCATAAAATCACTTTATTTTAATGCTTCAAAACATTTTATGGAAACATTATCCAATAAAAGCTAATTCTGAGCCACATTCTAGGGAAAGTGGTCCCAGACTTGGTCAACGAGGCAGATACTCCAGTTACATCCAGTTCTCTGGATGCTTTCAAGAGAGAGCTAGATAGGGCTCTTAAAAATAGCGAGTCGGGGGATATGGGAGAAGGCAGGAACGGGGTACTGATTGGGGATGATCAGCCATGATCACATTGAATGACGTTGCTGGCTCGAAGGGCCGAATGGCCTGCTCCTGCACCTATTGTCTATTGTCTATTGTCTATACCAGCATAAAAACTGCAGATGTAGACAGGGCCAGAAAAGGAGGAGCACAGAAGCCTTGAATACTGTCGGAGGTTATGAGGAGAAGGCAGGAGAACGGGGTTTGGGGGGGAGAGTTAGATCAGCCACAATTGAATGGCGGAGTAGACTTCATGGGCCGAATGGCCTAATTCTGCTATCACACGACCTTATGAGTTCTGGGGCTCTAAGAGCATAGAAAAGAACAGCACAAGAACGGATCCTTTGACCCACAATGTCTGTGCTGAACATGATGTCAAGACCAACTCTTATCAGCCTGCACATAATCAATATCCTTCCATTCTGGGGTGACCAGAACCTGCATGCAATACTATAAATATGACCAAACCAAAGTGCTATAGAGCTGCACTGTGACTTCCAGACTCTTATGCTCAATGCCCTGACCTACGAAAGCAAGCATACCATATGCCATCCTTATCACTCTATCCACTTGTGTTCCCACTTTCAGGGGGTTATGGACTTGGATCTTAGATTCCGCTGTGTATTAATGTTAAGGATTTTGTCATTAATTGTATTTTTCACCTTAACCTCTCATGGTTCAGCACTTCACACTTGCTTGGATTAAACTTCATGTTTCATTTCTCTGCCATTTCTGTAGCTGATCTATGCCCATCTCTATACTTCCTCACTGCCCGTGATGGCAGCAATCTTGGTGACATTTGTAAACTTACTAACCAACTCGTCTATGTTTACATCCAAGTCATTTATATATAGATATATATCACAAACCACATAAGTCCCAGCACAGATCACTACGGAACCCCACTGGTCACAGACCTCCCAGCCTGAATATTGTCCTTCCAACTGAACCCTCTGACTTCTACCAGTAAGACAGTTCTGCATCCACATGACCAATGTCAATCAATATCAATCCAGATGGCTTGAGGAGGTTTCCGAGATGTAAGTGTATCAGGAATTGAAAGAAAAGTGTGGGGAAATAGATATTTCTGAATCTGAAGCTATATAATAGATGTAAGTTAGGATATGAGTTGAGATTAGCTCAGATTAATGAAACTAGGACATTTAGACCTAACTCGTGACATTTTACTCTTGATGCAGGCTGCAAAGGCTTTTATGGGCACTTCAATCCCATTTAGAGTCCCTAGACTCATACAGTGTGAAAACAGGCTCTTTGGTCCAACTTGCCCAAGCCAACCAGCATGCCCCATCTGCCATAGTCACACCTGCCTGCATTTGGTCCATTTCCCTATTAACTCATCCTATTCATGTACCTGTCTAAATGTTTCTCAAAAGTTGTCATAGTACCCGTTC